>VZTJ01002466.1:440201-453578 GCA_013397795.1 Orthonyx spaldingii | reverse complement strand
GTCCGTCCGTCCGTCCGTCCGTCCATCCATCCATCCATCCATCCATCCATCCATCCATCCATCCATCCATCCATCCATCCATCCACCCATCCATCCATCCATCCACCCACCCACCCGTCCGTCCGTCCGTCCGTCCGTCCATCCGTCCGTCCGTCCATCCGTCCATCTATCCATCCATCCATCCATCCGTCCGTCCGTCCATCCATCCATCTGTCCATCCATCCATTTCTAATTATTGCCTTTTTTTCATGGTGGCTAATAGGCTGATGAAATTTTCCAGCACAGAGGCTGGTGGAAGCAGAGAATATTGTCAGGTTCAGAAAAGAATCAGGCCAATTAGTGCAATGACTGAATAAAAGGGAATAGGCAGGATATATCTTCTAGGACCAGGTTTGTATTCTCTGCCTCAGTAGCAGCTCTGGTAGCTTTAGTCAGATCAGAATAACTGGTCAGGTTGAGCTGACCCGTTTCTAAAACTCTGAAAAGTGTTATTCTGATGAAGTTGTTTATTTGTCTCTTTGTTAAAGAATTTCCTCCTTTAATTCTCAATTACTCATAGAATTTACCTGGGCTATGTCTTGCTATATTTTTACCATAGCTCTTAAGGGAATGGGATTTCAGTTACACAGAAACCTCCAGACTAAATTGTAATATTTCTGCGAATGCTTAGATCCATAAAAATACTATTAAAAATATTCTAATTTTGAATAGTCAAACATACCCACCATCGATTACTCACAGAAATGGTACAGACAAATTAATGCTATATACAAGTAAAACATGTAACCATGGTGTTCTCTGGAATAAATGGTGAGGCCAAAATACACTAGTCTAGTACAGAGTCTTTTCGTGAGGTCATCATGGTCTTTCATAGGCACCTCCTCTCTGCAAACCTGGTTTCTCAAATAGAGACTAGCATGTACATAGCAAATGATTTTCCAGAGGTTGAACTAAGTGATTTAAATTGCAGGCTCCTGCTTAACCTTGATCAGCACTATTTAAAACAACCCAAAAGCTAATCTGCCCCAGATGTTGTAACCTCACGGTTAATGAGGCTTGTTTTGAATCTGATGAGAATTTTCTATTCAGGGCCAGCCTAAGTTCAACAAATCATGGTAAAAACTATTTGAAACAGCACACTTAGGGACCTTTGCCCTATCTTCTTTAATCAAGCTTTGTAGACTGAAGCAGTTTCAATACGGCCCAGCATTGTTTTTTGGTTATTGCTTTGGCAATAGTCCACATTTCTTTAGCAATTTGGAGCACAATATAACAATCCCACACCCAGAATAGGCTCGTACATGTGAACCACAGCAAAAAGTCAAAGCATGCAGAAGAAAAGAGGACTGGGGTGTCATGGTCAAAGTAAGGTTGTTGCAGGAAAAAAAGGGATAACTTTCACCCCAATTCTTGTGTGTTGAAAGAGAGGGGTTAAATTATGAAAGGCTTCACTGTCAAATTCCATGTATCATTTCGGTCAGCAGAGCACAGTAATGGGAACTGTTCCCATCCAATGCTCCAGGTCACAAAGCAGGGAATGTTCTTTATATTTTTCTTGTGATGTCAATTACCCACACTGGAGTTTGTATGACTCACAGGAAACCACATGGAAATGTGCTGACCACCCTGCCTCTTGGCATCTAAGATTTCCTTTGGATATGTTCAGAACATCTCAACATAATTTGTTTTCTCAGCTCTCAAGTGGTTTCCTAAGCTGTTGTATATATCTTTTCTTATTCATATGCCAGAAAAAGAAGATAAAATTTGCATAGAGCACATAAAGTTGGTGGATTCCTCTAGACTGTAAAGAGACTATTTTCTACTCGGCAAATATTGGCATGTGATAGGTAGGAAGACCTGCAGTTCAGATACTTCACATTATAAGTAATTACCTTCAAAGTCACAGTAACTGGACAACTCAAAATTTAATAACTTGATCAAGTTTAAAAAGAATCTGGGCTGAAATTCTCCATGTAACATGTTGAGAATGTTTGAACACTCCAAAAATGGAGCAGCATTTTCTAACAGTTTAGGGACAACACTTAAAGCTGTTTCTTTAAGAAGCCATGTCATCTCCTGGACACCCAGCGTGTGACAAAAATCTGAGCCTTTTGCCTTCTGCATAAGAAGAGTCAGGCATTTTCTTTCAAAAATTTGTTTTTCACAATGGAGAAGTGTGAAGAATTTTGCAGCTTAATTCTTCATGGCTTCCTACTTGTCTCAAAACCCATTCTTTTCTTAGAGCTTCTCTGTGTCAACAAAACTGGGAGAATTCATGGAGCAATTATACTTCCCATTTGACAGTCAGTCATTGACAAAAGAGTAATCCATCCATCTGGAAATCTTTCCAAATATTTCACAGATAATAACAGCAAAAATTATAGCAACATTAAAATTATGTCAAAGTTGTTAACTGAAATACTTTAAATGTCCTAACATAGATCCAATTCTCTTCCTGCACTTGCATGGGGAAATGCACACAGACACATGTGGTGGGTGACATAAAAGATAGAATCACAGACTGGTTTGGAGGGAATCCTTATAATCATCTCATTCCAACCAGCCCTGCCACGGGCCAGGTTGTTCAGAGCTCCATCCAGCCTGGCCTTGAACAGTTCCAGGGATGGGGGAAACCTACAACTTCTCTTGTCAGGTAATTAAAAACTCTTAGTTAACACAAAACTCCGCCAATGTCCCTGCCCAAAGATGAACTATGATGTGTGAAAATTACTCAATGACATGTAGTAAGTTGTAGGGTAGTACTTGAAAAGTTGCTTTCTTGGAGCTTTTATTGCATAAGATGAAGTCTAGTAGGATTACCACAGAGGCTACTGTGACATTTTAAGATTATCTGACAAACCCATGTAAGCTTAATTCTTTATAACTTCCTGGTATTGAAAGAAAAATGAGACTGTTGTTTTGCAGACTTCCCTTCACCAGGCACAGATAGAATTTCTTTTGCATGTACCAAAGTACCTACCTATGCTGTTTCTTAGGATCTTGTCCTGAATGGAATGATACACTTCAGTTGTACAAAAGAAGCAAAAATATACCTTATTCATATAAAATAGGTCTTATGAGTACATACCATATATTATGACATGTGATAGCATAGTCTTCTTTCCCATGAGAAATTTGTCTTTGAGAATTGTAAATATGAAGATAAGTTCATGTTTTGGCTGAATTGTTTTCAAAGCAGACAGTCAGAGTTCCGTCCAATCAGCTAGGGGGGCGGACGGCTGTGGCCAATTCCAGTGAGAGGTCATTTTGTATATAAAAGCTGTATTAAATAAATAATGACCTTTTTCATGGCAATTTCTCTTGGGTGCTTCTTGTTTCGACATCAGCTCAACAGCGACATCGACACATGCATCCATATCATATGTATACCTGTCTGATGCTGAAGCCATTGATAGCCTTGGAGGAGAAGGAATTTCCTTTTCTTCTCTGACATCAACTGTATGTATCTGAAAGTCGTGAATTATTAACATGGGTTGGTTAATTATGGCAGCAACTTAAAGGCATTCATTCAGTTTACCAAAAAACCATATCTGGCTTCAAAAAACAGTTTTGCTATCCACAAGAACCATTGGAGAAAAAGTTATTCCATAGTTATGACAGGTGTACATATGATATAGGTGCATGTGTCATAATATAGCTTACATACTCATAAGTTCTACTGTAGAACCATGCTGTTTGCATGCCTTTGCATAATTAAAGAGATGCATCACAAAGATTTGAAAATGTTTTAGACAGCAGATATATTAATGTATAAACTGCACATTAATTATTTAATATTTATATGGGAAAAATCTATTCACTATCATCACTTTTATACTACTGCAATGTTTGATTATATTCCCAGAGAAAAGACTGAAATGAATTGGGAACAAGACTGGACTCACAGCCTTTCCATATCAGTGAACTTTTTAGCCCCCAGACTCCTTAAAGGAAGAATGTTAAATATTTTCCTCAGTTATTGCATCTAAGCTGAATAAGAATTAATTTTGTAAAGCAGTTCTATTGTCATTTATCAAACACATAATTAATAGATATTTTTACACATCTATAATTCAGAAAGCACTTAATTGTGCTTCACACAGCGCAAAGACTATTATATCTACGTTGAATCTTTTTGTGATGAAATTTATTTAAAATGTCACTGCATTTATTCCTTCTGTAGAAACTGATTTTGTGCATTCTATTTAGAAGAATCGAAACAGGAGGGTCTCTATGTACAGCTCACAGAAGAAATATCCAGAGGGAAACATATTGCATAGCTGATTTCCCCTAAATTTTGCTTTAATTTCTTAAAATATTTATGGCGACATGTCTTCATTTTGTATTTTCTCATAACTGGAATCTAAAGCCTTATCTTAGACCTGGATGTAGCACATAAGTTAAAGAGTATATGTTGGGGGTTGTGCATATATGGGTGTCTGCCTAAACTCCCAAGATTTACTATGGTAAAGAAATGGCAAGCCAGGCAAATTATATTCCTCTGTCATTTTAATGAAGGGAAGGAAGGACATCAGAGCCTTGTGATCTCAGCAGATTACTCATTAAACTTGACAGAAGCAAGGAAGTCAAGTCACCCAAGAATGACATTGCTACAGGAAACTTAAAATTTTACAGAACCAATTTCTCATGCCTATCCCAGATGATCCACTGCCGGTTTTGCTGCCTCAGTGCAGTTTCAGATGACTCTGCTTTCTGTCTTACCATGGCACTGAGTGTTGCATGTCAGCTCTTGTGTTCCAGATCTATGCCTTATAATGTGTTTCTTGAATTATTTTGGCTGGTTTCAAAAATCCATAACCCTGCATATTCCACTGGTTTCCTAATCTTTGCCACTGAGATCTCACAGGTCAGAGGAAACCTTGATGTCTAAATGGTGCCATAGAGAACAATAAAAGAAACAGTTAGTGGACCTCAAAGTCTGTTAATGAGGAAAGATTATGCTTAGGCTAATGTATGCCTGAGCCAAGATGGATAACATTTGTAATATTCTAAAGATGGAAGATCCAGGAGTAATAGGAATTATTACATGTGACATAAAGGTATAAGGAAGAGAATAAAAGCAAGCTGCTCAAATAAGACCAGGGAAAAGTTAAAATTCTCATGATTTTGAAATGAACATTTGATGTTATGCCTACCCAAAACTTATTGCAGAATTAGAGCGACTGAAACATGGATCATTTGCATGGTGGCAGAAACAGTGTTGTTTGGAGTTTTTGTAGTGTGAAGAGCCCTTTCACATGCAGTAAGTTGAATATCATCATCACAAACAATCTGTGCTCTGATACTACATCTACATCACATCTTAAAATCATTCCGTATTTACCATTTTAAAGAAGATATATTTTTAATTAGAATAAAGACTGCATATTTTAATTCTTAGATGCTTTGGGCATTATAAAAATAAAATATTGCTAACAGCAAAAGTAATCTAAGAGTATTGTGACTGACAAAAGAGTAAAAGCCAGCAGTAGTGCACATTTCTCTAGTGACTTTCACACAGGATTCCAAGGTACTTTGATACATAAACATACTACTGAGAAAACACAGAAGTTATGCTGGGCCAGCAACACTGCTAACATTTTCCAGGACTGAAAGTAATTAATAACTTCTTTAATTGAAACCACAGAAAACATTTGGGAGAGAGAATATAATTAGCTAACTTGGAATTTAGCCAGTGAGCTAGCACTGGTACACCCTTGCTGTTATGAAAAGTACTATGGGACTGTCTATAACCTCACTCCAGTTTAATTTCTTATGGAAAGACAAAATTCAGTGTCCTCTTCTGACTTCTAGGAAAATGTTGGGAGACTTTAAATTCAGGTCAGGCCAGGAAAGCAGCTTCTGTTGTAGCAAGACAGTTCCTAAGGCATGTTTAGTAATGTCTAAAAGACAAAAAGCATTGGATCAAGTAGATAAAAACTTACCAGATGCATTCATTCTTTTGTCTGTATTTCCATTTAGAATCTGTCAACACCAGTAATTGTCTCTTTGGAAACCCACCCAAATATGAAATATTTCTTTTTACTTTTCTAGAGGTCTTAATGTACACCAAGACATTAAATGAAAGTAACGATTGTGATAAATTCTTTCTTTTTTGTCTTTCTATGTGTAGTTTGGAGCCTTCTGTCATTGTCTTGATGAACGTTTTTGATACTGTAGCTGTCTCAGAAATACTGTATTGCACGTCATCTTCTGGCATTAGACCCTGCATTGTTGGCCTGAGAGTTGACTTTTTAATTTAACAATTTGAATATGAATACTTTTGCTTTTCAGAAGGCCAGAATGTGAAGTGTTTGGCTGGCTGTGAAAGGCTGGCTTTTCCCAAACTGGTGAGACAGATGTTTTCACAGGTTGTCATATTTTGCATTTTTTGCTCCTCTGTCAGTAATATTGTGATCTCTGATCCCATCCATATGGATGGTGGAGAAGCTTGTTCCCAATGCCTGTGGCAAATTGCATGTATGCCATCAATATGAGCATAAAAACAAGAACTCCAGATTCTCTTACCAAATTTTATATTAAGAAATCAGGCAAAGAACTGTTTATGGATAAGTCTGTGCTTTTTGTGAGGTAGAAAGAAATACTACAAAAGTGCTGAGGGATCCTCCATGTCAGTGCATGTTCTCAGTGCAAAGGAGTGTAAAAACCAGGAGCTGATGCCTGCGATATGCTTTTCTCTTGCTTGTAGGAGGTGGACATGGGAAAGGCTCACATTGCATCTCAGTAAACATCTTGGCTCCTTTGGCTTGGTGGTCCTAGATGGTAATCCAGAAAAGATGCAGCTAGAGCCCTGCTTTTTGGCTGAACAAGGTAAACAGCATTTGAATGTGGTCAGCTTCTGCTGCTTGGCCTCTTGATCCTGATCCACAAGTGGAGTTGAAGTTGTCATTCCTGTAGAAGTGCATTGAAGTTGTCACAGCTGGGAGGTAGAGGCAGAAGGTGGCTGCTCACCAGAGCTCCCTGCTTGTTACGCTTCAAACCACCAGAGGTTTTCTCTAACGTGTTTGATGAAGTAGAGCAGAGTGAAGCACTTCTCTCAGAACATATTTGCGTCTCAGCTGGCACTACCTCTGTTAGTACCACTGTCTAGCAGAGCACAAGATAAGATCCCTTCATCTTCCTGTTCCTTGGAAAGAAGCAAATGAGCTACTGTCTCCTAGATAGTAAAAAAATAATGAAAAGGGGAATACTCATACCACGGTGCTTTTTTAGTCCTGGCAGAAAAGTTTTTGACTGAGGTCAATTCCCATTATCTTCTGGGGATAAAAGCATATGAATTTGTGTGTTTCAGTCCCTTTCTCATTTGTTATTTACCATGTCCTAGCTGAGATGGGAGACAATCTTCTTCCAGTGTTGCTTGCCTACTCATCAAAGGCCACAGAGTGGATTGATAGAAAGTGCATATTGAACAAGGTCAATTATGACTTGTTATTCCATTCACACTTCCCACTAAATGTACTGGAAGGCCACAGAGCAAGGGCAGAGGGGGTGAAGGAATGGAGACAGCAGTGCTCTGGGACTTCAAGGCCAGGACAGGAGGTTGGGAATAGCATGAGCACTCCATTGTGGTAGATATTTGGATATTTACACAGATGGATATTTACACAGATAGACTCATGTAGGTGGACAGCTATTCAGCTACCTTGCTAGATGCACAGATGAATGGATGGATGGATAGATATATACTATGCATTTTCTAGTAATAATGCCTGCAAAATATATCTCTTTTCCAGTGTTTCTCTTGTTTTTGTAGGGTTTTATTTTGGTCTTTTTATTGGTAGTGAGTTCTGGCTATAGGAATAAAATTACTATTTTTTCTGGTATTGAAAGGACTTGAGAGACTATTTGATTCAACAGAGACGTCTAGATGAATCTGCAACATTCATTTTAAGTTTTTGAGTAACACTTCTCTGAGAGAATGAAGAGCACCATTTCTTTATTAGTCTCTCATTAACTCTATCTATCTCACCACAGTGGACAGCAATTCCATTTTCAGTTCTCTGCAATAATAGTGGTGCCTGAAGCACATTTCTGTGGCTGAGTTATTGTATGTGGATGAATTCTTGTTCATAAAAAAGCCAGAGCTCCTATTAATTTCCATAAATCAGTTTTGTTACTCAGAGAGCTCTAAGTAAACTTTTAAGCTCAAAAAAATACTTCCACTTCTCAGTTTCTCTTCCTAGACTCCTCATTTTTCAGGTGCTTTTTTCTGAGCTTGCACAAAACAGATTTACACTACAATTTATGCATGTATGGTTCTTAGCTAGTCCAGATAGAATAGTTGACAATATATTTATCCTTTTCCCTAATAGAATTATCAGGTTTTTTTTTTTGCTCTGGTTGAGAGTTGCTTTAAGGTTTTGTTATAAAGATTAGACTTACTCATATTGTCTTTGAGTGATAAAGGAGCTGGATATGAGTACAAACAAAAATTCAGTGCTGCTGAACTCCAGGAAAATTTGCATATGTAAGGGATAAAGGTTTGCAATCATAGCATAATTTTCAAGGAGAAAATAAAATACTTGTATGAATCAGTGTAGTTCTGTGTAAATTCCAAACCATGGATAGAAATGGACTAAGATGGAGCAGACTACTGGAGAGTAAGAGTTCTTTCATGGTCCCTGAAGGTGGGATATGTATGTGTTTTTATCAGTCTTGACTCTAGAAGATCTAAACACCAATTTCAGAAGGTGAAGTGTTCAGTATGTTCCTAGAAAGACCACTCATTTGCTTTTACAGTGTACTTCAAATAGATTATGTACTGAAAGCCTTCACTTTTATGTTGCTGGTTTTCTTTCTGTAGAAAGGTTTGTCTTACAGAGGTCTGCAGGGTCCAAAGTGAATGAAACTTTTACTAGTGGTGTTAAGGAGTGCACAGTGAAATCCTAAACAAGTCAAACCCCAAGATAATTTCCTAGTCTACATCTGCATTTATATTGTTACAGGATTGCCCTGATCTGAATAGCACCTAGCTCCACTATATTCATCAGCATAATCTCTGCTGACCATCCTACCCCCAAAATTATACAAAAAGAGAGGCAATCCCTCACACCAAGGATGTTAATGTATTTCTGTCACAGCCATAATACTTTGAATTAGAATTAAAACTTTTTATCTTTTTAAAGAAGATATTTTACAAGAATGTGTCTTGTAAATATTGATCTAAAACCATCAGTGGGATAACTCTATTGAAGTCAGTGAAGTTATATTCTGTATGAATTTGACTTCAGTGCTTGAAAAAATATTTAATTTACTGCTAAAACAGATTTAGCAATGAACTACATGTTTGCATCACACGTAATTTTTCCAAGAGATTGTAAAACCTATTCATTTTCAATCCTTGAGGGATCTTCAACATATCAACATAATTTTCAGTATATATACACTGACAGTATATGTCCACTTAATTTAATTCACATTGGAGTACATTATTGTTTCTTCAGGACTCTCTGAAATTACGTTGCAAAGTTTCAAATTATGACATTGCCCATATCAGTTGGTCTTTCTGATGAATATCTGGGTATGTGCCCTGTTTCTGAACATGAAAACAGCCTCCAGTCTCATCATTTGACAGAAAACGAGATTGCTGCTTATCATTTCATTTGAATCCCCAAAAAAAGAATAAAATTTTAGGAAGTTAGCTTGTAGGCAAATCCAAATATATTTCAAATAGTTATATCAAAGAAAGAAACTATGGTAAATGCTAGTAATTTTACAAAACATACTACATAGAGGTAAAATAATACTTGCATATAATTCTCAGGTACAATATTAAGAAGAAGGAACAGACCAATCATTAAATATTTCAAGCTTCAAGCAAATATGTATGAGGGTCACCAAGTTTGCTGTCAGACAAATCTAAAAAATAAATGAACAGCTTTTTAACCACCCACTATGTGTACACAGACAGGCAGACACACACACATACAGACAGACAGTGTTACTCCCATCCAACATGAGATGTCTGGTCCTTTCTTTGTGGATGCAATAATGACTCCAAGAAATTGTCTGAGACTGTGTAACATTAAACGTTTGTGCCAGCACAGAAAGCTTACTATCCATTCCTGGAGCTTCTACTAGCTGTGATTCCGGTGCCAGACGCAAGTACAGGACAAGGACCTCTGTCTCCTGCTATTTCTTGCCTCCAAGGTTGTTGCAGGAGCAGAGGTCATGGTCACAGGGCCTCCACAGCCTGGCTGGCACAGACACACAGTGCAGCTCTAGGGCATCCTCCAAGTGCAGCAGTGACCAACACAGGACAGTGTTCGAGGACCTCAAACATCAGATTTATTTGCAAATAAAAAGGAAAAAACCCAAAAACCCTGGTGTTTCAGATTGTCTTTAAGGACTTGTCCGGCAGCTGAAACTTGTACTTGAAGGTTACAGTGTCTTTGTGGGTCAATTCTAGTTCACATTTTGCTCTCTACAACTGAGCAAAAAATACTTTTTCATTTTCCATCCTCTGTGTTAGGACTTCTCATCTGTATCAGAGGGATGAAATAGTAAAAATGAATTAATGCTTACAATTTTGAAAACATTAAACCAACAGTATTGAAATTAGAAACTAATATGAAGGACAAATGAGTCATTTATGAGTTACAGTGTAGCAAAGCTGAATTTAGGAGTCCTTCTGACTGTGCCAATTTGTTGCAAATGGACAATTCAAACTGCTTAAAGAACCATTGTCAAAGGTATCAGCAGAAGTGGTTTTATTGATATATGACTCTGTAAAGGTGTGGCTTAACAAAGTTCAATATCAAGGTTCACTCTATTACTGTAGTGCTCAAAGGATATAACACCTATTCAAAACGACCAAGACAAAATCAGTGTTACCGAGACAAAATCTTATATTACAAGGTTATGTGTGATATCAGTCACTTACCAAAAAACTGTAATGGTTAAGAAGTCTCTCTGCCTTGAGGAGCAACCTTGAGAGGCATCCCACTTCAATGGAGTTCCCACCATGCTGCCAGCTCTTATTAGGGAGAGCTCAAAGAAGGCTCCCTTAGTCTGTCATATTTAAGGAATAAATGGCTGGGCATGAAGCCATTACATGCAATGAAAAAGGTGTGCATGAGAGTCCTTGTACCTACAACTTTCTTTCTTCCTTGATGAATGAGAATTGAAAATGATGTGTGCCATTCATGTGTTAAATGTGTGCTCAGGGTTGCATGCTCGTATGCACTGGTGCTCATTGTGTTACTCAGTTCCTTTGTGGAATTCAGAGAACAGATTAGAACTAGAGAAGTCCTTGGCTCACAGGTCTCTGTCCTTTACCTCTTTTGGAGCCTGTACCAAACTACCTTAGTTTGATTAGGGAGCAAAGTACATCCATCATGCGTTCAGGTACTCTGGTCTGCAAGGGATCCTCTTAAAATGCATAAAGACCCAAGCCAGGGCACACTTGTAAATAAATCTTGCTGCAAAGAAGTTATCAGTTTATTTACATAAATTTGTATAACCCCTTGTGACTTTGCTCTAAGATGAACTCTCTAGGTTCTTAAACCTAGTCCAAGAACATAATCTTGAAGAAAGTTTACTTTGCAGTATAACCTGTCAGAAGAAGACTTTGTTTCTTTTTATTCCTGTCCTCTTTAAATTTTTTGTGGCTCATCACCTCTGTCCTTTCAGCAAATGTCTCTCTATAAAGTGCCATTGTTTTTTGAAATATGCAGCCCATGGCTTTGATATAGTGAATTGTAGAAAAGCTCAGTTTTTGACTGGGTCTGTCAGGAGTTTAGCCACACTTAACCCCTAAACTAACTACATCAAGTAGAAAATTCTAAGAACTTTCCCAGGAAACATGCAAGACAAAAACTGAAATCTTTCAATTTTTCTCAGTACACTGGTATTTGAAACTGAATTTAAGCAAAAGTGTTCATGGGACTCTCCTCCCATACCCTCTAATTCTATTACAACAGAGAGAATTTCCTGCCTGCCTGAGTCACTTGTTATCATTACTGTTGTTGCCTTTGCTGTCTAATTTGAAAGACAATGTGCTATTGTCCAGTAAATGCAAACACTGAACCTACAAAGTGCTGCAGTAGTTGTGTTGTATGCACTTGTTTTTCATCCTGTTATATGTACGATGTCCTATTATTTTGAAAAAGATAAAAAGAGATCAAATAGATATTTCCTCTAACCTATCCCTTATCCCTGAGGCAGTTGAAGAGCTATTGGATTGTGTGGAACACGACGATCAGCCTTTATATCATCTTTTGACAATATACTGAGAAAGAATAACCTTTTCATCATTTCTGCATGGTCCTGAAAAGAGTGCTAAATGGGTTGTCATGAAGGTGTTTGAAATTCCACGCACAACATTTTCTCTGTGCGTTCTTAGTTGTATCATTTTAGCAACTAAGCGGCTCACATAGCATGTTTCACAAGGAATGATGATCTAATAATAGAATCACAGAAAGATTTGAGTTAGAATAGACCTTAAACACCATCTCGTTCCAATCCCCCTGCCGTGGGCAGAGACATCTTCCACTAGACCAGGTTGCTCAGAACCCCATCCATTGTGGCCTTGAACACTTTCAGTGATGGGGCATCCACAGCTTCTCTGGGCAACTTGATCCAGTGTCTCACTACTCTCACAGCAGGAGATTTCTTTCTAATATCTAATCGAAACTGGCCTTCTTTCAGTTTGAAGCCACTCCCTTTTGTGCTGTCACTACATGCTCTTGTAAATTGTCTCTCTTGAGCTTTCTTGTAGGCTCCCTTCAGGTACTGGAAGATGGCAGTTAGGTGACCCCAAAGTCTTCTCTTCTCCAGGCTGAACAATTCCAATTCTCTCAGCCTTTCCTTGTAGGAGATGTGATCCATCCATCCATCCAATCATCTAATACTCTGGAATTTGTAGGCACCTTTCAAATCTTACTTTAAATGTCAGTCCAGAGAGTAGCTTTCCACAAGAAAGAACATGTTATTGCTTTCCTTATTCACATTTTACATTTCCTCTGAAATGTGCTTTCAATAACTGTAAGAAAGGAGCTGACCTTTGTATACACAAGTTTATCACTATCTGGATCAAAGTTAATGGATGTTAGGTTCCCCGTTACATTCTGATACACAATACATAGACTTTGTATATAATGTTTATTAACTTGTTACAGGTCCTTGAAGACATATAGGACAAAGGACTTTTCAGGAGCAAATGTTGCCTTCCTATTTTTGATTCTATCTAGAGTGTCAGTATGCTCACGGTGTCCCGGGGTGGGGCGGAAATGTGAACACTGGCATAGGCAATAAAGCAGAGCAGACAGTCAAAACACAACCACTAAAAACTACTCCTGCTATTAAATAATTAATGTTTTTCAGGAAAGTGAAAGAACAAATGACCCTTCCCCCCCC
>VZTJ01002466.1:303695-440077 GCA_013397795.1 Orthonyx spaldingii | reverse complement strand
AATGGGTCAAAAAATAAAATGCAGCACTGAAGTAAATTTTGCTGCGGGGCTTCTGGGTAGCCCTTCTCAGATGAAATGACCAGATATACTATATAATGCTTGGAAATTAATTATGCAGGCTTAAAAATGCTGAACATCTGTGCAGATCCACATTTTGAAATGTTAGGAGTGGACATTGTAGCAAAACCTTAGCATTGAATGCTTGAAGATGTAAATATATCCAATACAGTTAGGCACTTACTCTTTGTCTAGTTAATTGGAAGAGGCATGGTTTTATTTTTTGAATCTGTCCTGTGGTAATCCTAAGGAAAATATGTGATTAAGAGATGAAACTAGCAGAAGCATAAGTTTAGAATTTAGAAAAATCAGTGTGAGTCCAAACTGAGGTATACCAGCATAACTGCATGGGAGCCTGAAAGACCAGAAAATAATTTGCAGATTTATTTGCCTGAAAGAGAAATTTGCCAAAGCCCTGTCTGAGACACAAGCTAAGCATTGCTTATTACTAAAAGAGAATGATTAACTTGATATTACATCCTTATAGGAAGTCTTAGGCAGCCATGCAGGGAGGCAGAATGACAAGATGGGGTTCTTGTCCTTTGTTACTGGGTAAGGCTGGGTTACTGATTCCCTCCCTATATTCCTAATAAAACATGCCTCTACTCTTCACATGCTGAAGTAAATTAAACTGCAATATTTGACTCTCCCCTGAGATGAAAGCTCAATAGGTTCTACTGCAGATATTTCATTCTGAAGGAATCGAGAAAAGCCTAAACAGCCCTGACTTTTTCAAAATGTGATTCCTACTGCTTATTGCACAGATGTGGTTTACCTATTACTAGCAAAATAAAGAAGCAAAGCCACACAGTTACAGAAAATACTCCCTGAAGGGGAGAACTGTGTATGCAAGTCAGTTGTGTAGATGAGGATCGCAAATTGCCTCTGTTGGAATGGGAGTTGCCTCTGTGTCAGCTTCAGAAGCCAATATAGAAATAACACTTGGTGTTTGTGAAAAGAAGTACCTTTCCTTAAGCAGTTTTCAGAGCCTGAGAAGCCACGTCTAACAAAATCTCCCATCAACCTTGTGAGGCAAGTAAGTAGCAATATTAAATGCATTTTCAGTACTAATTGGAACTCTGTGGTTTTTTCCTATAATTTGTGATTTTTCTCTGCATCTCACACTGGAAAAAGAAATCAACATTTTAAAATTGTCTGCAACAAAGGTTACAAGAAAAAATTGTTCTGGAAATGTTGAGAAGACCTTCCTGACACATTTAATTACCTGCTTTTGCTTTTATCTGTCTTTACACAATACAATTAAATGAAATACATGCAAAGTGACTGAATTAAAATCTTTTTTTTTAAAGAGATATTGTTCTTATGATGTTGAAACAAAATATGTTGGCATTTAAAAAAATTTACTTCTTCCAAATCTACAGATGTAAAAAGTTCTGATGAAACGTTTTGATTTCAAATTGCCATATTTGTGTATATAATCCATATCTCTACTTATACCTACGGCTATACTTTAACTATGTGGTCTATGTCTATTTGGCAATATATGTATTTGACATGCACTTGAATTTAGGTGATGTCATTTGGGGAAAACAGGCTCAGCTGTTAAACCTTTACCGAGCGCATTTGCCATACACTTCTCTTACCCATCTTCAGCCAAACTTCTGAGCCGTATTTGGCACTGAAAAAACCAGGGGCTAAAGTGTAAAACACAGATGTGTACTTCAACCCAGCAACATTTTACCTTGCTCTGTGGGTTCTACCACAGGTTAAAACCTGAACGCTAATTAAAGTAATTTGTATTCATCAGATCTCTTTCAAACCAAAAACTTCCTTTGAAGTCTGTTTCCATTGTCTATTGATTTAATAAAGTTTAGCTGTTTTGTGTAGTTCTTTTTTTTTAATGTCCCAGTCTTTCACCATTATTTGATTAATAGCCAGCCAGTGCCATGCCATTAAAGCTCCCTTTGTTTGTTTGTGTGGCAAGTGTGATCCATAGACATTTGAGTGTACACTATGAGAAAAGAGAACAGTTGTCACATGTTCCCTGGGAAATGTTAGATTGTTCTCTTTAAGGACAGTACTTACAAAACAGTGCTTGCTAGGCAACTGTAGAAAGGTAATCAAACTTTTCAATGTTTTGTGCTTTTTAGATCTATTTCTCACATCAACTGTTTTTTTATTGCCGGAGATCTGATTTTTTTTCCAGCTGTCATTCATCTAATTCACAGCAGTGGCCACCCAAATTGCTGTAGTCAATATGAGAGCCAAATTACTTTACCTGTCGACATTCTGCTTTTGTCTTCATTGTAAATATCATTCAACCCTAAGAATATTGTCTCTGCAGGTGCAGAAGTGAGTAGGAATGCCAACAGAAATTAAATGACATTTTATCACTTCTGAGATAGCATATGATTTGTTTTAAGAGACGATTGCATTTTCTACACGTATTTCATCAACTGGCATCTTCATTGCTTCCTGATCCAGCTTCCCCTGAAGTCAACGGCAATTTTTCAGAGACATCTTACAGAGCTGGATTAGGGTCAATATGATTGATAGAAAGGCATTAATGAAACACAATAAATTTAACAATTAGGTTGGCAGGCTTATTGCCTCAGTAGAACTTAGATGCTTGAGGAGGTAATAGCTACCTGATAGATGACAGTATTGATCTCCTATTCTAGAACCCTATTCCTGGCAATGAGCATTTGATCCAGAAGGACCATATTCAGCATTCTGCCTGTTGAGTAGGAGTATAGCTGTTTACTTCCAGACTCTCACAAGTCTTTGCATATGTAACCCATGGAGAAAAGAGGTTGAAAGTTTCTTTCTTACTATAATTCTCACAGTCACCATTTTTTGAAGATCAAGAAATAGCCAGAGAAATCAAATGGGGTGAGATGCACAGACTGAACAGATTGCATACAAAGAGGGACTGTCTTTCAGTCACTTGCAAATTCTGTGTATTCTGGGTATGCCTCTCATCAGCACTTGCTCTCTTCCATATGGAAACATTTACTCTCACTTTACTCGTGACAATGACAAGAGAGTTACCAGGTAATGAATCACTAAACTTTTGTTTCAGTAGTGACATGAACTTTTAAAAGCTCACTTTCTCTCTTAGATAGCTGAAAGGCTAAGCCAATGTGGTCATAGCTTCTTAAAATCACATTGTAAAAAAAATCCTCAATGCGTATTTATTGATTTCAGTTTAAAAATATCTTGAGAGCAGTTGTTCATAAAACTCAGTGCATGAATACTTGCAAAAGGTAATCATCCAATGCATTCAAAAGAGTATTTCATGAATTCATGTGGCTGTTGAAACAAATATTCGTTGAAAAAACTATTTTTGATACTAGCTCAGCTCTTGCCTGAACTTGAGATGGTTTGTAAAGAAAAATGTTAAAAGAAATAATCTAAAAAGAAAATTTCCTGTTAATAGACACACTTCTGAAAAGCTACTTTTGAGTGAAGTATAAATATATTCAGAAGTAAAAATACAGTTCTGATAGTGTGTTTTTAATGGTGCACTCATAAAAGTGTGACAGTGCTGGTGAAATGTGCTGCATGACTTTTTGCTGTTTTTTCAAACTGGAAGGGGATCATTCCATTTATTTCAACAACAATAGGAAGTTGCCTGATATTCTGCATGAATAAAAATTGCAGGTTTCATTTTCTTTTGGATAAAGAACACCATCTCTCAGGAAATGGAATCCTTTCAATCCAGAATATGGTTTGCTTCAACTCTTGCACAACTGAATACCTTTAAAGCTTAAATGTATTACCACACAAGATACAAACACCTGGCCAAAACTCAGGGCCAGACAAGAGAGTAGAAAAACACCTGCAGAAGTAACTTCAAAATACATATTTTGAAATTAGATACTCAGCTTCTAGAAAATAGTTGACCAGATAAAAAGCAAATTTATGGAAAAGCAGTTAGAAAACTCACTGATGGTCATTGTTAAGAAAAAAAGATAATAATTTCACATATTAGTCTTAAAAATTCCTATGTAACTTCAAGTCACCTACTTAATTAACTGGTACCTTAGTTCATTAGAAACATTTATTTATTGTCTGAAGAACTCAAGTAATCAATAATTTATATTATAATCTTGTTTGATGGAGCTAGAGTTTTAGCAACAGCTGTTTTTAGGATTGTGCTCACAAATAACTCTGATAAGTATTTATCTTGCCTGGTGAGGGTGCATGATGTCATAAAGCTACCTATATGACAAAAGGACTGAAGTTATTTGATTTGGGAAATTTCATGCTTGGTGGTTTTTTAGTTTTGGTGTTTGTTTGGTGGCTTTTTTTTTTTTTTTTTTTAATCTGACCATGAACAGTGAAAAAATCTTGAATTCTTCAGTGTTTAAAAATACATATTTTTGAAAAAAACAAGACATTCACTTCAACAGAATTTGATTATTAGTGAGCTCCCAATTACATAAAACTGTCTCAAAATGATGCAAAAACCAAATAACTCTATTTCAAAAAGATAGTATTTGAGATATTCCTTTTACATAAAAATGTATTTCCAAATTTTTTAGAGAGGTAATTCCTGGAGAATAATAGTCCACTGACCTTCTTTTTTAAACCACCTGCACACTTCAGCTTTAGTCTGGGCTTATTAACTCATAAAAAGTACACCATGGTGGTAAAATAAGTTAGATTTTATCCCTAGGGAAAAAGAACCTGAAGGAATAAGGACACATAAAGTAATAAACCCCATTATTTAGCCTTACAGAGCAAAGAAGAGGGCAAAATTCCCAGTAGATGTTAAAATCAGTGTGGCTAACCTCAGTCCAATTAGTCCATGCTGGTTTACACCAGCTGAGGTTCAGGAGGTGAATGCCTGAGGTGCAGATGTGAACTACATGAGCTACTCCGACCTTTGAGGACGCTTCTCTCTTCAAGTCAATAAAGTGCTATGAGGCACCTTGATTATATTCATATTTATCTCTTGTCATTTGCATGAATTGGGTTGTCATGACAGCTGTTCTTCACTTATCTAGCTAATAATAGTAGTTTCTGGAGTTTTCTGCAGTAATCTTTTTTTCTCAATGTATGCATATCTACTGTGACTTTTCAGTGCCTTTCAGATTTAACCAGCATCAGAAAGGCGTCTTCAAATCTGTGCTGCATATTTCAAAGGTCATAGCTAAGCTGACAAGTACAGATTTATGCATTATAATTCTTCTGCTTTTGCACTTACTGCACAGAATACTTGTGAAATATTGTATCGATTTTTATAATTTTAATGTGGTTATTTTCAGAATCTTTCTAGTCCCTCTTCCCTTAGCTGACCAGTTAAGCGGTCAAATTAGAGACATCTTTCTTTTAGTTTATCCAATCAAAATATGCTTCTCCATTTAGCACATTTTAAAACTGCTTTCTGTGCTTTCATTCCTAACCTACAGAATATCCTCTCAAGGACAAGTGAGCCTGAAAGCCTCATTGCTAGCTGCACATTTCAAGGCCTTTCCCTTTGCAGCGCTGCCTTGTTATTCAAGTTTTGCTGTTGCCTTAGCCATATCCCTAAGTCGAAATTTACTTTGTGTACTTTATTGTCTATAAACTTAGCCATATTAAAGTAGGAAGCGTGATATTCACTATTATTGTATGAGTAGCTATTACACATACAATAATATAAGCTATAAGTTTACAGCTATACGACTGTCTGGAAATTGCAGCAAAACCTTTTGAATCTTTTCTGAAGAAAAGGTACTGTGTCAAATACAAACAGCTGCTGCAATTACATTAGGTAGAATTCAGTTTGCAAGAGCTGTTGAGCTTTGGAGCACAAACCAGTTACCAGCAGGAGTCAGGAATTGTTCCACGAGGAACAATTATCTAAACTATATGGGAGGTAACAGGGATTTTCATCCTGGAGCATTTAAAATTCTTTTGGTTTTGAGGGAAACAGTTTCTTACCTTGCAGTCATTCCAAGGCACTTATCCATCCAGAGCTATACAGCTACAGACTGAGTCCCGTGGTCATTGAAAAATAATAAACCAGTGGTGCTATTACATACACCACAAAAACTTGGAAGAAACTCAGTATCATGTGAAGAGACCTCAGGGCTGATCTCACTGACTCTGTGGTTTCCAATTATGCAACTTCTTTTTGCATTTAGTAGTGGTATTGACCACCTAGAACCAAGCTGTTGTCTTGAATTTAACCTTTGATTTATTTCTTGTGATCTTATAGAAAAGCATATGTAGTTTATACACTGTTTCCCTCCTACACTGAAAAATACCAAACAGGTTGAGCCAGAATCTAGGTGTGGGCAGAGACCTGGGACTCTTTTCCTAGTTGCTGTCCTCTGTGATACTGGAAGTGATGAGCTGCTCTTATTTGCTTTAAGATGGAGATTTGGTGTGTATTAGCCGAGTGGGGGCAACCTGGCTAGGAGGAAAAAGGGAAGGGGTCCATTTGCAACACAAGTCCCATGACTATTAGTGCAAACCCATTTTCTGGCAGGTGATGGAAGAGTACACGTATCGTTTGCATTTCCTGTAGTAAGGTCTTTGCCACGGCCCCTCTGCTTCCTTGGGGCTTTTTGTGCACTTGTTCAAGTCCAGCACAATCTTCACCTCCCGCACAACAGCTGCAGAGTCCCTGTGGTTTTGCTGTTGCAGCCTAACCTGCACAGCTAATTTGACAATCCTGTGGCATGGCTTCTTCTGTAACTACCTTATGCAGCCTTTTAACAATGGAAGCAATACATTTCTTGCTGTTTGAAAAATGGGAGTGGTGGCAGTTGCCACAGGTGAGCACAACAAATACTGGCACAGTTAAAAAGAATCAGTTTAGGGAGGGCTGTGGAGCTGTGCATTAGGGCTGCACAATTTGACTCTTTGCCTGTAGACATCTGTTTCAGAGATCTTCAATTATTTTCTTAGTGAATTTATGACTTTTGAAAGACTTCATGCTGATGGCCACAGAGATGGAAATCCTTTATTCATAAGACAAATAGTGTCAGTACCAGTTTTCTAACACTAATATGCCTCAAGTGCAACTCTGTCCTAAAGAAATTATTGCAGCCTTTACGTTCTTTCATGACTTTGCTAGGAGATTAGCGGGCATGCTGATAAGAGCCAGAGGAGGGTTTTAATTAGGTGAATATATATTCAGTGTGGGTAAGATTTAGATAACCTTAGATGCATTCATACAGTAGGCTACAGCCATCATGTGATGGAAATTTCTAGCCAATAGGGACTTGAATAAAAAGTTAAACAAAGTGCTACCCCTTGTGTTCTGGAAAATCTCCTGTGACTGCCCCAAGACAGAGGTGATGCTTGTGACTTCAAGAAAGAGTTGACTCCTTCTAGAAAGGGCTAGACATAAAATCAGGAACAGGTGAACAAAGAGGAAATGTGACATATCAAATACTTATTACTTCTGCCTTAGCACTTCCATTGAAAAGATTTTCAGGGTGAAAAACACATGTTTAGAACAGGAAATCTGTAAAGAACTTGAAGTCCACAGTTTGTGTGATTTTTACCTGGGTGTTATGACAGCTTCAATAATATATGGTATGTGGTATATTCTGTGGACAAAAGGGATCAAACGTACATGGAGCAATAAGCAGAACTTCAGATAGTGTGTGTATCCCTACCTATATATATACAAGTGGATATCGTTTGCTTAGTTCATCCAAGAAGTTCATATTCCAAAGATCCTTAGAGAAATTAGTTACTCCTCACTGTTGATGCAGGGAGGTGCTTCTATTGGTGGCACTAGCAGCAGTGTTTCCTTTGCATCTTTTTCTTTGAACTTTCTGCCCGCTTTAATACCCACAGTATAGCTGAACACCTAGATCACTTTTAAATCTTTAAATAATGAGACTGCAGGTACAGTTACCAAGCTCTGAAAGCAAAATTTTTTCTGTTCAATCTTGTCAAAGGAAGTGCCTGAAGTTTTCAACAGCAGACATTCCCTATCTTGCACTCTCTTCCAGCCAGATTCCAGTTAGATTTATGCCTTTATTATGGTGGCTCAGAGGTCCTTAACTCACAACTCCTATATTACATGCAGCTTTTCCAAGAGGTTCCCTGGAACCTTCAGTTTTCTAACTGGAGATTACAACCTAATTATTTTTTTTTCCTCCATATGGATCCTGCAGGGTGACTTTTTAAGCTTTATGAAAATGAAATTAAATGAGAGTTACTCCCTTTTGAAGCTATATGAATAATTTTTCTGTTGTGTGGTATAATACTCTCCATAAAAAAAACCCCAACAATAACAAAAACCTGTATGTATTAAGTTTTACTACTATAAAAAAAACCCAAAACAACAACAACAACTTATGTGAAAACTTACTAAAATAAAAAAACTAACTCTGAACCCAGTGTACACAATCAATATCAGCTACAATCAACAGTGGCACTGCTGACCTTGACCCAAAGTGCTGGCCATATTTAAATAGCAATCTTTCTGATTATATCTCCATACACATGGATTTCAGTTTTCCTCTGACTACATCCCTACCTGACATTTAGGATGTGCTGATTCCATCCCTCCTTATCCCCTGGATGGGATGACAAACATGTAATTGGAAAATACTGACAGCAGTTCTGTGAATAACCCCAATAGAAGCTGGGTGAGATGTAGCTGATTGCTTAAGGAAGTAGATACTGCATGCTACGAATGTGCACACAAACACAAAATGCAGCAATTCCCTCTTAAACTTCTATCCCCAAGGTGAGGCATCATGGTGGTAAATCTTGTCTCCTCCTGGCCTGATCCTGGAGAGAGAAGCCAAGAAGACATTTTTCTCCCATGGTACTTTTCAGATGCAGGATTTTACCCCTAGGGCTGTAGACAGCTGAGCATAATTCAGGGAGCCACGCACTTTTCTAAATTGCACTGGAGACTGAAGAAAAACAAATATGATTTATAGCCACACTGGTTTTTTTCCTTCTTTTCTCAGCCATGTTAAGATTATACTGGCTTCAGTTTAAGCATCTAAATTAGTTCTTATCCTTTATTCCTGCAATTCACGATAAGCATAAAAGGTGATGCCTTCATCAGGTCCTTTTAGCCTTATAAATCTCCACAAGAAAGAAAAATCCTGTGTTATGTAAGTTTTATGATATTACCAACTCATTTCTCAAAAATGACACTGATAATAACTGCATTCTTTGTAATAGATCTGCAGCAATGACAACCATATGCTGTCTGTTTTGTATAACCAGGTTTTTAAATCATTAAAATCATTAAGGATTCTTGGAGGCTTTGTAAAGAAAAATAATTGCAGTAATAAGGATATGTCTAAAGACTTTTTCATTGGTGAAGACTTAGCTTGGCAGACTGTTGGGTTTATGTTCTTTCTAAATTCCTTCCTAGTCAAAGTCAATGTGTAGTGAACATCATTTAAGTGATCATCTCAGTTGTGCCATCACACATTAAAATGACCTTATCTAAAAGACCAAGGTAACATGAAATGCTAAATCTTTTACATCTCTAGGCGTTAAGAAGAAAAAATAAAGGCATAAGCTTGCAAGAGTTACTAAGAAATACAATGACATTGTAGACTTCCAAGAAAAAGAAATCCATGAGGCACAGTAAGAAATCAGAGTGTCACTCTCTCACCCACTTTGGTAGTGTGAAAGGGTTATACAATTTCCCAAATGTTACAGATTATTTTTCTATCAATTCCTTGATGATGGAGGCATGTAGCTCATTCTATGAAGTACTTTTCAAGCACTCAGGCAAAGACAAATATTACAGAGAAATCAGTATGAGTGGATCAGAGCATTTCTACCACAGACTTGAGGAGTATCCTTCGGGACAAGTGCAGTGCCAGAATTACCAGCAGAGTCCTGAAGGACATCTCTATGACAGGGACAATTAATGCACAAAACAATCATTGGCCCTTTGCAACGAATGCTTCTCATAAAACTATAAAATATATTCTGCTTAAAATGATATGAATCCATCCAAATAATTACTATTTCTGCCAGCAACCTTTTTCCTGAAATTTATCTGAATGGTCTCCAAACCTGGTCATTACCTCATCCATTTCAAGGACCTTTGGCCTCATGGAATAATAGCATGTCACATTCAGGGACAGAATATCCTGTGAAAATCATCTAGTCTATTCACTCAGCTCTCAATTCATATTACTGTACATTATTCATATGTTTTCAATGTACTGAGGGCACTTTCAGGCAAAGACAGGTTTGTTAGCTCACACTGTTTTAAATAAAGTCTAAATATGTTGACTTATAAGCTTTGCTTCTGATTTCTGCCAATGTCTTAGGCTCATAATCTACTCTCTGCTCTAGTTTAATCATATTGTCCTAGTTAGAGACAGCAAATAAAAGGAAAGAAGCATGTCTTGACCTTGTAATCAATTGAATTCATTGACCTCTGTCAAAAGACAGACCTTAATTCTTCAAACTGTGGACATCTTCATTTTTTGAGTAGAGTTTTCATTGTTCTCAAGATGCAAGTTATATGATTTAATGAATTAATAAATTAAATTAAGGCTTAAATACTCAAACCACTACATATGTCAAAAGTCCATTTGTATGAAGAAAGTATGAAAAAATGTGGCAGAAAAAGAAGTATGAAGAATGTGCTCCAAAGAAGTGCCAAAAGGGAACTCAGAAAAACATGGAAGAACAGTAGCATTGTTTGTGCTGAATAGTGGCAGCAGGACTTCATATGCCTAGTATTTTGGGATACTGGATAGATAGAAGTCTGTGACCCCAGCAGACATGCTGTGCTTTTTCCTTTGCCTTTGTTGCAAACGTACCTTTTTATTGAGAGTCTATTTATGGAGAGGGTCTGCTGCAGAGCCGTGCTCTCATGCAAGAAGGTGGTCTGTCATGCTGTGGTTTCTTTTTGGATCAAGATCTTCCCCTGGATGGAGGAATGTTGATAGTTCTTGAATGTCATAGATGCCAAGGGAAAGAAATGAGTGTTTTGCTCACTTGATGGAAAGGGATGTTTTATTTTACCTATTTTGAAGAAATAAATCATCAGGGCCCAGAAGATAACTATCCCTGGCCTTATTTCTCCCTCACTTTAAACAGACAAAGAAACTACATGCAATTCTTTTCAGTTATGTCTTCCTAGATATACCTTACAAACTGGTTTGTGTTCGTTAAGGACTGGGATAACTCATAAAGCCTTCATAAGAGCCTCCAAAGACAAAGCAATAGGAACTTTAAAAGAAAGAAATTTAAAACAACTGCCGTTCCATGTAAGTGATACTATTTCAGCAATCCCAAACTAGGATGCACTGGTTTGGGGAAGTGGCTTCACTCTGTAAATAGATCTGCCCTAGGGCTCTAAGTCTGTGAAACTATTTGAAGTCACTGGATTTGCATGAATTTTATGATTGAATTTTAGTGTGTAAGAACAGGGATACTCTTAAATGAATGCATGGAATGAAAGTTAAAAGCAAATGAGCTAAAACTGATGAAGGAAATAGAAGATTAAAGACGATTCTTGTTTCTTGGTCATACAAGAAAATAAAGTTAAAAGAAAGCCTTTTGCTTTCTTTCTCAGACCATAAAAGGCCTTACAGTCAAAGTATTGCATCTAATCCTAGTTTCTGTTTTGTATGTTTCACTAACCCATTATATTACTGATTAATAATTAGTAAGTTGATTCTAGAGGCTATTTCAGGTTAATTACTTTTTTAAAAATAATGACAAAATTTAATCTACTTGAAAGACAATAATTATTTTGGCTATTTAAAAAATGCACAGCACAAGTAAGTGTGCTGAAAAAACCACTATCTTCTTCATAGTTTAATTAGGTTGCAAAGTAGATACTTGCTATAATATCTGATTTTTGTCTCTTTTAAAGAAATAGACTTTATTTATTAAATTAACTGTTCTCTAGTTTAGAATTTACTGATACTAATCTGAAAATTCTTTTCATTCCCACATTAAGATTTTTTTACTGAAACATTAATGTCTTGAAACATTCTCATGTAACTTTTATTCTTCAATCTGAAATCCCAGCTGTGTGCAAGATAATAAAAAGGTCTCATCTATTTTGGTAGGATCAAGATTTCATTCTAGCGCAGCAAATAACAAGCTTCATAGCTGAATGCATGAGGAAAGTATTCATATTTGTGACAAACTGTCTGTCTAACCTTTTTGATTTTTAAGTGCAACCCTGTCTGAATGCACAGCATTGTTAATGGGAACTGGTGTTTTATTTTTAGATTCAGTATTAGCACACAGCAGCAAGGATTCAAGTAAAGCCTCCTGCACCAGCGATCAAAGGAATTATGACAGCAATAGCTGGGTTATTAATTGAAAGCCTGTGTACTTTTATTTGGGCTTGGTACCTTTCGTTCTCAAAGAATAAGTCATGTGCCAAAGGAGGGCTGTGGGCTCCCAGAGCCCAGACAAAGAGGAGACAATGCAGAAGAACTGACAGGGAAGTTTCAGACATAAAAGCTTTACAGAAACCAGGCTGCTTTCATTGCAGAAGATAGCTCAGCTGAGGGGAATTTACAAAGGTGTCAACAATACTCTGAATGTAGGCCATTTACTATTTTTATGCATTAGTCTGAATGTGTTGCATCTTTGATGAATTGATAAACTACAGTAAGTTTTAAAGAAGCTTCTTAAGCATCATTTTAATCAACTTCTGTCATGTGTCTCCAGTTCGAGATATTTGCAGGATCCAACCTGGCTGGATCTCCTGAAATAGCAGCATCTTGTACCCTTGTGACTGCAGCACCAGTTATGATCTGAAAGAAGATTAATGACAGATTTCTATTTTGGATATAGGCTTGAGTCTGACAGCAAGGAAGGGAAGAGGAGATCTTCCTTTGACTGGCTTGAGATGAGATCTCAACTCAGTCACAACTGTGCAGGGAATTTAGACTTTTGTAGTGAGTTTCCTAAACAATATCCAAAAGCTTGCGAACAAACAAACAAACAAACAAACAAAATATAACAGTTTTAGTAGACAATAAAGTAGTTTAATTAGGTTTTTAAATACAGAAACTAGAATGGAACAGTAATAAAAGGGATTGTAAACCAACTTCCCCTAGTCCACTGTGTCCTCATAGGTAGACCATTGTCTTGGCTGCCTCAGCGGCTTTCTGATGTGCAACAAAATTCACAAGTTCTCTGGACATCTTTTTGCAGTGCCTTGGGCCCAGCAATGTCTCCAGTTCCTGTTTCTCTGAACATTCTCTTTGATGCTTTTGGAGCTGCAGGCCGTCTCCTTCTGTATGCTCTTCTGGTAGCCTTTCTTCCTCTAATTTCTTAAAAATCTCAATTCTGTGTCTGTGCAATTCCTACCAAAAACACTTTCCCTCATCCTCCAGAGGATTATATATGACCTCCAGCTCCCTTTTTAAGAAGAGTAGTGCCTACACTAAAAGAAACAAAGGAAGAGTACCGTCTGTCATATGGCTGATCTTGCTAAAATCCTCAAAAATGAAACCGGTCCTCCTACTTCTGTTGCCATGACAATGAACATTTTTACAGAAAGCCACATTGTGACTAGGAAATACATTGTATAGCAGTTCATACAAAGCAGTAGCATCATAGCAATTAACTTACTGACTCAAACTAACAGGCTGCCAACCCCAATATCCCTTTTTTGATGGTGACTAGTACCAGATGCTTCAAAGAAAGATGACAATAAATTAGTTTTAAACAATTATGCAATAAACTGTCCATAGAGAACTTTTCTAACTGCTTTTAGTTAGAGATTAGTTCATTGCATAAGTCAAGGGTTTGTGGTTTTTCTGTTTACATAGTTTTCCTCTGCAATGTAACTGCACGTTCTCACCAGACATACAAATGCTTAGTTTTTAAAATTATCTTCTAAAATCTTATTTCCAAAGTTGTCTGTGGCTGTGAGTTAGAATGAATAGTTTTACATTTTAAATTTTTTTTTTAAATCTGTTTCTCATAGACCAGCTTCTCTTTTGATGAGAGCTCTGTGTTGTTGTGTTATGTTATATGTTATGTCTCGACTGTATCTTACCTTACTTGCTTTTCTCACAAAACTGAACAGCCCATACATTTTTATGTTTGCCTCATATGTATGTTGGTCCCTGTCTGTATAAACTCCAACCATCTCCTCTAAGTGCATCCATATCTCTTAGGAGTGAGATAAGAGCATGATCTGAACTGTAGTCTGGGCTGTGCTGATTATCATGATAATGACATCACAGAAGCCTCAGTGCTTATTTCTAACTTCCCTACATAAAACAAGATGTGGGAGTTGAGTCTGTGGAAAGTATGCAAGGAATAAAGGGGTAAAAAGTACAAAGGTAAAAAAGAAATAAAAATACTGACAATTACACCAGAACAATAAAAAAAGTTGAAGTAATTCCCTTGTCTCAACATGAGAGAATAGCACTAAAACAAGCAAGAAAAATTCACTGACTGAACATACACTTGGAGAACTCTTGGCTCACACAGACAGTGGTTGGAGACTGATGTAGATTATCCAATAGACTCTGGCAGTCAACCTGAGAAGAATTTAGAAGTTTTGCACCTTTTTGAGTCCTAATAAACTAATGGTGTCTTCTGCAAGCAGCTGACTTACATACTTACAGGACTAAGTGTATTTAACTCTTTTCTGAGTTAAAGACTAGATCATTAACCAGATCATTCTAGACCTAGAAACAAGAACAGATTTGGGGGCACTAGAGAAAATATAATGAAATATTTCTTGCCAGGGAGTTACCCCAAGTTTCAACTAAGGTGCAATAATGGTTTTCTCCCCTTCTAATAGAAATTGCTGTCACAATATTAATTATCCTCTTGTACATGAAATAACAGTGTTTAAAATGAAAATAAAGGAAGTAAAAAGACTTTGTATCAAGAATATTATTAATGAGCCAGCTGTAATTCCATTTTACACAGAGACTGTTAAAATTTCAAGTAAAACCTGAACTCAAACTTGAGTGAATATAGGATAATTAAAAAGAAACAAGTGAAAATATACTGTGAGCTTGTTATTTAGATTCATGCCATAAAGAGAATTTTGTGTTTTTACACAGTTAAGTTACAGAACTTTTACGTTTTTCAGTACTTAAAGGATGTACCTTCTTGACAAATATGAGTACATTAAATTATAAATTCAATTAAACAAAGTACTTATGATTAAGTTAAATATGCAAGTATGCAACAAAACCACTAAATCTTTTTTAGAAAATAAGTTCATCTTTATTTTGCTTTTATTTATTAAAAAAAAAAAAATTATGTGCAAATTTCTGGGCAGCAGTGCATTTTGGAGCAGACAGTTATAAAATAAATATGTCAGGAAATTTATTGTAAGATGATTTACAGTTTGTAGTTGCTAGCATTTACTTTAAAACTAAGCTTGGATAGGTAAGATAAGAAAGTAAGTATGACTGGTAATGGCAAAAACATGATGACTACTCTGTCCATTTCAAAGAGTGGAAAATTTTTAAATAAGATATTAAACACTTTATCAATGACCAAGACCATAACCATTCACAAAAATACATGTATATATCTGTTTTTAGAGTCCTAATACCACATCTTAACTGGGAAGAATATGTCCTTCCTGAGCAGGGAAGGGATCTTGGGAAAGGGAAAAAAGAAAGTCATCTGAACCCTTTCTCTGTGCATTTTGTAAAGGTAATTACAAACTGGTCCAAACCAAACTATCTCTGTGTGCCACTGTTACTACTATCCAAACTACTGGAGAGCAATTTTCAGAAAAATAATTTTCACCAAAATAATATGCTACTAATATGTCTGTCAAAAAGCCAAAATTATCTCCTCAGCTTGCTAAAGAATAATCTGCAGAAAAGATCTCAGACACTTATGCATTTAAAAGGAATCAAATTTAATGGGAGTGGAGCAGATAATTTTCATGGGAGCTGGTTTGAAGGGGAAAAACACACCCATAAGTGATCTTGGTGAAATCTAATTCATATTAGAGACCCAATCTCCAATTTCACTGCGCAGTGGTTGTAGGGGGTGATATGCTAGCAGAGCCATGGTGCAGTCTGCATTTTAAATGCTCCATAATTGAGTCTTTATTCATTTCTTTGCAGGATTACTTGTAATTGCAGTGAGGCCCTCGATCGTTTGGTGGTGGCCTGCACAGAAAGATTGAGCGTCCAATTGAATTAAGGCAAATGCGCTTCAGCAGGGAATTACGAAGGAGAAATTGAACAGAAAAGAGATGGAATATTGTATTAATCGGGGGCATGACTTTTCAGTAGAGGTCACGGTACATAATTCAGATCTACTGACTAACAACATATGGACTGGAGTGAATACGATAAATTGATGTGGGTGGTGCAATAATTGCAGGCTCAGAACAGCATATACTGCCAGAGGGGTCTTTGAAGGGCAGAGGATCAAACAGAGGTTAAGTTTAGGATTTACAGGGGGGAGACTCCTGGGACCTTGGTCGCAGCAAAAGCACAGCTGTGAACTTGAACAGCTGTCTCAATGAAAAGAGTTCCAGAACATGAATTGGTCTTGAAAACAGCATTAGATCAACTTAAATTGTTTTGTTTCGGTTTTGATAAATATAATGAAGTTTCAAATTAAGAATCCTCCTCCCTTTTTTACTTAGCCTATTAGGACTAGGACCACTGCACTCTATAATGATACACTCAATTTCATCAGTGAGCAGTAATTATTGCTCCTACTTGCATGGGAGACCTCCGAGACTACCCCAAGTCATTCTTGAGAAATGCTGTGGTCGATTAAGCACTATAAGGGTCATTCTTCCTTCAGAACAAGCACTGAATTAAAATCTTACCCTGCAACAGATGCTGATGCTGTTTTCAGCTGAGACATAAAGCCAGGATCCAAGAGGTACAAAACCCCTTTTAATTACAAGTGAGTGTGTTACTGTGAGCATCTCAATTAAATCTCATTTGTTCACTAAATCTGGTCCAAATTCTGCCTGTTTAGTCATTGTAGTATTTGTCAATATAGTTCTATTGTGTGCTGTCATTTTACAGGGCCCCTTTTCCTCATAGATGTAAATTGGACATCAGTAAAATAAAAGTTTTAAAAACATTTATTATTATTTCTCTACTAGTAAGAAGAAGCTTTGCCCAATTTTGACTGACAAAGCTCTAATGGACTTAAATCAAAGGATTTAAGCAGGTATCAAACTCAGCATCAACTGAAAATCACCCTCGTATAGTGATATAAATACCTACCACTATAATTACTTCTTTTAGATTTATTAATTTTGGCTTTTATATTCATTCATTAATTTGATACCACTGATACCATTATAAACATTTTTGTTAAATATATTTAATGTACCCTAGAAAATTCTCAAAAATGGAGTAGCCCAACTGACAAACCTGGTTTATTTCTACTCCTCTCTATCTGAGACTCAAATTCCTCTAAAACTAACAGGTTAGAATAAGAAAAGCTTTTGCACTGCTCTGCTGTATGAATCTCCTACTCATAACAACAGGCAGTTTGCATAGATGCTAAAAGTGTTTCAGAAGTCATTAATTAACATTCCTAGCTGTTAATTTGAAAGAGAATTTAAAACAGAGGTGCATTGTAAACCAAATTTATCCTCCTCTCTATGATTTCCATTTTCTTTTGATCATAACAATCAACTCACATTACCAACCTGAGTCTTGTATCTTAGAGATGAAATTCACAAAATTCCCACAAGTATTTCACAACAAACAGAGCAATCAGTCCCTTAAGCCAAAATAAAGTCTCTCATGAAAGAAGAAATGAACTAGTCAATTAATGTGTGTTTATAGCAGGATAATTTGGAATGGAAAGTGATTATTGCAAAGCATTTTTGGAGAACAGCTCAAAAAAAAATCTATCAATATTAAAACCTTTCTGTTAGTAATGTGATCTCAAACTTGTGAGCGTGGAAAATAATTTTAGAATGATCTGGTTTTTATAATATACATGTATCTCACAGTGGACTGTAAACATGACATGCATAATTAGAGGAAGAGAGGGAAACAAATTGACAGAGTAGTGAACCATGTCACAGCTCAGTGTTAGAAGCTGTTCTCTGCAGTAAAACCTATTTACTGCAGCTCCAATGCTGTGTTCAATTTCAGTACACTTTGTGCTATAAAGGTAGGCAGACTAAAGGAGTTAAGGAAGAGTTATAAGAGCCAACATGGTGCAGAAAGCAATGGTCTGCAACCATACACAAAACACTGTGGGCAATGTTAAAAGCCAAATTGTTAACAGAGAAGTGGAGACATAATAACCATCGTGAAAAATAGGTGAATAAAGATAATAGATTGAAATTAAGACAAGTAAAATGTAAACTCTTCTTAATAGAGTTATATGAACATGTAGAATAATCTCCCATAAGAAAAACCCGTAACTTGGACTGGTCAAAACAATAGGAAGAATGTGACAATAAATGGCTGTACATGAAGATAAATTAGATGTCCTACTGCCACCAGAGCCCCTTTTCCTTCCAATTTCCATGAGCTGAAACCCACGCAGATACATTGATAAAAATACAGAAGGAAATTGAAGGCATTTGAGCCCAGATAATTTTTGTTTCCTGCTCTTCTGTTTCTGTGTCTTGGAGTAAACACAGTGCAGGATAAGTAAAAGCGGCTGAAAGCACAGCGATTACTGACACAATCAGACTGAATAGGTCTGACTTAAAGCTATACCAGGCTAAGACAGTAGTAGGAGTTCTGAGGAGTTGATCTTCACAAATCCCTCAGGCAGGCTGTCTTGCAGCTGCTGCCAGCTGTGTTGTGTTTGGTAGCTGTGCTTATTCTCAGTGGTCTGGACTGACTCATGATTACACTGCTGGCCCTACTTTGCTCATGGCTCCTCGATTCATTAGAGCCAAGTTCAGGCCCTTTGCCCGCCTCATATTGGTCTCCTTGGTGACTGATGGGCTTGTCTGAAGCCTGCTGTTCTGCAGTGTGCACAACCCACAATCTGCTACTGTAGCCTGTACTGATGGTGTTTCCCTTCCTAGTGAGATTCCGGAGGGCCAAGGGGGTTGTTCCATGCTTAGCTTTTTGGGAGAGGACAGGTGAAGGGTAGGTGAAGGACTGCTAATGTTCCCCCAGGCAGTTACCACTGCAGTTTGCAGTTTGTACACTCAGTTTGCCTAGAATGATCCTTTTTTTTTTTTTTTTTTTAATTTATTTTGGAGAGGGGGAAAGAAGATGAGGGGAGTTCAAAGGACAGAAAATATTTGTATGAAAATGACCCCTCTGGTGTTTTGTTTTGATATATGCTCCAATAGCACACATATAACCTTGCCCAATGCCAAAGAATTCATTAGCTTCTGGACTGGAGCTATTTGTAAGTGGACAATCATACTGACACAGCAAAATTAATCATTAACTTTATTATAATAAAGAAGCCTTCAAAGATTCTTCCTTTGCACTGCTGTTGCAATCATGAAAATTATTGCTAACTGTGAATCAGTGTGCCTTCTAAACATGGGTTCACATATTTAGTCTGCTGCCCACTCGCAAGAACAATAATTGCAAACAGAAAAGGATATTATTTCCTTATAGCATAAGGCCTATGAACATTCACATGGACAATGAATACACAGGATATACTGCCTTGATAAAAGTTCTTGTGTTCTCAACAAAACAATAATTTTTGGTTTTAACTTGTTCAGTCTCAGACAGGACAAAAGCCCTGACAATGAGGGATAAAGGTTTATGCCATGAGTATTGCATCATACTCTCTGCTGCTCTTGCTCCTTTGCTTGGACGAAACTGGGTAAAGCTCTTCAAGCAAGCACTCATTTCCTGCAAGACAGCTGTGGAGCCTGTATTGAGATAATTAAATACAAATGGAGGATTTTGTATAATTTCCTGGACTTCATTGCCTTAAATTTCCTCTAATTATTATTACATCCTCTGTGTTTCATAACTTCTTTGATGCCCTCATAAAATTGTTCTAACAGGAGTTTTCTCTGATGTCACCATGAAATTGTTCTAACAGAAGTGTGCTGAAAAAGTCAGGACAGCTGGATAGCTTTTAACCTGAATATCCCAAGAAGAAGAAATATTTGGAAAGCCTTTTCTAATGGTTGTGTTCACATTCACTTTAACAAACCACTCCTTTGAACACCCTTCTGCCTTTATACATGGCAGGTTTTTTGCAATGTCCTGAATCAATCCCTCCTTTCTGCTATTTTTCACTTAATTATCAATTCCCTCATTTCTAGTCCTAATTGCAGACTCTGAACTAACAGAGTTTGTTGGATTCCCCATATAAGGCTCTGTGTGATATGAATGCTGCAGCTGCATATGGCCCCTCTTTGCAGGGCTGGTGGCACTAACACTTGTGGTCAAAGAGAACAGGAGTGCACTGTGTCTAGAAAAGTATTAATTGGAGAGTGGTACTAATCTGCTATACTCATTCCTTCAGGAGAGTGACAACATGGTTTGCTGTAGTTCTTTTTTAGCCACAGTGAGGGTATGAGCAGTAGGAAAACCCTAAGTTCACAGCCATTTAAAAATACTGCAATGGAAAACATAACTGCAAAGTAGCATCAACCTTCTCCACCTGAATTTCAAATAATGCTAGGATATGACTGGTTTCAAAAAACAGGTTAATTACATTTTCTCTGAAAATAACTTTGGTATCATCTGGGACCACACTCTATTCCACTAGGAAAAAAATTCAATATAAACATAAGATAGGGGTCATTCTTCACTTAAAAATATGGTAACAAAGGAAAAGCTTGAAAGTTCCTACTCCTAACCAGAACATAAGAACGAAGAAAGATCTTATTGAGCTTGAACAATACAAAGAAATAATTAGATCTGTTCTGTTCCAAGAATCTGAGGTGGAATTTAAAATATTCAATCAAAACAAAAATAAAAAGTCTTTTAAAAAAAATTTTCCCAGTAAACCGAAAAGAAAGTATATGTTTAAAAATCCTTGTTTGCATTCCTGCTCAGATAAATTTTGCACTCTCATTCTCTGCTCCCACTATCTGAATGACATGTCACTGGTAGCAGATACAGAGGAAACTCAGTTGTCCACCTGGCAGTGTCCAGGAGAAAATGTGACAAAATACTTTGGTTCTTGCCAGGCTTGTCTGAAGTGCCCATCAGTCCTCAAGTACTCTCCTTCAAAATGTATCTTATTAGGTCATGGTTATGATTTCCTAGAGATGTTTTTAATGAAACCCTAGTTCCCACACCCATTGGAAAAACTAAGCCACGCTCCAAGCTTTTCAAAATCTTTTTGTGATGATGTAAGCAACACTTTAAAATCCCACTTTAGGTCTGCCCTCACAGAGAGGTATTTACACAGGGGACTGTTTAACCCAGCATTCAATAGTAGCACCAAAGAAATAACAGACATGAGTTCTTATGAAAATTATGAGTAGCGAACTAATGAAAAGTACTAGCACATTTCCTATTGTTTCATTCCAGCACTAAGGATATAAATTGGATGCACAACTTTAGCAAGGAGCCAAAAAAGGAAAGTTTTATAAACAACATTCTACAGGATTTTTCCTTAACCCAGTGATGTGGCTGTTCTTAACATCCTAGCTCACTGCTGAATGGGAAAATAATCCTTTCCAAAGCACATTAGCAAAATCTTTTGAAGGTACATATGAGTATGACACACAAACCTGAATCTCCTGCAGGTGATATAAGGCATAGTTTAAAACCTGACTGGAAATCAGATACTGCTACTTTTTAGTTTGTCTTAAAGTTAAATGAAAGCCTAATATTTGGAGTTAATACCTTCCTGGATAGACCTCTTTTCTACAAAAAAGAATATCAGCGTTCCAAAAGAAGTTGCTACATGGTATAGGCCAAACCCTGTACTCATCTACCCATATTTAAGAAGGCTGCTGCTTCCTACAACAAAATGAAAGCAGCCTAACAGTCAGAGTTCATCTATATTTGCATGGTATTTAAATAGGTGACATTTGATGTATGCAGTACAGATAAAAATCACAAGATTGTACTTGTAGAGAGCAGCTCTTGTATTAGATAGGCAAGTTTGGGGGTTTTTTTTGAAATTGTAAATTAATAGCTGACATTTTTCTTTCCTAACATTTTCTAAGCTGATTAATTCTGAGAACCAATTCCAGTAAAGGTATCAAGCCACACTATATTAAGTGATAAGGATTACACTAATTCATGCACAGCATCTTGATAAACAATCTTTCAGTGATGGATGAGAGGAATTTAATTTCTACCAACTGCGGGCTAAATTCCTTCAGTTTTATGACCTACTGAAAAAGGTCTCGCATACAGACATATAAACTGATTCCAGCAACCAAAGCAATTAAAATAACTTCTACCTGATTACCAGCTGCAAATCTGTAAGCAGTAGTGTGTGCATTAGTCGTATTATATACTCAAATAATAATAGATTTAAAGGGACACTTCAGATGGATTTTGATACTCCTTTTCCGTGGACGTGGTGCCCAGCCCTGTTTTGAAAGTGCTTAGCATCTCCCAGGGCCTGCATCTTTATTAGGCCATGATTCATGCTGAACTCCATCTAACTGGGAAAAATGACATGGAACCAGTTTTATACCAAAGGAAATATGATTTTTTTCCATCAGATAGGCAAGCCTAAGAAAGGTCATCTCCATCAGCATAAACATTTTACAAAAATGCTGCACTTCAGTTATGATCAATTACCCAGCTGGAAAAAGGACCACCAAAAAAAAATCATATCTCCTGATCTGGTCCCATAAAATTCTGTATCATAAACATATAAAATAGCATATAATATGCCTGTGTTTCATTTCTCTATAACACTTACAGACTTGTTACTTTCATTGAATTATCTTCAAGTATTTCTCTGCCTTATGAAGTCTACTATATATATATTTGTATATAGTAAAATGTTCATATGTAGAAGATACTTTGTAGTGGTGGGATACACAGTGTATGCACATTTAGCTTAAGTAGTCCAGCACTTTAAAATACATTTTTCTCCATGACTAATACATACACAAGGTATTTCAGACTAATCTCACTAATCTTCTTATCCATTGTCATTCCTAATAGGCAGATCTTCAAATCCTTTGGAAGGACAATATCAAGCATTTCATCTATTATAAGACATGTTTTCTTTGAAATCAAGTACTTTGGTGATGCTTCTCTTTTCAGGAATAAAAACTGGGAACCCAGTTTTCATTTTGCTACTGAGAATGGTACGATAATGAAAAATGCAGATGAAAGATCTGGCAAGACATAATTACTTAGAGAGTAGAAGTATGTAAACAGATTTCGGGTAAGGAACCAAACCATAACACTGTACTAGCACTAACAGATTTCTATACCATAAAAAAAAATATTAGTGGTTAAGAAAGCCATCTAAATATCTAGTTGCATGTAATCCTTCATTGCTTGCTTTTATTCCTTGTGAAAGCAAACTTGTATCTTTTAATATTTCTATTAAAAACATATGCTTAAGTACAGTTGCTGTTATGGAATGAGTGTTCGTGCTCTGTGATAGTATATCATCAAATGGCTTGGGTTGGAAGGGACCTTGATCATCTCGTTCCAACCCCTCTGCCATGGGCAGGGACAACTTCCTCTAGACCAGGTTGCTCAAAGCCCCATCCAGCCTGGCCTTGAACACTTCCAGGAATGGGACATCCAGAACTTCTCTGGGCAATCTGCTCCTGTGTCTCACCACCCTCACAGTGAAAAAATTACTCTTAATATCTAATGTAAACCTATCCTCTTTCAGGTTGAAGCCATTACCCTTTGTCCTATCACTAAATTTCCCTGTGAAAAAATCCCTGTCCAGCTTCTTTGTAGGTCTCCTTCAGGTATGGGAAAGCTGCAATAAGGTCACTCCAGAGCCTTCTCTTCTTCAGTAGGAACAATCCCAATTATCTCAATCTTTCCTCACAGGAAAGGTACTCCATCCCTCTAATCACCTTCATTGCCCTTCTCTGGACTCACTCCAACAGGTTGATGTCCTTCCTGTGCTGGGGATCCCAGACCTTGATTCAGTATTCCATGTGGGGTTTCATGAGGGAAAAGTAGAGGGGTAGAACCTTGTTTTGATGCAGCCCAGGATATGATTGGGTGTCTAGCCTGCCAGCTCACACTGCTGGCTCGTATCCAGCCTCTCACCCACCAGCACCCCCAAGTCCTTCTCAGCAGAGCTGCTCCCTGTCCGTTCGTTTCCCAGCTCATATCAATATTGGAGGCTGCCCCAACCCAAATGTAGGACCTTACACCATATGCATATCCACATGAATGGTTGTACTTCCACTTGCAAAGTTACTTGCCGTGCTCTTTGCCTTGAACTCCCACTTCTAACTATGAATGCATGCAAGTCTTTCTTTTATTTGTTTCAAGCCTGAATCAAAATATCATACTTTTTCCTTCTTGCCTCTGCCCTCTCCCTGTTGTCTGGAGTGTCTCTTCTAGGGGAATTATGTCATTACTTAGATGAATTAAAATGCATTAGTGAATTGCCTTTATGCTAATTATTATGAAAATACATAGGTTAAAAATAACAGAGTTAAACACTGACTTAAAGAAGGCTGTCAGGATTTGACAGGACTAAATCACTCATACAAACTATCTGTTAAATAAAAGCTCTTCCTATAGCTAAGATCCATTAATTTTTATCATTAACGTCAATAGCATTCCATTAAGTAGTTTCCATAGCTTCTTATATAATGAGTACAAAAGACAGTCTTGCATTCAAACTAGGACTTATATAAATGCAACACTGCATGAAATCTCAGCTCTGAAACAGTGCAAAGAGTCAATGACATTAACGTAGCACTGGTGAGTCGTCTCCTTTGCAAATATTGCTGAAACAGCAGTTTTCACAATGGATTTTATCTAAATTATTTCACACTCAATTTGTTGTGGATAGTTTACCCTGTCTTTCATGCCAATTAACTTTCAGAAATGCTTAGTGTGCAAAATGAGGAAGATCTAAATGAATTAAATAGGAACTTAATTGTACTGTGTGATAATAGCTGCTTTGCAGTTTACACAGTGGTTGCCATTAATGTATGTGTGTTTTAATAAGTTGCATTTGTAATGTATTCACCTCAAAATCACCTGGGAAGTCAAAGTAAGCAGCTGTTTCAAAAGCTTGAAATCTCTTCTGTTGTCATATTAAAGAGGGGAAAAAACTTACTTGATAAAGCAGCAAAGATGCTAAACGCATCACTTTGAGAAGTTACGTGATACCAAGTGGGAATGAAATCTCTTGTGATTATCTTTCTGCTCATCATTAGTAAAGCCAATTAGTTAGCAGAATGCCCATTCCTTTTAGGTGCATTACAAACACAACTGAGTATCATTAACTTGCCATGAACATGATAACCTCAGAGGTAAACAATATGTTTTTCAAAAGCTGACCTAAATATTAGGAAGCATTTTCCACTGGCCAGAACATCAGTCTAGCAGACAGAAATAATCGATATTTGTGTCTGGCTCCTCCACAAACGGAATCTGGTTATTTCTGAAATTCCTCGCCATTAATACAGGATATATATATATATATATATGTATATATATATACACACATAATGTCACCTATACTTACATATACCTATACATATATATATACGCATTTTCACAGAGATTAGTTAATTGTGAAAGTTCTGCAGATGAACTTTCTTTGAATAGATCTTGCGAAAGAGTTAGAGCATCTACAAGAATATTAAATAAACTTATATGAATGTGTGAACTTTATGAATGGTTTATGAATAGTAAGAATTTATTTGACTTAGAATAGCAGTATTTATTTCCATGTGAGCTCTTTTCCTAAATTTATATATGAATATAAATACTCCTATAGGTACTATTATTGTCTGCAGCTACAATGAGAGACTGTTACACCCAATACAACACAATGTTTCTCATCACCTGTGGGACCATTGTAAGCACTCTAAGTAGAATATCCCCATGCCACTTCTGGACCTCTGGAACACGGCCACTGTTGATATCTCTTCTAAATATTGTGACTACAAAATGAAAATCATCAGTCTTAGCCTTTCTGGAATTTTGAATGCTCTGTGGAGAAGCATCCTATCTTGTCTCCTGGAGTCAGAAGAATGACTTTTAGGAATCAGAGGTGATGAAAACATGTATGCCATCTCCCTCTCAGTTGCACCTTTTCTCTCTACCCTCCTCTGCTTGGAAAGAAGCACTGGCAGCTTCCCCTCTCCCTTTGCTTGGCAGCTTTCCCCAGAGCAGGTAAAAGCTCCTTGCCAGAAGAACACCTGAGGAAGCCCAGATCCCTTCCCTAGAGGCATCCAGAAACTGTTGGGGTAGCAGTGGAAGGAAGTGCCCTATGTATTTGCACAACTGTTCTCAGTTCCAATGCTCCTCTGGTAGAAAGAAACCAAAAATGAACCAAGAATTGCAAATCTTCTGCTTCTAGCTGCCTTCCTAGATGGCTAATATTCAGAAGGGAAAAGTCACATAGCACTAAATTTAAACAATGCTTTTGTAAAAATTATCTGTAGAATGTGACATATAATAATTGCATCATTTACAACTCACCTTTAAGCTCTGTTTCATAACACATAATTTTGATGTGCTGAACAGATCAGGATTAAGATGTGATGATACAAGACAACAACTTTCTGGGATGATTTCTGAAAGACAGGGTAAACTGTTTAAAAACTGAATGAAATGTTATGTAAAATTTAGGAAAATTCTTGTGTTAGCATTCTTGGAAAACAAATCTCTTTTTCACTTCATGCAAAAGGAGGCAACATAGTGAAGCACTTCACAATACAACATGGGACTGAGACAGGCTGTTTCCTAATGAAATACAGAGAAGCCAAATTAGAAACCTCTGTACAATTTCACAGGACTCAGAGGGATGCCCAGCATGATGCATCCACTCAGACATCTACACTTTTGTGAAGAATAGCTGATGGAGTGTAACATGTTTGCCTGGAGGCATGACCCGTATCAGTGCTAATTTTGCAGATTGAGGGATCAAGGAGTAATTAGACAAGCAGGGCCATCATTAAAATGTAGCATGATTTCCTTCTATTCTCATAATTTTCAGATGCATTTGAGTTGTTTAAAGAGGAGAGACGAGACAGTGCTTGCTGCATTATTAAAATTCTGAATTATGTTTTGAATCTTAGTGCATATGATGTTTCTCAAGACAAATTGCTATAGCTAAGCGGTAGTTTCAACCACTCTATGAGATAAACAAGGTAACTAGTTATATTCACTTTTCAGCAGTGGCAGAGGTTTATCTGTGCTCCTTTAAGGATTTGCTGAAACAAAAGTGTATCTCATTTGCAGCCACAGTAATCAGCTTACCTTTAATCTTTTGTTTTCTTTATAAATAGCAAAGATTTATTTGCTTTGAGCTGTCTAAAACCAGAGCTACCACAGATCATCCAAGAGCATTAATCTGTTCTCTGCAACCTGATTTTTGAAAACTGGGGGCAATGCAAAGAAGTCAATGCAAGAAAGTCAAATAAACACTTTTTTTCCCAAATTCTGGAGCTGTTGTCACCAAGTTAAGGTGTGAGCATTTTTCTCCCAGGAAGGTGCAGTATTTCAAGAAGAGTTTTGACGTAGATCTTTATTGTTTCAGATTTCATTGAAAATCCATTGCCACAGGATTTGTTGGCAAATTGTTGTCCTTTATTAAAAGCCTCGTTCCAGAATAAACACCAAGCAAGGATTACAACAGCCAATCACCAGATCTGCTCACCATGTTGATGAGTGTTAGAATTCGGCAATGCTGGTGGAATTAGAGCCTAAGCTTCAAACTGAACCAAACCAGATGTTAGAAAAACAGTTGATATTTTACAAACCATAATTGACTTCTTAATTTCTTGCTTTCTGTAGATGGAATGCTAATTAATGTAGTTATGATTAATAACAGGATGGCTAATTGATATTTTCCCTTCTCCATAAATGTCCTTTTTTATTTAAAGAGAGTGTTTTGTTTAACTTGTATTGTATGTTTCTGAAGCCCTGATTTATTTGTCCCCCTAAATTGCTTATTAGAAATGCATGACAAAGTGATAATTACAGTCAGATCTGGGCAAAGCTTGTCACATGCTCCAAAGTATTATTTAAATCTATAACTGAGTACATCAGCTTCGTTTGTGCTAATGGAAATTTCAGGTAGAGACTCAAACAATGTCAATACAAATTAAAAAAATAATGAAAACGATGAATACTGTAGAAGGGTCATAACCAGCCTAAATAACAAGGAGTAATAACCTTTACAGTTAAGACCATGTAATCTAGCAGAGGGTGACAATTAATTTCAGTTGTCTGAGACCAATACATTTGAACATCAAAAGCTTAATACAGTTGCAAACTAACCAGAAAGCCAGGTGCTACACATATTGTATTAACTTGTTCCATGAATTAACAGGAGCTTTAGAGTCTTAGAATGACCTAAATCACATGAGACATTAGTATTATACTTCTGGAGTGGTAGGTGTATTTCTCTCTCTTAGAAACGATGTAGGTTTTATAAAGCTGGTCAGTGCCCTCTGAATTTTGTCTTTCAATGCCTTTTACCGTAAATGTGTTGAATATTGATAAGATGCTTTTCTTCTTATTCCATTGAGATCTAATGGAACATCCAAGTTGGTTTTGTTTGTGTGTTTGGATTTTTGGTTTTGCTTTGGTTTGTTTGGCTTTTTGAATTGTTTTGGCTTTTTGTTGGAAGTGAAACTATAGCCTTTGAACTTTTTCAAATCACTTTGTCTTACTGGATCTTGAGAGTACTTGAAAAGCAGGTGACATTATAGATCCTCCCTTCACTATGATATATCTTGGGGGAAAAGCATTAGCATTATTTTGATGATGTCAAAGCTGCATCATGAGACCCTGTTCCTATAGTCTGAACAGATCTTTGCTCATAAAGTTCTGACAGTTGTTTTTCATCATTCACTAGGGACAACAGCTGGTCAGTTCGACAGACTGACCTTTGAAAAAATACAAATAAATGGCAATCTCAGGATGGGTCCGAGCCTTTACTGCAGTGCATTTTAAAAATGTTCTTTATTCTCTCATAGTAGTATTATGCATTTTATGACATTTTTAAGTGGCCTCCTCAGGACAATTATTCTTCCTGAAAATCCTGTATGCAGCTCATCGTGTAAATATACATTTAACTTTTTTTACAAGGTCCAATATTTTTTCCTGACAAGACCTTGAGCTAATTTTTAAGAAACTTTTTTCATATTGGCAGACTTATTTCCTTTACCGGGAAACATATGATGGTTCTAGTTTGACAGATAGGCTATGATGTCAATGGTATGGTAACAGATAAAAACCTGTTCTATGTAGGAGTTGACCTGTCTTTGCTTGGAAGGAAAACTTTGGGATGAGGAGTGTGTGTGATTCTTTAAGGTTACTGTAGTATATTATTCAGATTAGAGTCAGTATTTTAGCAGGCAGAAAAATGAGCATTTGTACTTTTGCCATTGACGTTTGCCAAATGACTTTTAAAACAAAAGCCTTGACCACTTGTCAGTATGAAAGATTAGTTATCACTTTTCATAAACAAGACAGTGGTGACTCACAGGCAATCATATTCCATTTTCTTCAAATTTAATATGTTTTCCAGTAGTTCTGGTGTTTTTTCAAATATCCTCTATGCTGATGACTAGAGTTTCTGCATGCTATGGAATAAGTAATGTGGTCTACCTGACACAGGGGTATATTTCAGCTATAGAAAATTGACCTGTTAAACACCCACAGAAAAAAAGAAGCTATCATTAAAGTTGGCTATTCTCTGCTCCAGGTAGCTGCAGTAACCATGGTACCGATCTACACATAACACTAAAGGTACAGTGCAATAATCCCTGTGGAATGGCAAATGTAGAATTTTAATGATTCCTGCTTTATTTAGGTTGTAAAGTGCTTTGGGAAACGTATCCTTCAAGATGAAAGCTAGTACAGAAATATAAGCTATTGCTATTATGCTTTGAATTAATCACTACTTGCTTTCCCCTCCAGAGTGATGCAGAAAAACATCTTAACATCTATTTTACTTGCAGCCTGAAAAAGAAAAAAAGCCTTCCTCTCATAAAATAGGATAAAGCAAAGAAAAATATAAAGCTCCTTCAAACACCAAAGAAAGAAAATCAGTTTCATGTTGATATGTATAGCTTTCATCCTGCACTTCTTGAAATTGATATTCATCTGCAGGAAAGAGAATGACCTATGAAACAGAATCGAGTCCTTGGTTATTAAATATCTGCTAGGACAGATTCTGAATGGATAATGTCTGTAAGTCCTTAAAGTAGGGGAACTGAGGAGAGGAACCTACCACCTACTTAACACTGCTAGTGTGAATGAGCTGCTATCATAATGCACAATAATTATGGTAATCAGGATGCAGACTCTTATTTAATTAAACTTCAGTGTGTGGGGGCAATACACTTAAACAAAATAAAGGTAGAAACAAAATTAAAACTTGGGTGGATAACATACTCACATAAGTGAAAATAAAATTTACATATAGGGACACACTTAAAATTCACACTTTTAAATAGCTCAATGAAGGTCCTATTTCCAGTGTGCAGTGGCACACAAATACAGTTACATGCATGTATCAGTGATTAATGGGATGTAAAGCAGCCTTTGTTTATTTGATTTCTGTCTCAGAAAATAAAATTAGAATCATAGAAAATAGATAAGTAACACTGAGGCAGGGACATCATGTTTCTATTACATCCTGTGAAAGAGTGCAGAACAGTCTTGTGTACAACATTCTCTTTCTCCCTTATTGCAAAGGGTTCTGCATGTCTGGCATTCTACACAGGTGAGATAGTCTAATCATGGATTTATGGAATGATTCAACTTAGAAAAGACCTTTAAAGATCATCACGTCCAACCATCCTGCAATGAAAAGGGGCATCTTCAACTGGGTATGTTTGCTCAAGTGCCATCCAACCTGATTTTGAACAGTTCCATTGACGGGACATCCACTACTTCTCTGGGAAACCTATTCCAGTGTCTCACCACTCTCATAATAAAAAAAATTATTTTTTTCCTTGTATCCAATAGAAATACCCTCTCTTTCAATTTAAAACCATTTCCCCATGTGCTGTCACTACAGGCCTTGGTAAAATGTTTTTCTTCATCTTCCTAGTAAGCCTCCTTTTTATATTGAAAGTCCACAGTGCTGTCTCACCAGAGTTTTCTCTTCTCTGGGTTAAATAATCCAAACTGTCTCATCCTTTGTTCATAGCAGGGGTGTTAAACAGCCCTCTGATAATTTTTGTGTTTTACGTCTCTACGTATGGTAACGGGTCCATGTCTTTGTTGGGCTGGGGACCCAGTAATGCATATTGGTAACCTTGATCATAGGGGAGAAGATCTAGTGGTACTTTATACAATCTTTTGCTTAACACTTGTGGGAAAAAGAAAAATGCTCTTTGTTATTATCCACTCTGCTGAGAAAAGTTGTTAACCTCAGCCACTACATCCAGACGCCTGCATGGGAATTAGTGGGGGCAAAGGAACACGAGCCAAGGTCTGAAGAGATTCCATACTATCTTACCTGATAACTTTTAAAAAGTTACTGTGATTTCAGACCGCTTCTTTGACTGATTCAAGACCAGTGGGTCTAATTACAGATGGCAGGTTTGCATGGAGTCTGAATTATACTATGTGCTCTTTCACAGCACCCATCAATTATTCTGACGGCAAATTATGCCAGTGCTGGGTTGATGGTCAGACTAGACGATCTTGAATATCTCTTCCAACCCTTAGGATTCTGTGACTTAAATATATATGTTGCTAAGATGTAAGCAGCTTTGGAGTCTTTCAGTTATCTGAGGATTTCTTCTCCGAGGAAGGTTCTATCAGCAGGTGGCTTTCAAGGCGTCCTGACAAACAGATGATCCTGTCTTTGATTTTATCTGGGACACAGATCTGGAAATGTAGGTCAACCAACCAGTGATGAAAAAATAAAAAATCATAAATGAAAATAAACCAGTGGAAACCAATTGGCTATAGTTACATCAATGAAGACCATCTGAACTGTGGCCCATCCCAGAACACTGGGTATGGGCCACAAGTATGGGGTATGGCAAGAAGTATGTTGTACTCCTTGCAAAGTTATTGCAGAAACAGAGTTCCTGTCTCACTTTCTGAATGGGCCTCACTCCCTCCTGTCCTGGACTCACTTAGACGACACTCTTAAACAGTTGCTTCGAGTAGACGCTTCACACTCTGTACACAGTGCAGGAACGCACCAAAATTTCCAGTTCAGTACACACTCCTGACTGACTGTAAACATTTTTCCAGCTATTAATGTCTTCTTTATCCCTTCTTGAGAGCTTAAACATGGGAATGAGTATGTTATTTACTATAATAAATCCAGAGATGGCTCTTAAATTAACAGAGCAACTCAACCAAGAATCCCATGAAAGCTGTTTATCCCTGCTTTTCATACAACTGAGCTCCAGCTAGTGTGAGTTTGGCCATCTCAGTTCCATGCTGTTTCATGGACACTGCACAAATACCGTATAGCTACAGATGGTTAATGTATTAATTTGATTTTTCTCCCATCTCCACCTAATCGTTTAAAGCAGCAGCTGGTAGTTGAATATATGTTTATTTCCCTCTTTGCCTTCTTTAAATAGTCACTTTCCATTACTTCCTAGAGATACAAGATGTGTCAATGTGTCTTAAATACTTTTTCATAAAGTTAAATCCTTTCCTCACTCCTAAGCAAGCCTAAAATTGTGTTTTCATAGATTTGGGGATGCCTCAAACACCAGAAAATCTTTATCCAAAACTACACTTAAACCTGAAGATGACAGTCTTCTCACAGGCATCTTTTAAATTCCTTCTTTTCCACTTCTTTATTAACAGCCATAATTTGATCACAAAAGACACACTAGTCAGAGTGGATACCTAAATGAAGATTAAAGTATGAACAGCAAAGAAAATCTCTTCTCAAAAGTTGCCAGTATTGTCTCTGAAGTGACTTTTCATGATTCCAGCCTTCTGGGTTAAATGCTCAGTTGCTGTAAATTGATGTAATATCATTGACTCTAACGAAGTCAAACTGAATTAGATGAGCCAAAGATCTGAACGTCTGTCACAGTTTACTGAACCAGATTCCTCATACTAAAAATTGCCTTTTTATTTTCATAAAGATGTCATGTCTAGCAGGAAATCTCAGTTCTCGCACTGGAGACTTTGTGAGAGTTTCTCAGGTATCTGCTGTTTTGCTGAGGTTGGCTGATGCCTTGTTAAACAGCACATGAAACCAGTTGGACAAGTGAACACAGTGAGCACAAGGGAGAATTTTCATCAGATCGTCACAGCTTGCTTGCTTTCTAACATAATAAACTCCACACTTCCTAGACAGCTTCCCCAGAGAACTGCACATCCAAAATCCTTTAAATATTGTAAGTCTGAAGGAAGAAAGGTAAACTATTTACTCTAAAAAGTGATCGGCCCAGTAGAGTAACTCCCAAAGACTTGGGCCTGTATCTGCAAGCTGAAAAATTAAGATGTTGCTCCAATAATAACAATGCATGGCTGTTAGGTCCACCTCTCTCTGAGACCATCATGTTACTATTGTATCAAGGATGGTCACCATTAAGGATTTTGCAGGAGGTTGAGGTTAATTGTGAAGATGTCAGCCGGACAGTTGAGTAACCCAATCACACAGGGCTTATTTTTGCAGTGGTTAAATGCAACTTAATGATAGTTTACCTGGAAAAGAAAGTAAAGGGCGATCAGCTTTTGCTACTTTGTAATAACCTTACAATATTTAGGGTCCAAACACAACAATTATTTGATACTCTCATGTCTTTTTCCTTTTATCTTTTTATTTTCTTTTCATTGTTGTTGCAGAAAATAATCCTGAAAGAACATTTAATCCAAGCAGACTGCAAGACTCCAAAATCACAAACTAAAGGGAATCATAAAGACATTATTATTCTAAACCTCTTTTGGAACCTAACCTCTCTTTCATACCTCCTCAAGCAAAAAAAACCCCAAAATTAAAAACCCAAACCAACTGATCAAGAAGACTTGGACGAGGACATTTTAATGCTTGTTGTTGGTGCTTCTTTTCATCCCAGATTAAAGGGCATTCCTTCAAGGCTCTATAATGATCAGGCTTTCACTCTCAGTGTTTCTAGGGTAAAGTTTTTTAAAAGAGTTCATGACTGAAATGTATTTGCACTGTTCTGACCATACAGCATTCTTTGATTTCCTGTGACACTTTGTAGAATTCATCAGCTAAAACTCACAGCAGAGAAGGAGGGTAGTGGATCATCATTTAGAAAAAGAGATGGCAAAGATAAGTTTAGGTCCATTTTCACAGATATGATCCAGTTGTGTTTATGTAATGCATATCCTAGAGATCAAGATGTAGAGCATGAAAATGCCAGCGAAATCTTTGTTGCATTTTCCAAAGCAAACACAAGTCTGTTTAATAGGATGAAATAGGAACAGTTTGGAATTTTTTCTTTTGGATACATCCCTAAGAAGTACATCAGTTTTAGTTTTACAATTCACTGTGGGAATTTTGGTTTTGACAGCTCAGCTTGGCCTAGGCAATGCTCTTGATGCAGGTACCTGTCATTTACAAGTGGTAAGTCTCTATTGATTTTCTCAGCAGATATCAGCCACAAAAATCACAGCTGGTTAGACATCTTGTTTGTAAAAAATAAGAAAAGAAAAAAGGAAAATACATTTATAATTTTCCAGCAAGCAGTTCTCTCGTATGAAATCCGTAATTCTGACATCCTAATTCCTGTGAAGCACCTTTCCCTGCCCCCAGACACCACCACCAGGGCTTGCGGTGCACGTGTAAAGTACCGGCCGTGACGCAGGTACAGTGCAAGTTTTCAGGTATCTACCAGTGATTTATAGAAGGTAGACAGATGGGAATGCACTGTACTCTTTTTCCCTTGTTCAAATAATGAAAGCCAACAGCCTGGCTTCTTAATCCGCTCCCTGGAACTCTCCCTTATCTCGTGTTTCAAAAGGCGCGGGTGTGTTGTGCTGTGCGAGCCCTTATCGCTGGCGGTGACCCCTGTCGCAGGATAATTGCTTGTTGCTGTGTGAGCGTCACAAATCCGATTGCATGGATGGAGCTCAGCTCTTCCTGCAAGGGAACCGCTCATGGAGCTTAAGGAGTAGATCAGCTTTTAGTAGCAGAGACAATGAAATAAGAAACCGTTCTTAATTTTTCTAGGAGAATATAATGATATTACTCATCAGCTAATAATGACAGTATTTAAGCTCCCTTTTTGCACCTAGAAGAAAAGCATTTACTCAAACTAGTAATTAGTGCTAATATAATGAACCACACTAACTATAATGGATGAATGTGACGTAGCAAGCCCTAAAAGTGAGAAAACTGCATCATAAACAGAAGAGAAGCAGACCTTTCTTGCTTTATGAAACTGTTCATGATTCAAAAATTTATTTGTTTCTGCAAACTATTTCAGATGAATGAACTGTAGTGGAATAGTTAGATGTTAATTTTATCCATCAGCAAGAACTTCCTACAAAAACTGTACATCTTACAGTCATCTGAGGCAAGAATATTTTAAATACATCCAGAACAAATACATTAATTCATTAAGGGATATCTGTGGTTTAATATTAATTATTTCTATTTGTCATTATTTGCTCCTTATCCTCTCCTTTCACAAGTTCTATTTATTTGAACATAGATGAAAAATTGTGTTTTGTGAGTTAATGGCCAGTCTGCTAATTCTAATGATGAACTGCAAGAGCTTCGCAAACTAAAAATTATTTATCCAGTGCAAAAATACAGTTACTTTATGACCAGAGAGAAAAAGGATTAAACCCATGAGCTAATTTATAGAGTGATTACTCTCCACAAGTTATTTTTGGTTATCAAATTAATACTATATTTTCAGAAATATATGTAATTTTAAGTAACTATATATGTATATATAAGTTTATACATTTAAATGCAATGAACTTTTAAACTTTACTCTCTCTGTTTTCAATGAATAACTTAAACCTTCTCTGATCAAGCATACCAGCAAATCACTGACTATATATTCAGCTTCAGAAAGAAATTGCAAATTGAGCATTCATGCATGATTTTATCTTCTTGGCTATCAGTGAATGCTTTAAAAACCCTCCTAGTCCTTTAAGAAAGAACTACAGAAGCCAAAGTCGTTCTTCATTACAGAACTAAAACTGATAATTTGGTAGCTTTTAACTTACAAAGAAACAAATCTGATAGAGAAGGAGAGGTGGGAAAAATACTAAATAAAGACAAACATACCAATATACTTAAAAAGGCTGACAGTCCTTTCTGAATTAATAAAGATTCTAGAGTAAAATGCAGGAATTTTGAGGAAGCAAGCACAGGGTAATATGGATATTATATTTGCTCATAACTGTAATAGTTCTTATGCTTATAAGAAATAAGCTGTACATATTTTTAACTGACTTTTATTGAATGAAGTAATGCACTTCAAATCTCACTTGTTAATTCAGACTCATACTAAAGTATCTCTAACCAAAATAATTATTTAGCAGGTGAAATAAATACTTTCTATTAATTTCCTTTTTTTTATCAGAATGAACATTTCTTCTGGTAGCATGGTCATAAACTTCACATTTATAAACTAGTCTTAACACTTATAGTAAACTACAGCCACATTATGTAAATGATCCCTACAATGATATCTGAAAAAAAATCCAAAACTGGAAAAAAAGTCACTTTTTCTGATTCTTAATGACTATGGTGGTATTCTAAAGGCCATAGTTTATTTCCTCACAGAGATGTTATCATTTTTAATTTTCTGTGCTGTGAATAACTCAATATTTTTGAGACTAATGAAACATAGAATAGTGGTTAAAGAAGAAATATGTTTTTATACACTGCCCTTCATCACAGTTCCTAGTTACAGGTCTGGTTCAGAGTTATGAAGGTCAGTGGTAGCTGGTCCATTGACCTCATGATCCATTTTTTTCCTAAATGTTTCCTTTCTTGCAGCTTGCCATTTCTGGTACTGTTTATGGTAACAAAGACAAATTACACATTCATGCCTTCTTGCCCTTTGAGTTTAGCAGTCCATGAAGTACAGTTGCCCCGTTCCTGACCACCCCAAAGGGCTGTATCTATTACCCACTGAATTGATTACTCATTGATTTTCCTGTCACTGTTCCTTATTCATCAGCAGGATGACAGAAAACAACCCTCTCTGTAACTCTGTATGTGGCACATGCAGTAAACTGTGAAGCTGAGACCATACTGGTGAAATGATAACTGCATGGCCAGGGAAATTATGCTCTTGAAGCATTTTTGACAGATTGATACCTACAAGCCCTGAATTCTCACTACTGGGGGGCACACAGCCATCTCACTGCTGTACTTCATAGGAACAGATCATTTGCACGTCTTCCTAAGTAAAACAAGGTGGATAAAAATATCTGTTCTCTTCTGTTTGAAAACTATATTAAGACATTTATTTTCTTAAAATGGATTCTGCAAAATTATGTCAGTTTACAGATTATTTCCCATCAGCTGAATGTGAATGTTTGGTATGCAAAATGTGAGCAGTGTCACTGGGCACAAGATTCACATAACTCACTGGTACAATCTTTGAGAATCGAGTTTCATATGCAAAATGGTCACGCTAATGGTGATTTCGAAATGCAGTTTCTGAAAATATCCTTCAATGTCTGCTTTCCTCTTCCTGGTTGCACTTGCCACAGTAACTTCATCAGCTGTCAAACTTGCAAAAAACAACTCTAAAGGAAAACTAGTGGTTAAAGAAGGAGCAAAAACTAAGAGAAAGTTCATGGAAAAAATATATCCTACTATTGGTTTTCAGCAATTAATAGGCGCCCATCAAGGTGAATCTGAATTGCTCAATGATTTACTGGACATTGGTTGCTTCCCTTTGTTTCTCTAACACACTGTTTAATTTATGGTCAGTATGGAGAATTCATGGCGAAATCCAAGACGCTTTTTTGTTCTGAACTGGAGTTGATATTAAGTAGGTGTACAAGGCATAAAAGCAGTCTGTTTCCACATAATTGGAGTGAAGATGTATAAAATTGTAAAACATGGTCAGAGGGATTAATTAAGCTAATATGCAACAGTGACCCCAGTCTGAGCTCTCTGCTATGAATCCTGCTGTTGTAAAGTGTTGAATTTTTTTAAAACATCAAACAGTAAGAGGATAAAAACGACGATTGACATGCATAGATCTCAGCTTAATTGTGGTTGTTATCACCATAGTTGTCAAGAAGTCCCTCTTAGAGGTCACTGTGGCTGCTGCAGGGATAATTTTACTCTTTGTAGAGGCCAGCAGACCCTTTACAAGCTACACACCCACTGATTTTAGTAACACAGCATCTACCTGTTTTCCTTAACATATAATTTGCAGCATCTTATCTGCTGTAATGTGCAGCAGATTAGTAGCCTGAAAAATGAGCCATCTACCCTGTTGAGTGGGGATGAATAATTGATAGTTGGAATTATAACCAAAAGGAAGTAACTCTTCCTGATCGAGTCACTCAGATTCACAAAGCTGTCAGCAATGAAAAATATGTATAATTTTAAATAGAAAATGATGGTATGCTCTCATAAAGGAAAATTGGTTTTCCGTTGTTTATGATGATAGTATTGCATACCTGTGTAGGAATGAGGAAGGTACTATTTTATTTACTTCCCAATGGAAAACAGACCCAGTAGTCTTGACTATTATTATTATTATTATTATTATTATTACTATTATTATTATTATTATTTTTCCCAATTTTTTGGTCAATCTTAGTCAATTTTTTGTGCTGATTCAGAATATTTTAGTGTCACCTTAATGAACAGATTCTATACACATAAGAAGATTTAAAATAATCTTTATTTTATGCTAAATATCCACTACTCAGAAACATTATCCACCTGAACATAGGAGTGAAAATGAAGTATGTTTAGCCATGTATTGCTATAGAGACTTCTTGTGGAGACAGTCATAAATGAATAGGCACATTCCATTTACAAATGTTTAATTTCACCCAGTTCAGCTAATTTAGCTTAGAAGTTACCATCAGGCAGCTGATGAAATATTAATTAGGAAAGGCTTTCAATAAGACTAGGTTCATATTCACAGAAAGTATTTCTTCCTGACATTTTAATTCAAATTGCTTCCTATTTGAATATTCTAAAAGTTTAAGATTCACACATGAATGCAGTGATTCCAACAGCAATACTTCTTATATTTAATTTTTCTGTTTATATGAATGCACAGTAAGAAACAATCTATACACAAGATATTTTATTACTGTCTCAGATCAAATCACAGGGTAGTTTTAGGTGTAGAACATGGACCATACATAGGCAAACTGGGATGGACTGAGCAGTAAGATGTTGTTTCTCTTGCTTTTTACAGATAGTTAAATTATACTCAATGCGTTCCTAATACTGCCATTCACATAATTCTATTTGGCCACTGATAGAACAAAACATGCTTTTATTTGAGCTGGCTATGTAGAAGCAATACCTAATAGAAAAATTATTGCAGGTGAGGTGTTCACTGCAACATTTTTTTGTGTTTCCAGAAGAAGAAATAGACTACTAAATTTTATTATTTAATTGACAACATATATGACAATATTTATCCTTTACATTGCTCAAAATAAGAGAAATATTCGTTTAAGGAGCTTAAAGATTAAAAGGCATATACTGAGAAGACACGGAAATTGAAGTAATTACCATTTTTAAAAATTAACATGAACTCGCTACATAGTCCAGATAGAAATGATGACTTCCGTAACTGGCATGTGTATTACACTGTGCAAAGACATGAGCTTATCAACAAATGGGCATTTGATGTGACAAAGCACATGGAAAAGCTCTGTGTCCTCTGTCAACTCAGCTCCAAGCCTTGCCTTGGTCTGTTCCTGCTGTTTAGTGAACAGCTGAAGGTTATAAAGTGCTCTTGGCTGTGCCTTGACTAATTCTCATTTGCAGCAGGCAAACATCTTTATCTAAAATTTGTGTTCATTGTCCACAGCTGCCCAAAGATCCGGCCTTGCCCCTTTGTCTATGCTTCAGCTTCTGATTACTGCATTCTATTTTGTCTTACACTATTAATTCTCAGAGTGCTGTTTCTCTGAGTTATTCTGCTCTAAAGGTCCTTTTGGCAAAAGCTTACCTCCTTCCATAATTTCCCCTCTAGTTTTCCTTTCTCCAGTGCCTTGAACATGAATACTTACTGGTATCTTCCCCACCTAAGATGTGCACTTACTTCAGCACCAAAATGAAGCACCACTCTTTTAGTCAAGTTTTAAAAACAGAGCTCCATTTCTTGACTCCTGCTCAGGGTTTGGATGGCAGGCATGATGGTGATACAGACAACCATTAGAAACAGGGCTGCAGAATTTTTGTGCAAACTCCCCCTTCTATTATGATAGTTTTTCCCTAACCGATCTCAAGATTCCTTCCACCTCTCTCGCACACCTTTATCTCAGCATTTCTGTACCTTTTCTGTGTTTGGGTCAGGCCTTTCACCTTGTTGCAATACATGTTCAGTAGCTTAATTCCAAATGGAGGAATACCTTAGCTTTAGTAGAGTGGCTGATCAGTACTTTAATCAGTGATATTGTTTCTAATTCCCTCTGTGCTGCTGAGATTTTTTTAGCTTTGAATTTCTTTAGCTTTGAATGCTACAGATCCAGGGTCAAACTGGGGTCATTTTGAGACACGAGCCAATGGGAAAGAAAGCAAGTATACCCGGCTGTTGAATGCCTCTGGATCTGCCAGATGAAAGCAAACAGGATATGTAAATCCACACACCTATGCTTATAATCCCACTCTGCCTCAGGAGCAGTTTATTTGTATGTAAAGATCAAGAAGCGGTTTTCATGAGAAGGAAGCTTTCAGAAGGACTAGCAAGAAGAGTGACAGTGTTAAAGGAAGTTTAAATGTATTTTTTCAGTCCCTCTGAATGAAAAACTGGAACTCATCATTTATTTCCCACCAAGGTGCTATGATTTACTGAGTCTAATTTTGGAGCTGTTTACATTTTATTTCAGTTGATTAGTGTGAGATACTAAAATATCTCTGCAGCAATCTTATTTCTGCAGATGCATTTATTGATATTCACCAGGTAATTTATGCTAATGCAGAGAACATTTACAGCTGTTCTCTTCCAATCCTAGCACTTACAGATGTTTTGTCAGTCACTTAAAAACACAAGCTGTACAACTGGATTATTTAAATGTTTTAATTAGTAATGTTGCTGAGAAACAATGGTGAACAACAGAATATAGTTTTGCATGATTACTTGTAATAAGTTGGTCAATAAACAAAGATCACACCTATGCCTGCAATAATATGAAGAAAACAATAATCTTCAATAGATCCATAACCATTTCCACCAGGTTAGGTCCTGATATATAGTATGATAACTATAATAAAATTATTGAAGTAACGTGAGGGAGAAAGGCAAACTTGCAAATCTTGCCACCTCAAAAAAATATCAGTGTTCATTTAATGAATGGTATTGTTTTTGTTCATAACAGAATCAAATGTTATTTTATACTAGCCACAAACATTTTTTCCTCTCTTTTACTTTAACTGCCTTTTTAGACCCAATCAGACTGCTCACATATCAGAACTAATCAGTAGTGAATTAATTACAAACATGGATTTAGTAATTGCTTCTTTGCTGGAATTTAATATTTGCCTTCCAGTAATCTAGCAAGGGAGTCAGCGCTGCATTGTTCAGCATAGTTCCAAGGGATTAAGAAGAGTTTCATAACTACTGTATTTTTAGTCTTTTGGATGACTCATAATAAGATGAAGCATATAGTACGAACACTGCTGGAGTAAAAATCTTGTAATTTTTCTACTAGGCCAGTCACAATTTTAAGCTGTTTGAAATCCCTGCAAGTATTTTTGCAGGAATTTTGCAAACACCTGTCTCGTTTTGAATGCTGGTAGAAACCCTGTAAATTTATACAGAATAGAAAGCACAGGAAAAAGAGAAAACAGCCTCTCATCTGACATGTAATTGCTTAGGGTATAAAAAGAAAACCTAACCCTCCAATACTCAGGCAATGGTGTATGATTTCTAACTGCAATTTCATTATTACAGCTAATGGTAAACAAAATATTTAGGACAGTAATAGTCTACTAAGCTGCACAGAAAGGAAAAAAGATCATGCTGAAAGAGAGAGACTGACAAGGTACAGGCTAGTAGTGAAGTTATGCTCAAAGAATTATTTCATAGAACCAGTGATGTCTCTAAAAAGATGGTAGACCTTGTCCAGCTTCAGAAGAAATGGAGTTCTTCCCTGTCTGGAATTAAAGGGGACATGACTTGCCATGAAAGGACTTTGGGAGCACAGAAAAGCTGCCATGGTGCACAGTGGCACAAACTGGCTACAATTAAACAAACAGCTCTTGCAGCTCCCTGAATAATTGTAAGGGACAGGGCTGAAGTCCCAGAGCATTACTGACCCTACAGGTTCTTTCACCAGCTTCAGTGAGACTTCAGCTCATAAGGGGACTGTAAGTTTTTAGAAGGGCATTTTGCTGTTTTATGTGCCTTCTTTAAAACATGCTCTCACCTGATAGAACAGTGTCTTCTGTGTTTTCCTTTATGAAAGAGTGCAGATATTTCCCCAAACAAATCCATTAACTCTCTTAATTTAATATCCTCCCTCCAAAACCAGATTTTAGAGTAGAGGGTTATCAAATAACTGGTCCATTAGAAGTACTTTTTTCTACATCCCATTATTTTCAGGTTGATTTCTGTCCTGATTCATCTTTTTCCGTGTATGTATTATGTGTTTTGATATTTCTAATTACCATCAGAAGAAAAAAATTAGGGATATTAGAATTAAGAAGAAACAAACACAGCAACAAACTCTTATATTAGAAAACCATCCACTTGCTTTTGCAGTTGAATTTATAACAGATAAAAACCAACTTTGTGAACAAACCAGTATGAAGGTAAAATATTCTCCACCATTCCACTTTCTGGAGTTAATAATTAAAGGAAAGAAAGATGGAGGTTATAATCCCTGCTCTTTTCTTTTTTTAGCTGGCATAATGTTAACTGATGGATGGCATCAAAAATGTCTGTTTGACCATGAACATTTTTGGCCAACTGTGTCATGGCTTATTGAACAAAAAATGCAGTCAAGGTACAAATTGGGCCAGGTCATCAAGCAGCTCTAGCTACAACAACACCTGCCAGCTGAATGTTGTGCCCAGTATCTTGATCTGATTTATATAGAATAAAAAATCTCTAATTAAATTTAAAAGGGGCCCTCTCCCTTTACGTAAGATTGTAACCAAAAATAAATGAAGTTAGAAGGTCTTCAACATAGGAAAAATGTAAGTTCTGCAGCATTACAGGGAGACAGATATTCTTATTTAATTTACTTAAAGTGAGCGTTTCTGACATAGGGAGTTTTGGGGGTTTGGAAGATCAAAGCAGGGTACACATGGAACTAGTTTAATGCTTTTAAATAAACTGAGTATATTCAAATACTTAGACTGTATATAAGCTTTTGCTTTGATTTCAATAAAAATGAGGCAGTAAGATTTTATTTTCAATTGGTATGTAAAATGTGTTGAGGGGCACAAAAGTGTAATGGGCCATTACATTTGTTTTAAACTCACGTGAACAACATTAATATGTAATATCAAAGATTTTTCTCTGAGATTTTCATAAGACATGGGCAAAGGTTTATTATGTGAAACTGCATACAATATTTCTTTCTGAACTGTGAATTATCACCTTGAAACTATGCTTGTTAGAAAATATTTAACTGTCTCAGTCTAGAATAGGAACATTTGGTCCTACATTCACTTGTATATTGTCTACTGCTGACTGTTAATTTAAAATATGCAACTAACGCCGTAAAATACTTGAAATTTTTTCTTTTTTCTTATCTGCTGAATACCTAGAGTGTACTCTGTTCATCACACTACTGGGAGAGGCAGACAAACTCCATTTTATCTTCCCTTAAATCTGTTTAAAGCCTAGACTTAGAGTGTGGTCAGTGAGTTTAACACCAAGCACGGGGACAGCACAGGGACATGGGAGCACCTGGGGTCACCACCAACAGCTGGGCATCCCAGAAATGAGGAGCCAGTCTGGCAAAACAGGCTCACCTGCCCTTCTGTGAAATAGGTGCTGTAATATTTTTGCCTGCATACCCATCCCTTGCTATGATTTATTTTGAATTCAACATCTCCTAAGTTTTGGTAGGTTTTAAGGCTAAGTGTTAATATTTAGTGGGTTTGTTTTTTTTATTGGATTTGATTGCTCAAGCATTTTCTAACCTTCACAAAAAAGTTGGAGAGCACTGGTTTTAGCTAGAGAATGTTCTTCAGCAAGACACTAGCAATATTAATTGCTTTTTAATTGTCTTTAATCTAAGAGACAAGTAACATGGCTGCTAGTGTACAATGACTCCTACACAAAAGAATTACATAAGCGTAATGAATTTTAAGTAACCCTAAATAGAATTTATAACTGCATATTTATTCAGAGACTTCTGTTGTATGAATTATCAGTGTAAAAAACCTCAGCTTTAGAGAAATATATACTGAATTAAGATGCATATTTTTCTTAATATCTATTGCTTTTTATTCTGTAATTTTGGATTTGTGCCATAACATGCTTGATACTGAATTCCTGTCACCCTTGCTACAGTAAATTAGAGGTCTGGCTACCTAATATTTCTGACAATCAGGCATCATTCTTGTCTTTTTAAAGGAAGAGATCAATGAAATTGGAAAGGTGATTATTTTAGGAGCTGTGGAATAGGATATGAAGCACTGCAAACAATTAGGCAAATATCTGTGTGGGTTTGAGGGGGAGAGCTGGGACATAAGTAAAAGTAAGTCAGATCATAACTCTTTGAGCTGGGTATTTTGAATTTTTTTTTACTTTGAAATTCCTCACTACTGTGATTCCTGTCAATGACACACTCCAAAATATAAATTGCTTGGAAGATGTTTATATCAAGTTCACATGACTAAAATATAGCTTCACTGGATTATAACGTTTTCTTGAAGTTCACAGGCTTGGAGTCTCACGATTTCTTCTTTTGCTGTTTTGGTTCAAACCTATGTTTTGGCAATGAAAATGATTCTACTTTTATTTCATTAATTTGACCCCCATTATATTCCCTTGGGTTTCTTTTTCTTTTCTTTTATTTTTCACACCAAAACTTGAAGAAAATCAGCAAAAAGTATAGAACAATGTTGAATAAAGCTTCATGTAAGGAAAGTAATTTCCATGTACTATTAGAACAAGTAAGACTTCCTGAAACAATATTTCACTGATTTGAAAAAATATGTAATAATGGGTTATTCAAAATGTAAACTAGGAAGAGCAGTCAAGAATTTTTTACAACCTTCCCATTTTTCCAGTTAATCTCTGAATTGTAACCATTTCCACAAAATTGTAGCACACCTCTCCATTTTTAGGAGCTTTTTCATGAATTACCCCATAGCTTCAGGGGGTAATTTGTGACAGAAATGTCTCACTGTTGTGAAAGCCCAGCTCACGACTGCTCTGGGGCTCACAAAGATGCGTGACTGGAGGATTTGCCCACAGGTGAAAAGATGTTGCTGTGTCAGAAGAACATTGAGTCAGTGAAGATTTCCTTCCGACTGATTATTGTGCCTTGTGTATTTGTAGCACTTGCTACTGTCTGTGATTGTAAGGAGTTTAGGATAGCTGTGTTTTCTCTGAATATTTCTGTGCTGCACTATTGATATGACCAAACTATTCTGAATCATGGTAGTCTTTATCTAACATGATAGTTATTGTGCCTTTGTGGCTGGAAAATTGTTGCTGTATTACCCAATCTCCAGCATTCTTCCAGGAGGGTGATAAATTTCACTGTCTTGAAATGGGCTTTCTTTCTTTTTCTGTCCCTGTCATTGGATTATTCAGGACTTTCTCTATGAGTATAAAATGTGGCACAAATCTCTTCTATCCTTTTTCCTCTCCTTTAAAGATCTTGGCATGGCTTTTTGTTTGTTTGCTCTGATCTTTTAAAATATCAGATAAGGCATGAAAACAAGGGTACTGCTGGAGACTGGTTCTATTGAAGGCACAAATAAGTGAAGTACTAATTTAAATCAACAGTTTCAGAAACATTCTAATATCTCAGGGAATTTTTCTAACTCTGGCAACGAATATTGGTAGCCTTTTGTCTGGTGCTTATTGATGTCTCCTAGCTGGCATTTATGGCATTCTGCAGCAGTATTTTGCACTTAGTTGCTTTTCATGTAAGAACAATAATCAGTTTGGAAAACAATAATTATTATATGAATTTTGTAGCTTGAGCAACTGGAGGAGCAAGACAATGAATGAGTGGGTCAAGTCTCTGGGCAATTCTACAGCAGAGTTAAATATACAATTAAAAAAATCACAACTCCTGCTGTATTTTAGAGGTAAAACACGAGGCTACACAGAGACTGAGGAAGCTCAGAACAAAACAGGTACGGCAGGAGATGGTAAATTAATGCACAACAGGCACCACAGGTACCTACTGAAGTCTATCATTCTGAATGCAACCACTGCAGTACAAATGACATTAAAAATTCTTATATTTGTCTCTAAATGCTAAAACTTATTTGTTTTGAGAATTAGAATTTTGAGAATTGAAATTTCCTATTTGATGCAAGGAAGAAACAGGATTACTGTCATAATCTGCTCAATTGTCTGATGATTTTCTCACAAACTGTAAATTAGATAACACTCCAATCCTGTTTTGAAGTTCCTTGATCTTAGCTTCTGTGCTAATCCCTTCCTTTCCTCCATTTGCTTTATTTGCTGGCATTGCCAACTAGGTTCTCAATCTGTCTGCTATCCAAAAGCTGATGCAGGAACATTGGTAAATCTCTGACTCCTCAAAGACTCCTGGCAGGAGATTGTGGGTTCTGTTGAGTACCAGCAGAGCTGAGAGTGACACAGACGGAGTTGCCATCACTCATCCACTGACCAAGAGAAGTGGTTATGCAATTATATGCAGATAAATTTTATTTTTTTAACCCAGACATCTATTAGTCGACACCAACACACTCATGGGGCTGGCACTTTATACAGCAGCAGTATTTTCAGCTGGTAACATAATTACAGAAACAATCAGCTGCATAAGAATAAAATTTGTGCGCTGTGAAGTTCTGCGGCAGCATTGTGAAATACACACGTGTCTTCTGACAACAGCCAGCACTGAGGTCTTGGTGTGCAGCAACCATCTCAATATCTCTTCATTATTCCAATATTAGGGTGGATTATCTTCATTTAGAAAAAAAAAATAAGTTTGAACATACAGTACATGCTGTTAGAAATATTCACAGCCCGACATCTTTTAGATGACACCTTTGCTTGGTTTCTACCCTGTTCCTCTTACTCCAGCATTCGACTCACTGGAAATACATTATTGAATTACTTAAGTGCAATTACCCTTTAATGCCTATTAATCAAACAGTCCCAGGCAAAGGAACCATTTCTTGATCAGTTTTCAAAATCCATGGAAGCTGCCTTTATAACACGTGTGGCTGAATCATTGTCATGTACCTCAAACTGCTAAGGGCACTTGATGGTCAAACCCCTACACATTGAGGAATAGATGGCATCCACTCTCTCCACTACCTGAGCCTGCCATCTGAATACCGCAGGTCAAAAATTCCTTGTCGGTAATTTGGCACGCACTGGTGCCACCCTGTGGAGTTCAACACAAACGCCTTGGGGTAGCTCAAAAGGAGAGGTGATACAGGTGCTGAAGAAGTCAGACCTTAACATTCACACCTGCTTCTCCTTAGAAAAAAACATTTCTCTCTTTACAATTACAATAGAAATGCATGTCATGTGGGAAAGTCTTACTCTGGAGTTAAAAATACCTTTGCATTCAGGGGTATGTGATTAATTTATTTTTTACATAATTTTGGATTTGTTGTCTTCAATATGGATGCTTATGCGAGCATATATATTTCTATCCAAATATATAAGGTTTAAGCCACTATCATATATTTTTGACTTTAAAATAATTATGAAGAATCAAGGTAGTAACTCAAGGTAGTACTCAAGGACAGAGTAAATGAGTTGAATGGAGCATTATTTCAAAACATGTATTCCTGTTATTTAAAATTCCTACTCTATTTCTGCCCCGTTTCTACTATGTGAAATATTCAAGCTGGTAAGTATGTAAATAGTCTGCTCACATGTAAGGCACTGGAAAGAATCACACTAAATTTTGCTGCTACTTATATGTGGCCTCCAACCAAAATATCCATCTCTGTGCTTGATTACCAGTATCCAAAACCCTTGGCATGCACACTGTGATCCATCTCCATGCATGGCTGCCAGTACCCAGAACTCTTGGCTTGCACACTCTGGAGCTCCAGAACAGATGCTAAACCATCTTCTTTTGTGTGTGCTGGGATGTGCTGATGATCTCCCATCGCACTGCTCTGTGAACACTCTCCCTATCCTAAGAACTCCCTTATGTTTTCCTAGCAGTCTCAGAAAAATAAAAAAGATGCTGTATACCAGCTCCTGCCAGCTGCTTGCTTTTGCCTCAAGACATAACCTTGTAGACAAAATCCACAATGGCCTCAACAAACAGAAGGTGGCTTTTCTTCTGTCAGCAACTTACCCTGAAACAACTTAAAAAGCTTCTCCCACATGAGGCATAGCTCTTTATACATCAGTTTCCAGTGATTCTACTTTCACAAACTATGAAGAAAAGCCAGGAGGGTAAAAGATCTTGCTGGCCAGTAAGCACTACATTTCTGTTCTCATCTTGTATGCACACATCATCTTGTGTAACACTTGAGTTAACACCACACCTGCACTGGGGGTTCAGCTGGGTGACTGCATCAAAGGTGATCACTGCAATCATTTGGTTTGGTCACTTACTCACCTTCAGCCACAGAATTTCCTGCAATGCTCATTGTATGAATACAAAACCTTGTTTTAAACCTGACTCTTTCCACATTAATGCTTCTGAAGAAAATCTGAGGTGTTAAGTGGAAAGCATGATTGGCAGGGGGATGGATACACCTAATGAAAAGAGAATGAAGATAATTAACAGATAGTTAGTTGCATATGCAAGGAATCATGTCTGTGTTCATGGCAATATGTTACAAGCAGATTCTTATCTCTTGCAATTCTTGCAGTCCTCTAACTACATTTTCCTTGGAATAAAAGGGCTTTCGATTGACAAGATCATGATCAGGCTCAGGTGTGATTTCCAATGGAACTTATGCTCCTAAAACACTTAACTTGTTTTGGAAGGATCACACCAGCAATATGCTTAAATTGGATTTTAAGGAATTTATTCACTTATTATAGGTATGCATTAGCTTTGCCCCAGTGGGGCTGAGGTATTAGGCAAGGTGCCCAATTTCTTTTGCTGCCTACCCCATTCCGACCTGAATGCTATCCTATTTCCTGGGTAAAACAGTCTATCACTCTCTCCCCATTTCCCTTAGGTTCCTGTGAGTTTACAGCATGAATTTTTGCCTCATTTTATTTTTACAGTTACTTCCAGAAAAAGCCATTTCACTCAAGCCTCAGCAACCGACCTCAAGTGTTTCCATAATACAGCACAGTACGTAAATATCTGGAGCCTTCTGAGCTGTGTGTTCACCTCAGTCAGTGTGACCAGAAATCTTTATTTAATAGTCTCCATTAAGAAGAATTGCCAGGCTGCACCAGTGAAAGGTAGGGACACGTCCAAGAAGCAATGCCCAGGCAGCTGTCAAGATATGCTTCCTGTGATAAGGCGGGAGCTTGGAAGGGTGACAAAACCCCTGAGCAACAAGGGATGTTACTCACACAGAGCGGTGGTGGAGAGGCATTTTCCCAAGGATGGTATTAGTCAGGATCCCTTGCAGTAAGTAATTTCTGCCTTAATGTGCTACCGTCACTTGGGATCCTAAGAAACTGGAAGGTTTAATTGGATATCTGTTAATGAAGGCAGGTTACTTCATGTTTGTCCAGGTTTAATTCTGGATTCCGTTGAACGAGAATGCTGCCACAGAATTAGCAATTTAAAAGTTCCTGTGTATATAATGAGAAAAAATATGGCTCAAAATAATATATTGAATTTCAAATTTATGTCTTCAAACTTGAACTCAATTTTACTATCCACAGTACTTCAATTTGCCTAAAATTAAGAAAAAAATTAAAGCTAGCAGAGTTAACTTTTTTATTATTTAATTTGGGACAGAACGTGTTATTCACAATACTGGTCTGAAAATGAGTTACCTCTATTACGTTTTTTCGAAAGCATTTATTTGCATTAACTTGAAAAATGAGGTTATTGCAATATGGTTATATAATCAATTTATATTACTGCAAGGAACATTGTTGTGTATGCTTCTTGAATTTAGAAATAATAAAGAAAAGCAATAATTTTTGTTTAAACCATAAAATATATTAAAGGCCTCAAGATATTTGGTCCTGAACAAGCTTAAATATATGTTTAATTACAAGTACCAGAGTGATCCAGTGAAATTACAGGAATGATGTCCACATAGAAGGAAAAGCAATTACATACATTAGTAAATCATTCTAGAATTGATTTTTCACTTCAGGTATTTTTGTTTTGGGAAACATAAGGGTTTACAAACAGACTCATTTAAATTGTCCTGGTTTTTCTTATTATCTTGTGTTATTCACAACACGTGACGTTTGAGCATTAGTTCAATTACCTGCAATATTAAAATAGCTGAAGACTGGTAGTTCTGTTTACATTTATATTTTTTTAATCAATTTTAAAGAGCTATATTTGTATTCGAGTTGAAGGTCTATATCTGGGGCAGCAGAGAACAGGTACTTTTGATGCCTTTTTTCCTGCTTTTAGGAATTAAAACTAGACACAGTTGGAGGTTAGAGGGTCGAGGGTTGTTTACCTCAGTATTTTAATAGGATCCTGTTCTGATACATGACGTCGCCGAGGTGGAATACATTGCAATGCCCACCATGCATGCATGCTTTTTCTCTTCTGCTTTCTTCCTTTCCCACCCCACTCACACACACAACTTATAGACTTAATCTACCTGGGGGGCCAGTAAGTTTACAGAACCTGTTCTGCTGAGAGGAGCCATGGCTCCTCAAGACAGTAGAATGTTTGGTCTCCTAGCTCTACAGGACCTTGGAACTATGCTGAGTTATCAGACTTAAAGAAGTCCAAGTATGCATGCTAACACTTGTGCATACATAGAACTGTGTAAAAGGTATAGAAAAGAAAAAGCAAAAAATCCTTTTGACATCACTTTCAGGCCTCCCCATCTCCTCAGCTGCTCTTTTCCTGCCTGCTTTGCTGAACCTGGGCATGGCATAACAACATCCACGTTCATTTACAGGGATGTTGTTCTCCCCAAGGGATGAAGTGCATCCCACATTAGTCTCAATGTCTTGGCCTCTACATCCATGGTCACTGATGGTAAGGGCAGTAAATTTGGTTTTGAGGGCAGCTTAAAGGCTTTTTCTGCAGGAGGAACTGGTCCAACTTATCCACCATAACTGCTGTGCTTGGACCAAACAGGACAACCCAGGGGGACAGGGTAGAGGTTGGAATGGAATCCCTATTTTGCCCTCTCCCATTTCTCTGCCATAAAATTTTATGTCCAGATTGAAAGGAAAAATTAATCAAGGCCAGGTCTGGCAAATGTTTTACATTTTTGATGAGCTACTGTATGTATGTGTATGTAATGAGAGATATTTCAAAGCCATATATTCCAACAATGCTTCATTGTCCTCAAGCTACTCAAATGATTTGGAATGGGTACAGTGTTAGAATAACCAATACATTTGAAAGTTAAATATAAAAGTCCTTTGATTTATCTTCCTTCTCCTACAATTTTTCATAAAGGACAGGATTACTAAAACCTCTCTGTATTGCAGCATCCGAGGAGGACTCTAAGAAGACATTATTTGGTTTGTAAGAGGAATAGGTTACATATGTTTACTGCATCATTTCTCTTTCTCACTGTGATTGTTGCCAAGAAATGGATTAATGCTGTTCCATTTCACAACAGCAATGAAGCTGTAATTTCCATTCAAAAATGGATTTTTTTGGTACAAAATGCATTGCCTTTGAAAAACTGCTTCCTTCTACTTAGAGAGAGAAAAGTGTTATATTAACAGAAAAAACGTCTGATGTTATATTTTATTGCTGCTTTACACAACCTTTATCACATAAGGTTAAGGGTAGTAAGAAAACAGATACAAATACTGAAAAGAGGTTGATACCTCGTTCTTTGTGCAAATTCACACCAACACTACTGAAAGAAATGTGTTGGCTAAATAACAAAGTAAGAGACTCTCAGGACTAATTCCTCTAATGCTGGTTTACAGCCTATTCTCTTTACAGAGTGTTCATGTAAGCTGATTTTAGTCTTCTGTATGTGTATTTTTAGTTCATTCATTACCAGCTATTTATAAATCTAATTTTTAAGGACAGAAATAGCAGTGATGGACACCATCTGTTTTGGTACCCAGCTTGTTTTAGAGACTTTAGAATTTTTTTTGCATTTGCTATCATTAGAGGGTAGTCAACCATCCCTTTGACTCTGAATCTATGCACTACTGATTTAATTCCGACTTGTAAGACTGAACACATTTTGCTTAAGGTAACGGGCAAGATTTCTGTTCTATTCAAAATGTAGATTCTTGGATGAGGAAAATTCTGCATAAGGCCTATTCCCAAAAGATACATGATTCAGTGAGCTTTTTCCAAGCCATTTAGATACTTGGGGATGACCACAGAAAAATCAGGGTTCCCATGCCAACCCAGATGGATCTACATGGCCAGTTCATTAAATGTTCAGCTGTACTTACATCCATTCTCATGCTATAAAAATACCCCTCTGGTGATGTGCAACGAAGTGTCCTCTTTATTTCAGGTATTTAATTTTGAGAAAGTCCAGGAAATATTATCTTAGGATTAGCAGAGAACTTCCTGTGTATAGGTATATGCTTCCTACGTGTAATATACAGCCCACTAAGTGTTATGTACGTATGGATGTGGAAGTCTATTTCAGGTGCATCATGGCTGTGAACCAGTTTCAGTCATTTGGCTTCAGCAACAGGATTTTTCCATGGTACTCTTTTGGTTAGCAGTATAGGAGAAACTTTGGATGATTTAAATACAACACCTCCTGTGCTTATTTCCAGACTTAGAAACAGCTGGTTGGTGATAAAAAAGCTGATGCTTGAAATCAGGAAGATTCCCATTACATTTTACAGATCTTAATAAAGGCCCAGATGACCTGTTTATCTGTGAAATTGTTACTGTCACTAGATGGATAAATTCCTGTCCGTGAAGGAAGATAATAATGGTGATGAGTTTGATTTAGGACCGATACAGAGTGTCTGCTTTGCTCAAGGAGATTGTGTGCAAAATCCTGTCTGAAAACACATGAATGTAGCCTCAAGATTTTCTTGTACCTGATGAAATGAGATACATAAGCTTTAACAATTTTTAATTAATTTAAAATATTCACGGTTTTTAGTATTAACATTCATTTTATTTTCTTACAATGCTTACTTCTGTTCAAATTATGAAAAGTTTAATACGTAAACAATCAAGTTGGTTAGAAAGTTTAGTGACTAAATGATCATACCATGATTCTTGCCATTTACTGCAAGCAATCATGTAGTCAAGCGAAATTCTTCTCCAGAGATTACAAAGTATTGTGGCACCAATGGAAATGTCATTGGGAGTTTCTTTGGAGTAAAATAGTGTTTTCAGAACAAAACTGCAGCAACCTCTAATTTGGATTTTCTCTACTTTGTTCATAGTTACTGCCGGTTTTTAACCCTTGCAATCACTTGTAAGGCCAGGTTGTATTTACCAGCTGTTGTCACAATTTAATATCAGCCTAGCAGAAAGTAAAGATTACCAGCAGTTCAAGCAAGGGGGTCTTTGTTTGCAAAGTGTTTGCCATCAGAGCAGTAGGTAGATATTCCCAGTTAGCTCTCTGAAATTGATTTAATCTTACATTTATAAGAAATTTGTAAAGACTGGAGAGTTGTGCAAAATGCACAGCCTCAAGGTACTTAAACCTCACAGTTATTTTTGTCTTCAAGCCACAAAGTCCTGCTGAGAAAGCTTTATGTCAAGGTTAGAGTGGGAAAACTGAAGGCATTGTGGAAGTTCAAATGAGCCCTGTGACCCCCTGAAAATGGGACATTAGGCAGCTCTCAGGCACTGATGCTGTTCAGATGTGTAGTGGGCATGGGGACAGTTTTTCTACATGAATGGAAAAATTACTTTTTAAAGACTTTTGCAGAAGGGAAAACAGAACAGATCCTGGTATGGCTTTGACAGGATAAAGTGAGTTTTTGTCTCTCCCCTCAAAGCTTTCCCTAAGTCCAGTGCCTGCCTGGGGACTAATCTGACAGCCTGGGCTGCAGTCAGCCATGCAGAGTCCGATTTTGCCTTGACACTGGCTCTTTGCTAGCAGGACTTTCTTGACCTCTGTGTTGCCTCTTTGAAAGCAAGCTAAAGAAGAATGATGTCTGAATCCTCTCAAGGAACAGGTCTCTCCCACGAGTCCTTGCATAGGGTACAACTGCACATATAAGGCTGCAGTAAACTCTGGGAAACCCAGGAATTTTAACTGGTGGAAATGGATCTAGTACACTTATGTCTTGTTACAGAAAATAGGAAGGAGGCATGCAGGCATGTTTAGAATAAACAGTGTCATGACAAGCTAACACAGATGTAAAAAAGAAATTCTTATATGGGTAAGCAAATAAACATAATTGACATATGGTGTAATACTACTTCCTAGTATAAAATAGGTGGCATCAGATCCTGCAAATCCTAATTCTTGCTGGTAGGTCCTGACTCCTTTTTCTATTTCACTATTTCAAATAGCCCTATAAAATGTACAGTTCATGCATCGCATCATTGAAAACAAGTGAAATTGCATTTAAAAATCTAAATTCATCAAGTGAATCACTCATTATTTGTGTACATGGTTTGTACATAATTTGTGCTCGAAATCCCTGACAAGAATTGATGCCACCTTGCATTTGATCACTATTAAGAGTAGAAATAGTTCTCCCTGTATAATCCTGATGAAATTAAATACGTCTAGTGATGAAGCTAGAAAATAAAATATTGTTTTCCTTAAGGTTATATCTACATAGCCCATGTGCCTGTTTTATAAGCCTCTAGTCATGTTTAAAATTGTTTTAAAGACACTTTCTAGTATTAAAGTGTTAAGAACTGGTAATGGGCCAAAAGTACCCATATTTATCAGAAGTAGTCAATAATAGCACTTGATTATTAACCAAATGCCTCATATTTATTATAGTACTCTCCAAACTTAAAGGAGTATGGAGGGCTTTTTACTTCCTTCCCCACCCCCTTACTGTCCATCATGTTCTTGATTATAAATATTTTAAACTGCCTTTTCATCACTACAGAAGATTAATATTTACATAATATAAATGTCCGTTACTTCTATGTGATTGGCACCTATCACTTTTCCTTCTGAGTCATGAAAACACTGCCTAATGAAAAAGATATTGTCATCTTTAACAGAAGTCTACAATATCTTTTCATAACCCTTTTTTAATTGATGATTACATGATTAGAAGGTAGCTTTCCTTGAAAGAAATTCTATAACAACTGCCTCCTTCTGCTTACCTGAAATATATATACTTTTGTGTAAGAAATAACTCTGGAAGCTTTGCTTTGTGCTACCCTTAATCTAAGCTTTTCCAGATAAGGCATAAAAAAGCAAGTTCAGACTGTTTTGGAGATGTCATTGACTGCAAAAATCCACATTGATTCCACTACAGTGAGAGGAAGAACAGAAGAGAGACAGATGAGGATCTAAGTGCAACATTATAAAAAGAACTGACAGAGCACTTCTCATAAGAAGTACACTTCCAAATTTGTATCCTAAACTGGCCAGCAGAAAGTCAAAATACACTTCAGTTGTGCTAGACCCAAGCATTCAAAGATCAAAAGACAACCCCACAAAAACAAGGCTGATATCAAATAATGGCTTGCTTTAATACAATCCCATTTTATTGGCCTTTTGAGACTTCTGTTGCATTTAAGTATTGTTTCTCTAAAACTAAAAGCTCTGGCAGCTAAAAGTTCTGGCAAAGATACTTTAAAATGTAGAAAAACACAGAGACACATAACAGCTCTAGGAGGTGGGAATGTAAGGGCAATATCTAAAAACACGACAACTGGGATGGCCAGGATGTAAGTGATGATCTAGATGGTAAAGATGCTGCTCGTTTCTCTAGTAGTCATATCAGTTATGGGAGTAAGAGACAGGGAAAATGTATTAATGACTTATTTCTGTTTCCAGTAAAGTCTGGTTTCTTCGATTAAGTAGTTTTTAGTATTATGTTCCCTCTAGTTTTAAAAGTTTCAGGTGATGGCTCAAGTGGAGAACCATTCTATATCAACTATTCTTACTCATGTACTAGCACATTATTTTTTCTGTATATGACTCTTGTAACAGCACACTTTCAGCTGTTTCCCTGCATATACATAGATCGTGACTGACACTTTCAAAAAGCATATGTAAGGTTGTGAGCATGACCTGTATTTTGTGCTAAGACTCTAAAAATTACATTTCTCAGAAGACTGTTCTTAAGCATAGTCTGAAAATCAGAGAGATCTAACAGGTAATGTGAATGTTGATACCTGCTGTTAAAAATACCTTTTTTCTATTCAGTATTCCACACTCTATTCTTACAAAGGGAAAGGAGAAGGTAATAAATATAATAGAAAGGTTAATTCAGAGGATATTCATGTGAGAAAATGGAAAGGTCTTAAGACTGTTCCTCTCTTTCCATTGGGGGAAATAATTAAAACTACAGTAATTCAATTAGTACCCTCTTTACTTAAACAAGAGCTCATGACTAGTTTAAATAGAAAATTTCATCTGAAGAAATAGTGCAAAATATCTGTTAACCAGCCCCATCAAAAAAAAAAAAAGCCCAATTCTCATCCCATCTTAAATATTTTACTTTCTTTATCATGATAATGTTCTTATATAAATTTCCAATGTTCTTGTCAAACACAAAGTTGTCTTCTAGTTTAAACACTCCAAGGAAAAGTTTTACAACCATCTACTCATGGCTATCATTCTAATGAAATTCGATACAATGTAATGAAAAGATGATTTCTCGTGTTTAGTGAAACAGAAAACTCAGCAAATTATCATTAGTATCTCATGATAATATAGAGAAATGTCTCAATCATTCTGCTCGGCTTTACAGCTTGTAAAACAATGTGTACACCTCAGAGATTATAATTTGCAAGGAGCAAACAGATTTTACATAATTACCCATACCTCCACCCAAGCATAAGATTGAAGAACACTCAAAATATGCAGCTTTTTTTTTGTTTTAGACTATTAATCCAGCATAATGCACAGATGTGACCTAGCACAAGTTAGAACAAAATCAAAACTTCCGGTGACTGACTGACAAATTACCACCCAAATTAAAAAGCATAGGACCAATGGAATATTCCTTTATCTTTGTCAAACTGGTGGCACATATTTTAAACTGATTATTTAGGGTGAATTTTTGTCTTTGCAAAGAACTCCAGACAAAATTAAGAAAAGCATGGATAACAGAAGTGTAGTTGTGCAAAGTTATTTTGAGTGAAGTTTAGGACACACGGTGAAGGAAGAATGGAGGGAGGAAGGGAAAGGGGAGCAGCCGTGGTGGTTACCTGACATTGCGAGCACAGAGGCATTTGGTGAGGGATCTGACATCTGAGGAGAAACAAGAGTAATTTATTTCACTTTGGTAACACCTCGGACCTATCAATTTTTTTCCTAGATTGTGGACCCAAATTGAAATCTAGAGATGCTCAACATGACAGAGGTTAAAAATTGAATGCAGGGAAAGACCATTCTGTTATTTTCATTCTCAGTCATGATCATTGCAAAAGTTAGTGTCAACAGCCTGAAAGCACAATCACTTCCATCTTTGTTATTACAGAGTAGTCAACTTCTTTCCTACTGAAGGGAATCACATAAATACAAACTGGGTTTGCTTCGCCTGCTTGGCTCACTCACACGTCATCTAATAGTTTCTGCACAATATTCCCTGTTATTTCATTTTTAAAGGTAATTCCAATGAGAAACATGGCTTGGTGCTTAAATAGCAGTAAAACTGAAGGCAAAAAGCCAAGATAATGAACTATATTTCAAGAAATCATATATTCTGAAAGGCATATGCTCTTCATGCAAGTGTTGTTGCTTTTCAGGTTTAATGATTGGAATTCTAAGAAAAATAAGAGAGACAAGATAAATGTTGAAGTTGTGGTAAAGAGATAGCTAAAATATGCTCTAATTGGGGGAAAAATTGCTCACAGAATACAATATTTGTGGCAGAAGATTTGGATGCTGAGTAATGAAGTGGAAAAGTAACACAGTAAAACTAGTTCCAAACTTTCATTTGCATGGAAAAAAACCCCAAAACTGGTCACTGCTAATGAGCAGTGTCCCACAGAATACTCCAGGTACGTTGTTGAGGTGCTGGCACACTGCAGTGACTCAGATAAACTACAGGCATCCAGTTTCCTCTGTTAGGTGACAGAAATCTTTGCTGTATCAATATATTTGTGTTTTTCCAAAGAAGGTATGGAGTAACAGCCACATGAAACACAATTAATAGGGCTGAATATGAACTATACCTATGCACAGGAAGGCAGAGTTTTGCTGGTGCTGTTCACCAGGCATGTTTTCAGAGTTTGCATCATCGTATCAGGATTCCGCTGATTAGCCAATGACCTGACCTCTTTTTTACTGAATAATCTGCATATCCATTTATGCTCCCCACATACAAAAACTGAGCATATAATTATCCAGCTGTGTGGTTTTTAACTAGAACAAATATTTTACAATTCTACTTTATGACTTAATCACATGTAATACATAAGTTTTGTTACTTTTCATACCATTACAATATTTAAGACATAAAGTACAAATTCTGCTCAAAACTTTATTGGAGTATATTTAGAATAAGGACGCTGTAATCCATGTCATTTTGGACAGATGATCCCAAAGTACCTTGATTTATATTGCTATTACTGGAAGCAGTATTTGGCTCAGAATTCATTTGGCTCAGGGCAGCACCAGCTTGAAGCATGAAGCATCGTGTATGTCATTACTGGTGGCTATACCCTCAGTAGACAAATTAAAATCTGAAAAGGTAAGTAACTTGGAAAAAAACACAGGCAAAAATGCTTCGTTTCCACTCATTTTTTCATTCTAACATTTTTCAACAGGGAAAAGGAAGCCTACAAAGATTGAGGATGAGGGCCATCTTCATGGAAACTATCCATCATAAACAGATCCCAGAGATGCAGAGCAATATAGGAGGAAAATTCTATGTAGTAAGCCATTCCAGATGCTGTACATGTAATACAAACAATAGCCTGCTACTGTAGCCTTACCCAAGAAATAAAGTAACAAAGTTGACTGATGACAACCTCCAAGCCAAGTCCAAAGCAAGCAAATCACAGGCTATGCGTTACAGAGTACAAGTAATGATCCAGCACTGTAAAGTTTTGGACAGCCTTGAAATCATCAGTAAAACGATATCCAAAAGTTTTGAGTTTAGTGGATTATATTGTTGAGAGCCATGAGTGCTACACTGCTGAGCTGTGGTTTATGATAGATAACTTAACATCGTTAGATTTATTGCTCAAATATAAGTAGCAATGGTAAAATATTTGCAAATATACAGTTCTTGAAATTGATGCAGCAAGCATGAATAACAGCAGTAATGGTACTCACCAATATTTATTAACTTTCACGTAACACTCTGTGAGGGTGTCTCGTTATCAGAACTGCTGCAAATTCCCTCATTCTCAGTCTCTTGCCAATTAAATAGTAAGCTCCAGTTGATGCCTTTTGTTTCAAAAGTCACCACCTAAAGCACCAGTGGCCAAAAAATCCTAAAGCACACAAAGTATCTACATTTTAATCTGAGGCAGTTGGCATTCTTATTACTGTGGTAAGAATCAACTGAAGTATGCTCCTTTCATTCTGTCAGACCTTTTTCCCCTACATTTTTTTTCATGCCACATGCCAGATAAAGACCCTCAGAGACGTTTCAATTTTCCTTTCCCTGTATGATATAGCTCATCTTTATATACCATCAAATGACCCATGAACAAATGGAAGTATCTGTGTTCACTCTGGAAAATACCAGGTCTCATTTGCTGACTGAAAGTGGATACTAATCATATCTGGGGAGGGGTCAAAGCAGCCTCTTGCAGCTCTGAACGACACAGAGAACATAAAGAGACACCTGCAGGAGGGGACTGATGATGTTTGCTCGTTCTTTCAGAATCAATATCATATAAAGGAAATCACGATGATTTTTGGTCAAAGCAGAAAGAGATGATTGTGTTTTAGATAACCAGTATAACTGGTCTGTTTGTGTCCAACTAATTCAACTGATATTGGAATGTGAAACCCGCGTTTACCAGAATTGATTGAATACTGTTAAGTAACTTAGCTGACATGCCTATTTATAAAAATTAATGAGTATACTCTGTCTCCAAATGTTATATCCTTTATTTATGAATACACTAAGGAATATGTACCCTTTTGCTATGAATATTGAAATAATTTTATGCAAACACTGTGAAGTTTTTATAAGCTTTAGGGGAAATTCAATATAGAACAGTTATGAGTATGTGCTCCAGAAACTTAGTTCCAGTAATCATACACCTTCAAACTGCAAACAGAAACACATGTTGTGACCTTCTGGTACAGGTCTAATGAACTCTGCTTCAATATCAAATGTCAAAATGTTTGAATTATCTCCCTACAAATGTACTGCAGCACAAGAATTATGTATATAAATTATTTTTTCAATAAACTCTAAACGGAAGGAAGTCGTGTTCTATTTGTTGAGAAATGCTAGGCAAATACAAGGTGCTGAAAGTCAAAACCAAACACGCTAACTAGTGATTTTTTTTTTCCTGTGATCAACATCTTTTACTGACAAGTTTCTTGCAGCTTTCTTTGGAGGGCATTCTGGTTATGAGACTAAAAAAATTAGAGTTTATCCATACAGGTATACTTGGATTAGTGTTCTTTGGTTGTTATGAGAATGAATTTAGACTGAGTGTGGATTTCTCCTAGGTGTATATAACACAAGAAACTGTTCTGAGCAATAATAATTTGCTCATTTTTTATATTAGCAAAACAAATGGGAGCTTCTGCTACCACACTGCAAGATGGTGAAGGTTTTGTACTGGTGCTATGACTGCTTGCCTGGAAAAGAGTAAAGAGTGGTGTCCCCTGCCTCGTGCTAGTTCTACCTTCCTGAAAAGTGAGCAGACTGTAGCATACACAGTGGCAGCAAACAGATTAAGGAAGAACAATCTGGTGATTTTGTGAGAGGTTAAGGGTGAAATTGCTCAGCACTGGTAAGCAGTCTAGTAGGAGATCCTAAATAAAATGTAGGAGACAACTTTTTTTGAGTCTCTTGATCTTGAACAAATGCAATAATCTCTCTGAGCTAGGCTGAGCCAAGAAATCAATCCAGGTTTGCTCATGGGAGGCAGAGTTTCAAATGCCTTACATTTTGTCTTTTTTCTCATTTGAGAAAGTTGCTCCTTGAATAGCTGCTCCAAAGGGCCTGTGCTGTGGTACCTGGAAGGAGTAGATACATGATTCTACATGTTTGCTTTAACAGTAAAGTGTTGAAGCAGCTTTATCTACCTCTCAACCCTGAGTACAGACAACATTAAAGAATCTGTGTTGTTGCTGGTTTTGTAGAGCCATAAGTTTAATCACTTTGAATTTTGTATATGTAGCCTGAAATTAGTAGCACCCATCTACTCCTTGAAAGGCTTTTTTTTTTTTTTTTAAACTAATATTACTGCTGGAAGCCTTTAAGCATTTTACAAGCCTGTACACATGGAGAGATGCAAACTATCAGTCAATACTTCCACCTCTATAACACAGTCCTGAACCTGGCAACAAGACACGTTGTTGCCCTACAGTTGTGTGCACTGTTGTAACCATGAAGTTCAAAGATTTGTAAATAGGCACACTATGTCAGCTGATCTAAGGAAAATACTGCCTTTTCCTTAAAAAAGCGTTTTGTACCGTTTAAAACAAATCTAAAAAATGCTCTTACTTTTTATGTCTCTTAAAGAAAATATACTGGTGTCAGTTCAAGCTACTCAGACAGGAAAAAAGTATCTGTCCATAATAACCTGGTCTGTATGCACATTTACAACAAACAGAAAGTTGTAAGTGGATAGTGATATCAGATTCAGGTTGATAGAATGTTTAAAGGTCTATGTTTTATGACAGCCTATAGACATCTTCAAAACAAGTTTTAAAAGCAGTGGTTCCTGACAGCACCTACCACATGATTAGCTTGGCTACATCACTGTAACTGCAGTGTGACAATCTAACAGAAATGCAGCTGAAGTTCAGGGTCTGCTTTACTAACTAATAAAAATGATCAATGTTGCCAAACTTGTTTTGTTTCCTTTTTTTCTTTTTCCTTCTGTTTTTTTTTTTTTTGGTTTTTTTTTTTTTTGGTTTTTTTTTTTTTTGGTTTTTTTTTTTTTTGGTTTTTTTTTTTTTTGGTTTTTTTTTTTTTTGTTTCTGTTAAAGAAATCTGGCTATATTAGTTAGACCAATTAGAATTTATAATAACATAGTACAAGCTACTTTCAGTACATACAGAAATCAACAGAGGAGAAAACTGTACACTGCAAAAAATTTAGACTTTGATTACTTCTGTCACCTTTGAGAAGCAGGTGCATGTAATATACAGCGTAAAACAGATATTATGATACTTTCATGGAAAAAGCTGGTGTTATTTTCATGTTCCAAATATTATTGTATTTTTTTTTCTTCTAAAATCCTCTTATGAGAAAACACCATCAGTGTAAACACCATCAATCTAGACGTAATACAAAACCAAAAAAAACTGGTGATGCTGTTTTGCTACACCCTCTGGAAAGAGGACTGAACAAAAGCATGATACAGTTCAAGAGGCTTTGCCACATTCTGCCTATTATGGCTAAATACTTCACAAAATAAAATCCTGCTTCCCATTTCAATGCATGGGAGGTTTCCCATTAGTTTTCATACAGAATTTCAGGATGCTATTGATTGCGGTTTCACAGGAAATCAGGTACCTGTTATTCTATCAAATAAAATAAACAAATTTGGTTCCATGTTACTGTGTTGCACTGTTCAAAGCATGAAAGGATGAAGTATTTATTGTATTTTAATGTAGTTATTGTTTCAGCTGTACATTTACAATGGGAAGTGCAGTGTTTGCTGTTTGTTCAACTCACCTCTTTAACATATTTCATACGACCAGATAGGCAAATGAATCAATCACACAGCAAATAGTCAAAGGGAACAGTTCACAAATATCCCACAAGCTGACATTTGTTCATGCAAATTTCTGGAAGAATACTTATGATTAACAAATATATTAACAGAAATCTGAGTCAGATCATAGATCTGTGTTGACCAGTGAATATCACAAAGGCTCTATTCCCCGTTTACTAATTTTGATATTGCCGATCCGTTGGCCTGAATTACACAGGGCACAACAGACACTCTTATATTGTGGAAATATGTCTGGTTTTGTGTGTTCCTTTTCCACTGAATATAGCTATAATTTCTAGAGTAACCATTTTTTCATTCCATTGCTACTATTACTTCAGGACCACCCTCTACAATAAAAACAATCAAATATTACAAACATCAAAAGGAGAAAAAAAAGACCCTAATTGCTTTTCTCTGGATAAGATTCTTCCATTATTTATCTGTGTAATCGATCTATATGATCAACATGGGCTTGTGAACACTATGTCCCAAAATTTCAAAAACATTGCTATAGTTTAAACAATACTACAAATATAAAATAATACAAAATAATTTTCAAATTCTTTATGCATAGTGGACACTGAGTTGTTAAAAAAGTTGTTGGTTCAACTTCAACTGTACTTTGAATAGAATAAAACACAGTTCAACTGTACTTTGATTAGAATAAGACACACCATTAGTGATAAATAGATTAATAACATGAAAATACAGTGCAAAAACCCCAAACTATTTTGTAAGTTGATAATGTGATCATGACCTTACACTTTTGAAAATGACTGTTCAGTAAGTGTAAAGTATGGTGAAATTTAGAGGTAGAACAGGCACTGATATTTATGCACAGAAAGGATTCATCATGGGAGTGATTAAAGAACTGGCAACCATGAATTTTCGTAGAAGATGGAGACCTAAATGCATTTAATTTATCCCCCAACCCTGGAAAACCAAACCAAAAAACCCAACTCCCCTCAAACTCCCTGAACAATCCCTCCACAACCCCAAAAAACTCCAAATCCATCCCCCCAAAAAAGCTACACAAAATGAGGCTACAATAAAATGAACAAGATACGTATTACCTAGATTGAGGAAAACTGGTACTGGAACACATGAAACATTGTGTTAATTGTTGTATTATAGCAACAGAGTTTAAGAACAAGTTTGACCATTTTTTCTATTACACAGTAGCTTGGATGGGATTTAATTCAAGGAAAATCTACATTCTATATCACACAATTCAATGAATACTGTGATCATATTTGGCTTTTCCTCTTGGGAATCTGTGCAGTATCAGGACTCCCTCCCTTTCACTGCACAGGACTGAGCAGCCAGTCATCCAAACAGCCTTGCCCTAGGCAGTCTGACTAGTTCTTTGCCTCTGAATTTTCTTCACTCATGCTGGGCTGCTGCTTTTCTCTGCTTTCAATTTGTAACTCCCACAAATCTGTCTTGGAGTACATCTGTGTGAAGACTGATGGTTCTATCCAAGTGCTTTTGATCAGTGATAAAGAGGGCTGTGTTTGCATTGTCAATATGTGTGAAGTTCTATGCCTCAGTCCATTAATATGGAACCTGCCTCATGTTTATCTCAGATCTTTAAAAAATATTTTAGTATAGCACCTTAGTTAATTTTGAACTTTTCATGCTGCTTAATGGACTTCTTCATGGCAGACTAAAAAATGCAGGGAACGAAAAAAATCTTGCTTTGATTTATCCCTTTGAGAAAATGGATTTGCTCCTCATAAAGAAAAGGGAGATCTCAAAGCCCAAGAATCTAGAAATCACATGGAAGCCACATATTGGTAGCCTTTCCTCCAGGTAGCAGAGCTCCCTATGAAGCCATGCACATAGAGTCTCTCATTACTGCCTGAATACGACTCATCTCTTTACAGAAAAAAACAGGGAATTTGGTACTGTTTGGGAACAGAGCTAAAGATGTGAATATTTGTTTATTGTTTAAAGAGTGCCACTGATTATTATTGCTTTAGTGTAAATCTAAGGTAGAGTCGTGGAAATCTGGGTCAGGATACGCCCTCAAACTGAAAATGAACGTGAAAATTTCTGAAATCACAACCATTTTTTCATTGACAATCAGGCTCTGAAAATAGAGAGAAATTGTAATGGTATTAGACTCTTTTTTTGACATAAGCAACTTGAACTTTTTTGGCTTTTTGAAATAGAGCATAATAATTACATTCATAGGAGCTGGCTGAGACTGGGCAGCCAATTCACAGGTGGAAGGAACATCTGACTAAATCCCTTTTAGCAGGGAAACCGCCAGAGCATGCACCTGGCTTTTTGTTGGAGTCATTTCCATCTGCCAAAAAACATTGTTGCGAAATGATGGGGAAAAATAAACAAGGGATAAACCATACTGGAATTTTAACTAAAACAGCATCTTGCCTGAGTTTGGGAAAGGCCACGGGTAGCACTGGAGGGCCTAGTGCCTTTCTATCTGCAAAACAGGGGAAAAAGAAGATTTTTTGAACTTTGTCTCTATTCTGTGTGTTTTTCTAATGCTTATTATTTGTTTTCCTGCAGTCATGAGGACCATATTGTTGGACAAAAGCCCCATTCTTTAGGGATTTTAAAAATGTAAACAGAATTCTGGGTCTTGTTCCAAGGACACACTATAGTGATTTGTAAACATTTTTGAATGATGTCAAACTCTTGCTAATAATATTTGAGAGCTGACAAGTTTTCGTTTGCAGGCTGAGTTCCCAAATGAGGTATGTCATTTATGGGTAAGTACAGAGTACCAGGAGTTAGTTGCCTTCCTAACTGTTGTAATTAAATGTCCAGAATGTAAGTGTTAAGTGCTCAGGAACTAACAGTTATTGTGTGAAATGAGGGCTGACCAAGTCGAGAATACAAGACCACAGCTCCTTCACACTTTTTTCTACTTAAAAGATTACAATAGATATAACAACAATTATAAACCAAAGTAAGTAAAAGAGGACTGGGTCCTCTGGGCTTTATCTGTGTTGGAGCTCCTAAAACACTCACAAAATGTAGGTTTAGAATGGCCAGCATGGCTCATCAACACTTTGGAAGGTTTATGTGTAAGGGACATGCCAGGCATTTTCTTGGTCCCTGTCCTGTTGGGTCATTTTTCATGTTCCATATATTTCTGACTCCTAAAATAGGCTGTTGACAGCCAAAAGCATCCATTGTGCAGAATTTCTTAGACCTTTTGCCAAACTCATCACTGGCAAGAGGTGAATTCAGTTCTGAGCCTGTAAGTGAAAGTAAAATACTATAACTTACACCAATTTGCTGACATTTCTGTCAGCCAGCTCCAAATTCTGCCTTGCACATTTTGTGTTTCATCCATTTTGTCTCCTTATTTTGTATTGCAGTTCTCTGCATGTGGAAGGCAGTTATTTATCACTAGTAGGAAGACTTCTCAAATAAAGTTTTATATCATTCCTGTTTATATCCTTCTTCCCAAAGAGGAAGGAGGGAGTCCTCCAGATTGTTGCATTTGAAGAGGAAGAAGACATTTTGCACTTCTTTTACAGAAATGGAAGAGAGAGCAGAAAGGGAGGAGGTCTAAGCTACTCTATGCAGAAAACACCTGCTCTGTCCATTTTCCTTCTCTAAAAGGCATTGCAGGACTTGGCTGCTAACTTGAAAATCCCCTCCTTTTTGGAAAAAAAAAAAGTAGACTTCATGCAGGTATATCCAGATATACAAGCTCCTGATTTGATCAGCTCTGGGAATTGAAGTGCAAAACTTATCCTAAGCTTCATTAAAAAGAACAATAAGGATGATATTTCTAGGGACATCAGCTGCAGTTCCCTGTAGAAGGCAGTGTTAGTTGCAATTCATATGAATAAAATTCATTTCATGGCAGTATATATCCTGAAAGTAAAGCAAATCCCTGGACAAGAAGACAGCAATTGTTTTTAAGCAGAAAGAGATAACTGTGGTTTCCATTTACCTCCTGGCTTTGACCTGAGTCAAAAATTTACAGATGAACCCTCTATTGAAATAAGTGCCTGAAAGACACCTTGATTCAGTTCCCTTTGTTTTCTCTGTACAACAGAGAAATGTATGCAGTGCGAAAGTACATGAAAAACAATTTTCCCTGTTGCATAAAATGAAATGAAATTCAGGCATGTCACAGCCTTGAAACACTTCTTCATGGACTGTATAACGGAATGGCAGATATGAAGGTGGATGTTTTTTAAATCTTGTATTCCTGATCATGTTCCTTTGACCCATGGTTGTATTCTATGTATACGAAAGCAGAATGATGAAATGGCTAAAGTTATCAAATATAGCTTGGAACATTACCTAAGAAATACATTTCAGTGCATTCTGACTGATGAACTGTGTCTGAAGCCCTAGGCTATAGAAGCTGGTGTCCTGAACCATGCTAAGATATCATTCAATTGCTGGACATTCTCTGACCCTTCTCAGTGTTTTGCCGTTGGACTAAAACATCCTTTTTATTAAAGCCTGTAAGACCCTTCAGTTTATGATCATATCCTCTCTCCGTGAGGAAATGCACATTTTCCCCTATTTGCATTCCCCCCACTTTGATTTAAAAAAGCAAATGGAAAAGCAAATGTGTGATACTTTTCATGCAAAGATGACTTCTGTTTTGTAAGCATTCATCTGTTCCAGCTGCTTATTTCTCCCTCAGACTCATACTCCCCTCCCTGCCATATCACAATTAGCAGTGGAGAAGTCTGGGATTTACATTCAGTGGATTACAACTTTCAGAGAGAAAAAGGCAGCAGCATTGAACGAAGTATGCAACATAAATCCTGTCTTCATGCAAATGTATTTAGCAATAAAAGCGAAGTTTCACACACATTGAAAGAAGAAGGAAAATATATCCGCAGTATTCTCTAAGATATCAAGTGAATAGAGGAGTCCATATCCCCCTGAAAGTTAGACTCATAACTCTATAGATTTTTTTAAAAACACCAACAAAATACTTTCTAAGTTTATAAAAGTTCTATAACTTCTGACAAACAAAATGAAGTCCTTCAATAAGCAGTGTAACAAAGAGAAGCAACAAGGCACAACCACAGGTGGCACAAAACACCCTGATGGTTATTGGCAAAATTGCTCAGTTGGAGCAGATGAAATACCTACAACCCAAACCCCATGATTATTCTCTACTTCAATGATATTTAGTGATAAATGGAATTGCCAAGGTAGAGTGGGTTTTTTTGCCAGCTGGATCAGTGACATATACCTAACCCTTGAATAATGGCAGAGATAACCCACTCGCAGTTTTGATGGCTTCAGCTGGAAAACAAAGTATGAACAGATATGTGTGAAGATGAAAAAAAAATCATGTGATGTTGAATGTGTTTAACACAAAATTATAAATTCAAGGGATCTTGATCAAAAGTTGATAAGTAAAAAAGGTGTTTTCCTTCAACTCATGAATGTATTTGTCAGACCAAGGAACTGGAGTGAGTAATCATTCTGGACCTTCTGAGGTACTGTTTTTATTCTTGCAATCGGTCTTCAAAATTTTTACTGCTTTGTTATTTGAAGTCCTCTTTCTGAGCTGAGGAAGAAGATAATTTATCAATTTAATAATCCCAAATTGCAATTCTGATGGTACCCCCTCCTTTTTAGTGTCATGAAGGAGAAAATCAAAGTAAAATCAATGCTTATGAATGATAGTAGGTTAATTTAGTACTAGCTGAAAGATCTTACCTGATGAAGGATCATAATGTGGAAAACACCCTATTATTGCCAAATCAACCAGCATCAAGAACCTAGTAATTGTGGAGAGCAGGCTTGCTTATCCTCTTTAGTTTTTTAACCATTGAGTAAAAACAGGGATCAAGTGCTGCTATGGCAAATTCCTTCCAGAGTAAGTAGAAGCTGCAGTGGAAGATTGAAACTGAAGAGCTTTCCAGCCTGTCATCATAACTATGGATATTGCTCCCAGATTATACTGGTTGATCAGCCTCAAAGATGATCTCTCCAATTCAGCTTATGGCACTTAGCAAGATAAGCAAAGGGAGTCTTTGTTTGGATAAATTGTCTGTATGCTGTGTTTGGGGACGGCTGAAACGGAATCTTCTTTGATAAACTAAAACAGTGCAAAGTGTACATTAGTGTTTTAGTGAGAATCAAGGGTGCCATTTCGAAACAAACCTGATTGAACCCAGCTACAAAATAGCCTCAGAGCGTATGAACTGTATTTCTTTTGGGTGAAACTACACTGAAAAATGTGCACACAATACACACCTGATGCACTCCAGTAATTAATCCATGTTTGGACCTTGGGACCAGAGAAAAGCTAGTCCAAAGCAGACTGCCTCTCCATTCATAACGTATCCAATTCTTCTTGATAACACTACAGTTCTTCCATATTTTTTTTTCCCCCATTCTACTTGCTGATACAGCCATAAGACAGTCATGACAAAAAATGGTCTCCTGTTAATTGGACATATCTAATATTACTCCAGAAATACCTAATTTTGTTGGAATATCAGTATAGGTATGGAATCTCTTATCAAACATTATTGAAAATGTCCTTGATGGGAACCTAAAAGATGATATCTTAGCAACATCAACCTTTCAGCCAATGGTGTTATCACAAATATTTTACTGTACAGTCAAATATACTAATTCACATTCAAGGTCAGTTATATTCATATCACCTTACACATCAAAACACAGTGTATCCAAGCTCTGCTGGAGACTGTCTGACTTTTTCTATGTAAGGACAAAAAATTTGTTCCATGTCTTGCGGTAAAGGCAATAAAAGGTAGCCTTTTTGTCTGAAATATGTATATATTCCTAGACTGAAAGTGATAGCAAAGGGTTAGATATGAGCAGTTTCTTGTTGTCTCTTTTTTTACTGTTTTAAATCTAATGTTCCCATTTATGTTCTTTTCACACAGGAAGCTGATAAAACACCTTTTATTTGATAGACATCCTCTAGATTTAATAAAAAGCTGCAGACTGCCTTAGCAGTCTAATCAGAAAGACAGAAATCAAAGTGCTGGTAGTATTTTAAATATAGATGTCCTCTAACTTTGCCCTTGATAATCAATGCACAGTTAAATGGTTTTAGTGCATGTGGAAAAATATCAGAAGTGGCTCCAGGCTAATAAACCTATGTTTGCTGCACAGACTGTCTTAATTATTTTTTGTTTCCCAGAATTGTGCACCTGTGTGTGCTAAGACCGTGCAGCAAAAATGAAGGATAAGAAAACATTCTAGTGAATGAAATTTTGTCCCTGTCTGGGCTATTAGTGAACCATTTTGCATAAGGCAACTCTGTCTGACAAGACTAGATTGAAGGCTATTTTCAAAATCAGATGTGGAATCAGGACTACACCAACTTTATAAGTCGAGATGAGGTCACTTGTTATACCATGTCAGGACTACATTCTCTTGGAGAGAGAATCCCACAGGCCGTTTTTCAGGCTAGGTATTCTGAGTACATCTGAAATAAGTTATCAGGTCTCAGGTATTTCCATGAGTTCTGCACTATTATGGGAACATAAACTTCTATTTCCCTTTGGAGATTGCTTGCAGGAGGAATGTGGAAGCCATCATCTATTTAGAAAACACTGATACAGGTTCCTTGAGAATCTTAAATCCCATAATGGAATAATAAACTTGGTTCTGTATTTTAACCTTCATGACCATGCGATTAAACCTTTTGCAAAAAAGCCAAGTGTTTCTCAGTGAAGTGAACCACAAAATTTGTAAAGTTAGGGAGATTTTCCCTGGAACAAACGTGGCCAAATGAGTCAAGGAGAACACTCGCAGAGAAGGTAGGAGAAATGTTTCATAGATGACCAAGAAACTGAATTTAAAAGTGCATCCTATTCTCACATCACCAGAAGACTACTTCAGAAAAGTTAGCATGATGTTATTGATATTATTCAAAGAAAATTCCCCCTGCCAAAAATGTAATCCTAATACTTCTGGTAGTTTTGAGATTAGTCCTGTAGAGTCTTCTTAAAAAAGATCTCTCTGAATACTTTATCGAAACCAAGAGGGTATTGGTTAGACCTGTTGGATACAGAGACCATTTCGGTAGATAAAATCCCATGAATTAGAAGAGTTGTATTACGGATTTAGTAGGCCGCATTTTCTATTTCTGATGCAAGTGCTGCATGTGGGATTGAGCCTATGACATGTTTTGTGCCAACTATACTATTACTCTGTGAAGACACGAAGTATTTTGTTCACCAAATACTTCCAGATCATTATTTTACTCAGTATCATCAGCGTTTATGAATTGGAATTTTATGAACTCAGTGGCATTAAGGACTAGGGACTGATATTCCAGTATTGCTTTCTGCACTATACTATTACTCAATTCATTTACTATGGATAAAATACATGGGTTCTAAGTTGCTAAAGGAGCTCTGCAGCGGTTCACAAACAGTATAAATGCAGATCCCCACACAACATAACCTTTTCTTTGAGCAGCAATTACACCTCTGTCCAATAAACAATTTTTACAGCTGTGCAGTCAAAACAGAGGCCTGTGATGGCTATACCTGAGAAGTGCATTAATCTGGGCAGAATCAATATTTGCTTGTCTTGAACCCAAACATAAGCATACAAAAATACTGTAACAAACATATTTTGTAATACAGATAGGCACAATATACAAGCATTTTGCATAAATGTGTGGGCAATGTGACCTCTAAAGAAGGCAAAGACTTGTACAGTTGCACTCAGATGGCACAGGAAAACATTGTGTTACTACAAGAAGCACAATTTTCAAGATCAAGAATAGAGTACAAAATAAGAACAAGGGACTGAAAATGAGGAGGGCATTTTGCTGAACACGCAAGAAGGACAGCTTACAACACCAGAAATGAGATGAGCAGCATCTCACACAACCAGAAATAAGAGTAGCATATGAGATCTTCGTTTTGGCGGGTAGGGGAGGGGAGGGTGGGAGCAACCAGGAAAAACACCAGACATGAGCAAGGAGAGCTGCATAAAAAAAGGATATTCAGCTGACTTTCTTTTTGGAATAGCTGTGAAGCCTGGTCACCTTGACCTCAGGAATTGAAGTGTTTTAAGGGCCTCATCCAGTGCTTACTATTTAGCATGGCCTCTGTGCTACTCTATAGTCACAACAATTTTAGTTATATGTTAAGATCTTACTGGGTAAGATCGAGGCATTAGCCTGAAGTGTGTTAATGAATATCAGTCTAGCCTGCTGCTGTTTAAAGTTTAAATCTGGTTTAATCAGTCTTCTAAACTCTCTCATCACAGCACTCTCTAAGTCAGCTATTGATATTCATATATAAGCAGACATTTGCAACATTTATTCATTTGTGGAAGTTGTATTTTTGTTCTGTGCAGTTTCACCTGTTGAAATGGAGGAATCCAACAGAGGCACCAAAGGCTACTATTTCTTTTGTACTTCATCTTAAATTAGGAAGAGGCAGAGAAGATTGTTTTCTCACAAAACATAAAAGTAACCAGCAGATGTCTAGAGGCGGTAGTTGCCACAAGCAATACATTTGCAATAGCAGAGATGGCCATTCTTTGACTCAAAAATCCTCATGTCCAGCAGTTTTGTGTCACTGGAAGCATTAACTCATTAAGCAGAAATTCACTATGTGCTGGGGAGATGGAAATTACTGAAAAGTTTCTCTGGTTGTGGAGATATGAAGTTAGAGATGCTGACCACTATATTTAAGCATCAGTATTTACCCCTCCAAGCTGCAGACACAGTGTGAGGCTTACACAAAGTAAAACTATTCCTAGTACAGACTAGCCCAGAACATTTTTTGGGAAATAAAAACCTCAGTTACCACTATGGCTATATTGGTTCTTTATTTCAACAATAATAGCTGGACAGTTTATACTTAATATCACATTTTGCATAGAATTCACTGATACATTTTCTGGTTTACTTTTTTTTTAACAACTGCCATATTCTAACAGATTTTCTTGAAGAAGTGGTTAAGGCATCTTTTTTCCTAGAGTTGATGCTAGCAATATGCTGTGACAGTGGTTGTCTTTACTCTGCATTTAGAGGAAATGAATTATTTTAGCTAACAGGAACAATTTCTATTTAATCTAAATTACATCTTGGTAGCTCGCAATCAAATCTTATACATGATGCTAAGCCATGAGGTACAAAACTGACTTTGCTTTCTTAAAGTTGTATATTCTTATTGACAAGCTAGAATTACGCAGCTGGGATCTCATAAAAATTTTGCAGTGTAACCAAAGACCTTTTAATTTTCTTCTCTCATTCTGAGCTACAGTCTGCAAGAATGTCCAAATATGATGCTTTAGTCTGTAGTACGGGGATGATGCTTGTGTTTTACAAGTGAACTGGGCCTACAATAAGATCCTGATATAGGCTGGTGTTTCTTTTTCTTTAGACATTTAAAATTCCTGTTTAATAAAAATAGAACAAGGTTAAAAATTGCATTGTGACTCTTTTCATAAAGCTGAGTGCTGTCATAGGTTTTTGACTAAATAGTGCTATAGGCAAACTTCAGATTGAGGATTCAACAGATAGGGAATTTTTTTCAGATTACATATCCTGGAAAGATACAAAAGAGGGTTATTTTGTTAAAAGTCATAGCTGTCAACTGTAACTGTTTAATTTTAAAAATCTATAGCTCTTGATTTCAAAAAACACTATCTCTACCTAAATTTTCTGCTTTTCACCTGTATATTCAAGCTTTCTTTTCATTTAGTTAACAATAATGAATAAAACTTATCTCATTCTTTTTGTGCAGTTAGCAAAGATATGCTTAATAACTGCATTTCTATAATGACATTAAAATATGTAATTTAATTTATACATTTCTGAGAATAGCAACTGCTCTGAAACAAGGTTCAACATCCTTCCTATTAGATGGTTTCAATGTTTAGAATATATAACATAATTTTAGTCAGAGTATTTAGCTGACTCTGGATGAAGAAACGGGTATTGGGAGATGGTAGGCAGATGCCACTTTTTTCCTAGATTTCATAAATGTAAGGAACAAAATCCTCTGTTTGATCTGTAATCAAAAGCAAGTGATGCAGTCTTAGGAGAGGCAAGCAAATATAAGCAAAAAAAGTAAATATCAACACTACTGTAATGACACAGGTGTTGAAATATTGATAATGTGTAGTTGCAGAAGTAATGCATCCATGTACGGTTTTAAACATATGTATGCCAAAGAGATTGAACTCAGAGACCTGGCATCTACAAACAGAATGGTGTTTGTGTACTCACTCGAGCGTGTGTAAGTGAACTGGAAGTGAAAATAGGACTATAAAAACACTTAGTATTACATAATAGTAGATGGAGTCAGACACAGACTGCCTAATGAATGCCGTTAATTCCTCCAGTAAGCAGTGCAAGTTCAGTTCCGTGTTTGTTCTGAAGACACATAAATTCACAGAGATCATGTATGGTGTCCCTCCTTGTCTCAGCTGTCTTATCTTAATATTGCCATTATCAAAAGGTCAGCAGGGAGAAATCTGTTGCAAATACTGACTAAAGAAAAAATTTAGCCTTAATGTGATGAAACTCTGGGTGTAACTAATAAACTACGTATTGATGATTGAAAATAAGACAATCTAGATCAGTTTTGACTGTAAAGGAACATTTCATGTGTAGTTTGTTCATCTTCTCTGTTTCTTGAGGGAATGTTATTGCAGTCCAATTAGACCTAAAAAAAATTGTAAAAGCTAATTTTATGTTACAGCCCCCATAGGCCAAACAATAGAAAATGCTTGTGAGGGAAAACTTGGTAATGTGGAACAGACTACTTTGAAAATTAACCTTATAGTGATGGAATCCACAGAAAACACTGCATACATGCTACTCAGCCAAGCCAATCATTTAATAAGCAACTACTTCTTTATAAGGTTCAGTTTGTGAAGTTCTTTTAGATACATCATTAGGAAATCAAAGGCTGGAGATCTGAAAGGGATTTTGAGAGGTCACTGTCAAGGCAAAATCTTAAAAAAGATAACAAAAGCATTTCTGGAACATAGCAGTTTTATCTATAGCTGAAAATCTCTAAATAGAATATTACTGATCCTTCTAACAGTAAACTGATTCTCGTTTGCTTTAATAATTAAAAATGTCTTACATTTAACACAATAAAGCTGCAGTTTAAATATATCCTTGCTTGTTCTGCACTCAGTGAACATAGTACAACTTAATTTCCTTCTTTTTCAAGGCAATGTTTCATGTATTTGAGGACTCCTGTCTTTCTACAATCTTTTTTTTTTCGAAACTAACTATATCTGATGTTTTTTCAGGTCAAAAATGGAGGTGGGCCTGTAAATGAATAGATATTTTGTGGTTAAAATGAACATACTACTTTTAATGAAGCAGAATATTTATATCACATGAATAATAAATAAACTTAATTATAAATGCAGAATTGCTATGTCTTGTAATTCTGTATTAGTGTAATAGAATGCTTAGAAAGAAAAAGAAAACATCATCTCTCTTCTTTCACTAGATCACATTACTCAAAGCCTCATCCAACTTGGCCTTGAACAGTTCCAGAGCTGGGGCATCCACAACTTCTCTGGAAAACCTGTCCCAGTGTCTCACCAAATTAATATCTTCCTAATATCTATTCTCAACCTACACTCTTTCAGTTTAAATCTGTTTTCACTTGTCCTTTCACTACACTCCCTGATAATGAACCTCTCCATCTTTTCTGTAGCCCCCTTTTAAGCACTGGGAGGCTGATAAAAGTTTTCCCTGGAGCCTTCTATTCCCTAGGGTAAATAACCCCAGGCTCTGTAGACCCCAACTCCTTGATCATCATCATGGCCCTCCTCTGGATAATTTGTGCTTAAGTCATTATTTTTTCTTCTTCATAGACAGTGCTTTCCTATTTAATTTTTTCACACCCTTTCTTCAGTTTATCAAGACCATACTGTGTATTAGTTCTCTCCTGCTGAGTGTTTGCAATTTTGCCTGCTTAGTGTAATTTGCAAGGTTAATGCTCCTGTTCTTCCTCCTGGATGTTTGTGGGGTTTTATTCAATCTTTTTATCTTAAACTGCCCTTTTCTGTTTTGATTACACAGCACCTCATTTTCTGCCGAAACTCCCTGTACCTGCTAGCCAATGCATCTTCTTCCACTGCTACTAGTCATGTTCTCAGTCCTTCCAGTTATCTCCATCCCTTGTCATTCCAACCTGTCCCTTCCCTCCTAAACAAGTATCTTCTGGAGGATTTGCTCCAATCCCTCAAGAAAAGTCAAGCTCCCCATCTGTCTTAGCCTACCTGTGAACTCTTACAAAGCATGCAACAGTCTTGTCTCCTCAGCAGGTGCTGTGCTATGTTTTATTCCCCTGCCACAGCAGGTGGAGAAGGATTGCAGCAGCCATATCACATACAAAGCTCCCACAGGCCCCAAGCCACAAACTCCAGCCCAGCTGACTTCCTTCTCTGTTTACCTCATTATATCATAAAAGGGACTATATTCATCCTAAGGGTTAGACGGTGAATGGGTACCATCAGACTCAAAATAGTTCTGGTAGAAATCAACTTTATCAACTCCTTCCAGTCAGACAAAGATCCATTGATAATTGCTTGATGATAACAGAGCAACTGTTGGGAAAACTCTCTCATACTAGTATTTCCTAGGTTGTAGCTGCTTAGTTTGCTCATAAGAACACTATGTTGAGGAAATATCAAAGCCTTACAGAACTCCAGGTTATTCTTACTGTCACCTACATCAATTGCAGGTGTATAAGGTAAAAGTTGCTATTGACTCAGTATATTTTGGTTGAATATCTGACGAGAATTGCTTGTTTCCTGACTATTTCTACAAATTGATTATTTTCTGTTTCCTTCTGGAAGTTAAACTACAACAGTTGGACTGGAATTTCTCAGGTCTTTTGCAAGCCAAGTACATTTCCTTTCATCCCAGTCTCTTCAAATAGTTTTCAACTAGTATTTTTTAATTCAGAAATATAACTGCTAATGTTTCTGGGTTTCTTAGAAATGCTGGAGGTTAGGTTTCATTAGGTTACTGGAGAACATGTCTGATTTAAGTATGTCTAACTTGCTCTTCATAATGTATATGTAAAAAAAAAAATTAACTTCTTATCTTATTATTTCCTAAACTAATTTGAAAGAGGAAAAAGAGCAGTCAAGATTATGCTCTCAGATAAAAATTATTTCTAGAACTAGAATATTATTATTATAGCTTTACTAGACCAAAGCTTGCTTAGGTTAGATATCAGGAGAAAGTTTTTCATGCAGAAGGTGGTTGAACACAGGAACACATTCCCCGGAGAAGTGGCCTCAGCATTAAGCCTGTGTGAATACAAGAAGCATTTGGACAATGCTTTCAGGCCAATGGTGTGATTTTTGTGGTGTCCTGTGCAGGGCCAGGAGTTGAACTTAATAATTCTCTTCTGATTCAGCATATTCTGTGATTCTATGATGCTTTTTTGATTGAGCTATCACAATATGTTTCAGATATTTTTGGCAATAAACTAGCCTGCCTGCAGAATAATCTATCACAAACAAAAAATAAGTCTATCTAAATCATTTCTTAACTGCAAAAACCCTCCATATCCATGTATTCTAAGCCCAAACTAATGAAGACAAAGAGATCCTAACACTGTTTTGCCTATTAGGAGTGAAAGGCTTTTCTTTTCTACCTCAATCTGTTTAATTCTGTTAATCAAATTAGGCTCAATTGCATCTGATTTGTCTCAATAAGGAATGCCATTCTTCTCTAGTTATAAGAACAATTCATAAATACCAAAATTGTATACAAATTGTCAGATTTTGCTGGTGTGTACAAGTTGCACTGGAAAAATAGGAAGAGTAAAGCAAGTTCCTAATCTTCTTTTTTTTCCCACCTTCCTCCCTCCTCTTTTAGTGTGAAAATCTGTATTTTTCAGACTTCCTGTTTGTTTCTCAGAGACATATTGCTTATATGAGTGACTTTCCTTAATTGCAAGATAGCAGAAGTTGAAAGAGTCAGTGCAGATGGCACTGGGCATGCTAGACAGACAGAAGAGTTAATATGAATTAACTTTCAGGACAAGAGTGCTCACAACAGTCTGGTTACTTTTAGTTAGGAAGGAGATGAAGAGTGATAGTTGAAACTGAAATTTTCTTCTCAGTGACTTATTCCACAGAATGACTGGAACTTTAATAGCATCAGCTTTCTTATCTTAAGCATGCTCATTAACAACATGGATATGTTCTGTGTGTCTGCAAGAAAAACATACTTTTTCTTTACTTTTTATCATAGCATCATACAATAGGTGAATGTTTGGGGGTAAGTGACAATATTAATACTAAGAAATTTAATCTGTATGCAGAATGTTTTATTTTTGTGTATTTGAACTTTTGAATAATTTAGCTTACATCTTGCAAATTAACACTATCTTCTCTTAGCTTCAAAGAGAATTAACTAAAAGCATCTTATACAAAGGCATAAACAAATAGTTTAGTATTGAATTTCTTTTTGTAACAGCAGTCTTCCCTAAGAAAGTGAGTGACCACTTCTCCAAGGATGTTTATTAGGGGGGTAAAATGCCTTTGATAAGAACCAAATCATTACTCTTGTTACTCTGTAATATCCTAATCAGTACTGTTTGGTAACTATTTAAAAAAAAAAAAAAAAAGAGATACAGATTCCTTTATTTTTCTGCTCAGAAATGCAAGGAAGAGAAGTTGAAATTACTCATTTCGTTAGTAAGTAGTTACTAAAATAAATATTCTTAGTGATCTCTTGCACATCTTAATTACTTAGTGAAGAAAGGCTTTCTAAAGTCCCCAGTGCATTCATTGTCTGAACAGAAATATATGGTGCCTCTTGCTACATTTTCCTTTATGGCTTTGGTTTCTTCAGCTTTGGACAAAAACCTAAATGAAGTCTGAAATTTTAAACAGCTAAGAAATATATAAGTAAAATCATGGCTTTTTTCCCCTCTGGTGTGTTTGCCACAGAAAGGAAGGCAAATGCTAGCAACTTTTTCTCATCCTGTAAGAGAATATTACCTCATGTTTAGTATTTACAATGTAGGGTTTTCTAAACAGCATGAGATTTAAGATCAGCAAATGAATCTCTGTCTTCAGTGGTCAAAATTTCATTCTTCAGAAAAAGCTAAAAGAAATTTTAGTCACTTTCAGGAACTAGATAAAAGCTAGAGGTGATGTGTTACTTGGATGTCTATGACAGGATGTGAAATGAATTTGAAAAAAAAAAATCACTGATAAAGGCTAGAGATGAAAATACTAAGTTTTAGAATCCCTTTCTTCACTTTCGCTATTCTTCAATTTTCAGGCAGTGATCCAATAATTTATTGCAGATTTTTCTGTTTCAAAACTAAAATAAGTTAGTGAATGCCAGGCTTTAATTTTGTTTTGTCAGAAACAGCTTTGCATAAAAATGTAGAGCATTAATCAAATAAGAGAAATGACCAGTAGATAATCAATTATTTTAAAACAGCCTTAGGACAAAGGAGTCCAGGAAGGCTGGACATTCTTCAAAAGGGAGATCTTAAACGTACAAGAGCAGTCTGTTCCCTTGTGCCCAAAGATGTGTCATTGGGGAAGAAGACCAGTCTGGCTGAATGGAGAGCTTTGTCTTACACTCAGAGTAAAGAAAGAATGAGCATAATCTTTGGAAGAAGGGACTGACAATTTGAAAGGACTATAAGGATGTCATGAGATTTTACAGGGAGAAAATCAGAAAGGTCAAAGCCCATCTAGAACTTTACCTGGCTACTGCTGTAAACAACAACAAAAAATATTTATACAAACTCATCTACAATAAAAGGAGAGCTAAGGAGGATCCACATCCCTGACTGAGTGTGGGGCAGGACATAATGACAAAGGTTGAGGAAAATGCAGATGCCTTGTTGGCCTCAATCTTTAAAAGCAAGACCACTTCTATCCAGGTAGCCAGGCCTCTGAAAACAGAGACAGGAAGCAGAACAAAGCCCCTGGGAAACAGGAGGAAAGGGTTAGAGATGTGCTACGTGACTTAGACACTCACAAGTCTATGGGGCCAGATGGGGTCTGCCCAAGGATACTGAGGGAGCTGGTGGAAATGCTCCCTGAGCCAGCCACTTTCCAACCTTCTCAATTATATGGTTTTATGAACTTGATGAATGAGAGCAAATAAGTTCTTGGATCATGCTAAGTACATTCTATGCTCACAATCAAAAGGTCTCTGTTAATTGTTCTGCTGTATGTTTTTTTTCCCCAGGAGAATATAATTTTCATATTAATTTTCAATAAAGGAGAAAAGGCTACAGAGAGTTTTATAATGTTTATTTCTCCATTGAAAGGCAGGTTGCATTTTACGTCAGAGTTCTTTAATCTTTCTTAAAACATTACTGCGTTCTTTAATGTTCTTATAAACACTTCTTTATTCCTAGAAGCAAAAGAATTTAAATTAGTAGAGAAGTTATTGAATTTTTGTGGGAGGCATGGAAACTTACAACATTTTTTTCTTTAACATTTTCCAAACTGCAAAGAATATTCATAAACATGTAGTTACAGAGAAATTCTATGAAGAGACTTCTGTATTCATGGAATAAGCAGTTTTGTTTAAGAAAGGGAAGCATTCAAGAAGACAATAGAAGAAGACTAGATTGAAAACCTCCAAATGCCTTCTTCCAAAATACCCCAATTCACAGAGGCATATCTATTAGGAGATTAAAAAAGAAATAATCTGTTATATAGATACTAATTGTGCTGGCGACCATGTAACAGCCCTGCTCACCAAGAAGGATTTAACTATTCTGTAAACAGAGAAACCAATCTAAGTAAATGGGCCATTTGGACATCACTAGTCATAAAATTGTATACTTCTCCTGAGAAAGTTAAGTTTCGCTTTCAGGGACAATCTCTTTGTTCCCTTGCCACATATCTTTTATGATGATGTTCATATTAGGCTTGTCACTGGAACTTTAATATCTTTCACAGAGCATTGTGTTAGCCAATCAAAAATTCCTTCTGTACATTAGTTTTATGAAAAGGGAATATTAAAAGGTCAATGCCTCCTACAATATATTGGAAATTATTTTTGCTTTTGTGTTTAAGATGTTTATGAATTCCCAAAACATTAATTCTGAGCATACACGATACTATAAAGTTATTGAAGATGAGGAATTCAATTGGTATTTATCCCCATAACTAAACCACAAAGGAATTAACTAATGAGTGTCATTAACTTTTGCTGGTGAACACAGAAATGCATCTCTTTCCCTTACTGTTGTGCAGAGTAGAAATTCATTAAGATCTTGTGTTAACATGTTAGTAAAAGGGAACAAATGCAAGTCTATAGATGTTGTTTTGTTTTTCACTATCCTCAAAACACAATGAACAGAAGAAAACATGGGAAGATGAGTTAAAGTAACTAGAAGATGAAGCATGAAAACCAGATATTATACACGTATTCTGTTTTTCCTCAGATTTATGTCTGACTTCCATGCAGTAACAAACAAAATTCTGGAATGGTTCATATTTTGAATAGAGGAAAGATTCAACTCAGAAACACAGTAATGACTCATCTGTTCCAGAAGAAATTAACATTTACAAGCTTGTGTAAGAGCTGTAGAGTTGATAGCAAAATTTCATGGAGGTGATAAATTTTAAGACCCTCAAATGCTGAGTAGCTACTTTATCAAATAACAAACAGTAATGGAAAGTGAAAAAGATTTTTCTACATGACTAGTGATAAACTTTGTATCTGTTTGCCCATTTCCAGATGAAAAACTTCAGAAATATTCACTTGAGTTGAATATTCATTCTTTTTTGATGGTAAGATTATTGTAACAAGCACACACCTCAAAAGACAAAAGAAGTTTGCAGTGGTGACTATTGCCAATTTGTGCCAAATTAAACACCATTCCTAAAGAACTCACTACCTACTATAAGAAGACATTTGTTTAACATGTCAAGGCATTTTTATGCAAAATGCCTTTGTATACCTACACTGGATCCTGTAAGACTGATCTTTGATAGCTTTGAGGATGGAAAACTAGCTTAGGAGGCTGGATCAGAGCAAAAGATCATCAAAGGTACTGTAATCTCCAAAGCCAGCAGGTTTCCAGTAATGGCAAAGAGAATTATCAGGGATGTATGGAAGGAAAGTTTTACAAAGTCAGAGCACGCTGAAAGTCCTTTTTTTTTCCTTCTACAGATTTTGATTTCCAGAAGCCATTTTTTAGGGACTTTTTTATTCTCCCCCTCAATGAAGTTATGATAAACATTCCGACGTTGTGTTCACTGCAAGTGCTGACAGAAGAAACCAAAACCTAAACTACAAATGGAAAGAAGTTAAGTGATTAGTGTTAGGATAGAGGAATTGGATGAGATCTCACATATTTTTATAGAGCCCAAACACTGTGGGGGAAAAAGCCTTATTGTCAAGATGTAACCTTGTTTATTTAACCCTGGGGAACTGCCGTCACTTTCTCAGACTTTTTTAGGAAAGTGCGTTCCATATGTTCCAAAGTGATTTCTGTCAAGATGCAGTGTTTATGAAACTTGAACAGAAGGGACATTTCAAAAGCTGATACATGGTGAAAAGAAATAGATTTTTGTGCCACATTGCTATAATTAAGCGTATTTGGAATTAAGACAACTTTAGTAAATGCAAAGCGTACAAGATCATTGCTTTAACTAATAACAGTTAGCATTGTAGTTATGACAAATATCTGACAGAAAGAGAAGTAAAAGGGAAGGATGAGATTGTAGCTGTGAGCTGTACAGCTTTATCTGCCTTTAGCCAGAATTTATAAACATTTGGGAAAACAAAAGCTGTACGAAAACCTATACTCCTTCCTTTAACGTGGCAAACGTGCCACAACCCAAGGCTTGTTTCTTAGCTAAGAGAGTAAGCAGAGTGAAGTCCGTTAAAAATGGTGGAGACACTAGAGAAACGGAGAGCTATTAAAATTACCAAGGCTCTTGGTAAGTGACAAAGAAACAGCAAACACTGCAGCTATAGAAAATTAAGTACTTCAGTCAGAGGAAAAAATAATAATGAGAGGCAGACAGATGAATAGATATGTATAAGCAAAAGGAAGATCTAAAATGGTGCAGGAACATCAGTATTCAAGTCATTGAAATGGAAAACATGTACAAAACTTCTAGCACACCCAGTGAAATAGCAGCTGTAGACAACGCAGTCTTTTTCCTTCTGTTAAGGAAAGAAAGTAGCACAACCTAACTTATACACCAGCTGTAGGAACATGTAATCACAATCAGAGTCTCATTTCATACAGCAGTGGTCATTAACAGTGTTAGTGTTACTTCAGTCTCGTTAACTCATCAGAAGCATCCAATTTTATTTTGCCAAGGACTGCAAAGAACAAAGAGAAGTGTCTGTGGGCTAGAGGCTCTTTTTTTTTTTTTTTTTTTTTTTTTTTTTTGATAGTATATCATGTTCTACTTGGTTTCATGAGCATGGTTTTGAGGCACATGCTTACAAGAGGAATATATAATACAGTATGACCAGAGTAATTACAAAAAGAAAGAGTTTATACATTTATATACCATTAACTTATGGTGTCATATGGCCTTTTGTTATAGCACTGGCCAAGAAATAGTCTTCAAAATGGGTCTGATAGCACCCAAGGAAACCTGAATTTTTGATTTTTCTAGAAAATGCTCTGGTTAAATTCTATTATGACTTGAGGAAGAGGTGAAGGGAGCACTCAGTGGCAGAGACTAATGAGGATGAATTTTGTTGGAATCCGTATTACAGTTTGTCAAGATTTTGTAACTTTCAGGGCTATTTGGATTATTAAATCCACTTAAAGCCTTTTTAAAAAAATTGTTATGTTGATTATAGTGTTCCCAAGCTGATCCTGTCATGTCATATATTAACTTATTCCTTCAAATTCATTGAGCAAAATCTACGTCTAAAGGGCTGATGATTTTTGCAGTCTATAAAAGTCTATTAAGCATATAAAATACATTAATATTAAAAACTGATTCCACCATTTTTCTGAGGTTTGGATCTACCTATGACAATTTACGCACATTTACCATACTTGACCTCTGCAGTGGGATAAAGTAATTATAAAACCATGTTTCTAAATGTTAAAGCCCAAGGATCTCCTCTGAGTTTTTGGAGTGGACTATCTCCAGGATTCTTATTCAAGTCTTGATTTTTTTTTGGAATTACCTTTACTCTTTTCCTCACGTTTTCCAGTCTTTAATTTGTGAGGAGATTTGGCCTCTTATTGCTGTTCCAATTTTTGTTACCATTCTTCAGGTTATCTGCTGTAAATGAGAGGCAGCAATGTGTACACAAGCATTTGCTTAATGCACATCCACAAGGCTACTTACAATTCTCAGAAGGAAAGTGCATGAAAGAATAAGACTTAAAAAAACCCCATAAACCAACCCAACCACAAAAACTTTTAGTTCCTATAAGGTGTTCAGCTAAAAGTTTCTTCCAAATTAGTTCTATTTGCAGTTGTGAACCTGATAAATGAACTTTACAGAGCTATTTATCAAGCTAGCCTTGAGTATTCAAACTTGAAAAATGTAACCTTTTCATTAAAATTGATAAAAATAGATACTCAAGAAAGTATGAGTCAGTTAAACCAATATTAAAATATTTAAGATAGTCTAAAAAAATTATTTTAATTCAGAAAGGAATGAAGGCTGACAATCTGCAGGGATTATCCTGTGATCCACCTATGCTGATTCTCCAAACCTTCCTCAGGTAAAATTAACTGAAACAGTCATGTGCTTGTTCAGACTTCATTTTGTAAAGTTCAGGCAAGTGATGAGAAGTGGGATTATCTAATTATTATAATTAGGAATAACAGTAAATATTTATATTAAACTTATATATTTTTTACTGGTAATGGACTTAGACTAATAAATAATGGGAATATACAATACACCATCACAGACCACTTTAGCTTGGTTGGAAACTTTCCACAGTGAACAGTCAGAAGAGGTATAAATAGGAGGTAAAAAAATCCAAGTCTACTCATAAAGAAAATTTATTCCTGCACCCTGGAATCTTGTTCATTAAGCATATCATTAAGTGTCTAAACATGCAGGAGGTAGGGGCAGAGAGAAGTGGAAAAAGGGGGAAAAAATATACATAAAAGCTAGAATTTATACTTTATTTTAATTTTGATGCTGCCTGATGTCTGATCAATTTATGCAGCACCCCATCCAATGCTCTCAGAATAACAAAGGGTGTCCTTGCCAGTGAAAGACAAACAGGGTTATAGGTATGAGCTATAGCTAAGATTTCATACCATTCAGAAACAAGGAAGTATAAGTTCAGATCAACAGGGATTTAATATTGTCTGACTTGAATTGAGAATTTCTCCCATTTTACTGGCTTCATGCATTGCCTGAATGCGAACCACAAGTTTGCATGCAAAGTATAGTGTCCTTACAAAAAGGTCCTCTCATCATCCATGTTTCTGGCTTCCAACTGCAAAGTTGAACACTGAAAAAGGGTTCTTGAGAGGTTATGGGGATTTGATTGATTACACATGGAAGAACTAAGTGAAATGGAAAAATAAGAAAGGATAAATACGGGAAGGTGTATTTTATTGTTTGTCAGGAGGAAGGATCCTTGAATTCTGTTCGACCCACCCTAGAAAGAGCACTCTCTGTCTTGCTGTAACATAATATGTGCAGATCTAGTACTAAGTCTTTAAACTGGTCTTTCTGACTCTTTGGAGGCAGCCTTTTATCATCTTTTCATTAGGGATGTAACTTTTCATGGGTGCCACTTAACATCCTACACATTCTGCTCAATCTACTAGGAAATATGACCCTGAATTTCAGTTTCCTCTTAGATTTAGTCTTAGGCAATAAACAGTGGTGAATACTTCTGCTTTCTGTCTTGGTTTAAGACCTTTGACTGGAATTATCTGTAATGATTTTTGGCATGCAGTAGACATTCTAAAAGTGCACCCTTCTAAAACTGACAAATTAATTTCAATCCCAGTTCCCCATTTTCCTGTTTTCTGTTATCTTCTCCCCACACTTCCACTTGTTAAATTGTCTCCTGACACAGCTGGTGTAAAGAAGAAGAATTAATTTTCCAAATTTGGCACTGATATGAAGAGGTTGGAAGTGCAGACATATAATTTTTGAAGCAGTAGTGAAATTCCAGCTCATTGCCAACTCTAATATAAAGGATTATAATTTACAGACATGCAGAATGAACTTGAAAAGACATAAATGACACTTCATAACTGAATGGACAAATTGTGATAACTAAGTGACAATAGGAAACCTTTGTACGCATTGTGAGAAAACCAAAGTACGTGACAAATGACACAGAACTTGGGTTGTAAAACTTCCAAAAGATCTTGGAAACCAATTATTCAAATGCCTTTCTTCAACAATGGGCTTACCTTATATGGCTTTATGTGCCTGTCACTATTCCCATTTGCTCAGCAATCTAATTATAGCTTAAAGATTTTTTTACTTACTGGAGAAGCATCTGGGTGTAGTTAGTCCATGGACTAACAGCAGGACATGACACTGCAGCAAGCTGTATATTTTAGGATGGGAAAATCACCCTTTATATTCTGGGGACAGGCAATTGGTTTCATATGAAGGATTCAGCAGGGACATTATTTTCACTGAGCTTCCATGCAAACTCACCAAGAAGATAAAATGTACCATGGGTTTATCATTTAACTACAGTAAAATTTCAAATGAATACTTTTAAACATTTTCTGAGCCTTCACTGCTTCAGGGAAGCTCCCTTTAAAACACAAACAAAATCCTCCCCATATTGCATCTTGGTTTTATTTTGGTGCAAAGAATTACTCTGTGAGAGCTATAAGCAGTGCTTATCTTGCAGGCTTAGAATCTCACTCATTTTTCTCCATTTATTTCTTATATTCACTTTTTGGGGTTTTGCTTATATTACTTTTGTTTTGCACCTAAATTGCGTCAGTTACTACACTTCAAGTGACACAGAGAACTCTACCATTAAAAAAAAAATGAAGTAAAATTTGAGGAAAAAAAAATCAAATAATCCTAACACAAAGAAATGTTGATAAAGGAATACTTCCACATTCTGTCTGGAATAGTGACAATATGTGTCTGGAATACCTTATCATAAAAGAATACAAATCAAAACTAATTTCCTTTTATTTTTCCTTGTTGACAGCAGATGTTGTGAACATTAAAAGAAGACAGTGAATATATGGGGACACATATTAAATGAGTCTCTGGAATGACTGACACTTCTGAGTCGTAGAGAATCAAGTCATGAAGAGATAATCAAGTTTACTGACTTTGAGGCTATCACAGAGTTAGCCCTGTTGAGTTCATATAATGGAGACACTGAGTCAGTGTATGATTAATAGTTTTATCTACGAGTTGAATTTTTCAAAAATTAAGATACACTTTTCAAAAAGGGAAATTCTTTCCTTAAAAAGCTTAGAATGCTGATTAGAAATAGGCTGTAAAATTCCAATCAACATGCATCTAATTTGTTTGCTTGTTTGTTTTGATAAAATGGTATTTTATTTGAAATCAAATACACACTGAAAGAAAATAATGGCGATCTTAATGGTCTGTTTCACCTACAGCAACTTGTTAGTCTAGCTTTGCCAACTGTTCACTTGGTTTGTTGGTTTTAGAAACTGACGAACATTTATGTAATATTCACATAAACGTGAACCACAAGGACAGAATTATTCCATCTTTAACAGATGTCAGTGTCTCAGCAGTAAATCCTATTTATTTACAGCAGATAATAACAATGTCTTGCAGTCTGGCTTACGATCTACACTAGTGTCTTCCACTGTCTGCTGAATATTTAGCTGTGTCTTTGCTATCATATCAGTAAATATACACTTTTAAAATAATTTTCAAACTGCTAAGACAATCTTTGATTTTAAAAGGAAATACTTTTTTTCATTCCGCTTCTGGTATTAGAAAAGCTGCAAGATAGATGACATCTGACAGAAGTTTCACAGGAAATGCACTTCTAAATGCTGTTTCGCAGGACATGTAGTTGCCAGAAACTTGGAACAGCTGTCCTTTTGTGATGCCAGGGAAGTATTTGGAGATCACAGAATGACAGAATAGTCAAGGTTGGAAGGGGCCACAGGTGGGGTCATCTGGTCCCACCTTCCTGTGCAAGCAGAGTCTTTCTAGGACACATTGAACAGAATTGCATCCAGATAGATCCTGAATATCTCCAGTGAGGGAGACTCCACATCCTCTCTAGGCAATCTGTTCCAGTGCTCAGTCACCTGCTTAGGAAAGAAATTCTTCCTCATATTCAGGTGGAACATCCTGTGCATTCTTTCTGCCCATTGCCTCTTGTCCTATTGCTCAGTAGTACCAAAAAGAGCCTGGCTCTACCCTCTTGAGAGCCTCCTTTCAGATATGAACAGCAGTCAGCCTGGTTGGTGTCATCCTGATGGATGGCAACATCTGCTGTATGACTTCTTAAGAACTGTCTCTTCTGGATTTAGTTTGGGATCAAATCTAGTTTCCTGGGAGAAGTGGTAAAGAGGGCTTCATGTCTCACACAGGGCCTCCTGTTTCTGTGCAGGGTAGTCCTGCTGTCTTGTGTTTTGCAGAAGTCTTGGTGATAAATGAGTATGAGCCTTGAAGGTCTTTCTGAAGAAGCACATAATGAGAGCTGTAATGAAGGGGTTAGCCTGCATGTGTAGAGCTATACAAGCAGGAGATTGAAGAATGATGCTGCATATCTGCTCTGGCAATACTCTTCTTTCTCCCTGGTGCAATGACCTGAAATGATTTGCAGGAATGTAATTTCTCCATCTGACATCTTTGAGTGCTTCTTTCTGTGTAAGCAGGGGAGAAAGATGCTTACCCTTGAGGAGCTGATGAAAAGCAGGCAGCTCGTCTGGACATGGTGTCTCACCTAATTTTGGGCAACTAGTTTTAGTCAGACAAATTGTACCCATAATGAAAAAGGAAATAAAATCTGTGAGTCTTATGAGTTTTCCCTGTCACTGCTCTGCATACTAAACAAAGCACAAACTAAAGCAGATGGCGGGTATTTTAATGCCTTCATATGTCTGTGTATCTAGGGAAAAGAACTTCTCATCACTGATCGTTTCTGAGTAAGTTTAATAATTTCTATTAAAGTTCTCACAACACATCTAGAACCCAGGTTTCGTTAGTTTTTCTTTCTCTTAGTGCTTGTGGGTTTGTTTGTTGGAGTTTTTTTAACTTTTTTTTTTAAATCCAACACATGTTTAGGGAAAAAAAATGTTCCTTGTCAAGAAAATTTACAGCTTTTATACTTTCCCCTGAAAGCATCTATTTTAGTTAAACTGTCAAAATATGCCAATCTCTTGACAGCCAGAAATTATGTGGGTGTCCAATATAAGGAAAACTATTTTGTTTTTAATTGTGGCAGCATCTGGAGGAGTGTCCAATCTTATACACCGCTCATGCCTATCTAATTTAAAGAGCTGCCAGCTGGTTCAAACTATGCACATGGGCTTCATTTTCTTTACTGCTGGAAACTGAAGAATTCCACTGGAGCAAGTCATGTCTGAACAGTGCTTAGTGTTACTCACTGGGGTATGGTGACAGCTTCATGGTGTTATAATACAATGCACTTCACTGAAAGCTCTGATTAATAACACTTGGCTGATATTTTTTAAAGTATTTGACCAGGTAATTGTTGACTAGTCAGATCAACATTTTAGAAAATCAAGAGAAGAATTAGTATTGTTGCTTCACTACATGTTAATTAATCCCAAACTCTTTCATTATAAATACTGAATATTTGCAATTTATGTTGTCGACACATTGCAGCCTTTTGTCTAATGACTCTCTGGCCATGGTAAGACTATACTACAGCTATTGGAAAACCAACTGAGCTCTTAAAAAAGAATGACCAGACAAAGTCTACTACAGAAAATTTTCAAAATAAATGATGAATATATTTTACATGTGTAAACTACTAAAGAGTGTCCAAAGGAAGGCAATAAGGATAGTAAAAGCCTTGAGGGGAAGCTGTATGGGAAGCAGCTGAGGTCACTTGGTCTGCTCAGCCTGGAAAAAAGAAGACTGAGGGGAGACCTCATTGCAGTTACAACTTCCTTGTGAGGGGGAGCGGAGGGGCAGGCACTGATCTCTTCTCTCTTGTGACCAGTGACAGGGCCTGAGCGAATGGCCTAAAGTTATGTCAGGGGAGGTTTAGGTTGGATATTAGAAAAAGGTTCTTCACCCAGAGGGTGGTTGGGCACTGGAACAGGCTCCTCAGGGAAATGGTCACAGCACCAGCCTGAGAGAGTTAAAGAAGTGTTTGGACAATGCTCTCAGGCACAAGCTGTTATTCTTGGGGATGGTCCTGTGCGGGGCCAGGAGTTGAACTTGATGATCCTTGTGAGAGGCTTCCAATGCAGCATATTCTCTGATCCTGTGAAATATTTTCAAATGCATCCAGTGACCTAGTGCATAGATGATGATTGTGTAAACCCTGGATATACTGGGCAACCATAAAAAGAATCCCCCCCCCCCAAAATGTGATAGTGCCCCTTAATTGCCATGTGCACTCAACCTTAAATGTATACATATTAAAACAATTCTGATTTAAAGATGAAAAATCCTCAATTTGTATCCTGCCTTCTGGTTTCCTCTAAAATAAACCACTAAAAATATATTACAGTACATACACTTCTGTAAGTGATAATACAAGCAATATATATTTTTTGTGATAATGGAAGTTAAGGATGGTACTGCAAATACAGTCAATGCATACAGATTTTTCCTCCACATTGGAATAATGAGTGCATGAGCAGTTTCTCTTATTATGCTTGAATGATCAGAATATCATACTGTAAAGAACATAATTTATGCACACATTTATTTGTTTATTAAAAACACAAGCCATTATACATGCTTTAACAACCAGTACTGTGTAACTTAATTCTTTATATTTCTTTGCTTGCAAATTATGCTTGAAAGAGACTCACATTTTATCTGAAGCCTCATTAAATATGTTCTGGATGAAGCACCAGTAATAAATATGAAAAGGAAGGATGTGCTGCCCTCCTCCCCCTGTCACCTTATTGCCTAGCATATATCACCATAATATTAAAACATTTAGCACACAATACAGAAAATAAGTGATGTACAAAGAGTGTTGCAGTAAGAAGTAGGAAATCTGACCCAGTAACATAGCAGACAACAGGCAAAGTAGCTTATCTTGGAGAAAACTTGGCAAATAGTAAAACAGCAAATATTCTGGTAGTACTGAATGGTGACTCTGCAAGTGAAACTTTGTGGAAAGTTTCTTGCAATGATCTATGACAAACGGGGATTGCTTTTCAGACTTGATTTTGTGCCAAGGTTTGGAGGCCATACATAGTGTTTGGTGAACGTATTTCCCTGTCATTTGGGTACATCCACTGCTCTGTTTCCCTCTTTTTATGCCCCAGAGGGTACTTGACAGGTTGTGCCTCTAATGCTGTGCATTTGTCTGATATACCTTGTTCCTCCCTGCAGCTACACACAGTGCCCACTGGTATGCTGGACTATAATAAACTCCTTTTCTTTATTCCAACTTACTGCTCATAGCTTTAATGCAAGTGTGAGATTTTCAGTGATTAATATGACTCAGCATAACTTTGAGCTGTGAACCTTTATCAGGCTTGTATCTACCAACATTAACGAGTTCATGTCAAATCAAGAGGGGTTGGACTTATTTTTCAGTCTGTTCAAACTGAAAGGTTCAGAAGAATACAGTATGAGTTTGCAGTTCAAAAGTTTGCCTTTAAAAATATTCATGAGCAATTAAGTTTCTTTAAGAGAATCTGGTAATTTTGAAAAACATCAAATTAATAGAAAGGGAAACATAAGCTTTATATTTGTACTTAAAATTAATATGATATAATAGATTGTGATAAGTTTGTTCTGTCCTAGAATCCTGATGTCTTTTGGAGAGACTGATTAATGATCACTGTTGAGTTCAGTTTTATAGTATTGCATGCTGCCCATGACAGTATATTCAGGAGATAGACCAGAGAGACATCAAAGGAACTGTGTGGTTGGTGCATTTTATGATAAAACATAACTTTCTACTGGAAAATACACTGGTGCAATCCATTCACATCACATTGGCAGACCAAACAGAAATGCTATTTTTTCAACACAAACCAAAGCTCCTGTGTAAAGTCATTTAGGAAAGATTTTGTCATGGTTTTGGCTTTTTTTTTTATAGTCACATGAATTTTCCCTGGCTATCCTTCCCCTGCTTACAAATTCTCAGTCCTCCAGGTGACACAAAAATAACAGGAACGGATTTTTCTCCAGAAGACAAAAATAATAAATTATCAAAAATGAAGCTGCAGAATGAAAGAAGCAACATAAGGCCTACATTGCCTACAAGCCATATAAGGCCCAAATAACATTTAAAAGATCACAGGCTTGAGCTGCCCCCTGCTTTGTGTTTGCAAAGTTTTCCTTCTTTTTGAAGGTGTTCCCTTATAGAAATCAAAGTCATTGCAGATAATGTAGATAAAACAAGGATTCAATAAATTTCAGCCTTGTCCCAGTAGAGTAGGTAGTTTGACAGATAAAAAGTATGGGAGTAAGTAACCAAATGAGTAGCAGTAGATACATATCCTCTTCTGTATTTATTCAAAAGGCTGAGATCCAACCTTCAGTCCTAAATGAAGTTAAACAATTTCAATTTAACAATTACCTTCAAACATTTGTCATTTAAATGCTTGAATATTTCGTAAGACAAATTATCCATGTCTGTTGGAAGAAATTCTGAAAACCAGGTTATACCTCTTCAGGTTCATTAACTCTGAATCTAATACTGTAATATAAATCACTTGCAAACCAATTTTCCGGAGTAGAATTAAACATTTTTTTTTTTTTTAAATCAATTCTTATGCAGTCAGAAATCACATCCAGAGCTATCATAACTGCTATTGTTAGTGAAGTCCATCTATCTTCCACAATCTCAAATCACTTTTAATTAATCCAGATATTGCAAGATAAATTCCATTGCAGCTGACGCTTTCTATTTTACCCCATGTCTTGTATGACATATTTCTTCTAATAATGCTTCTGACATTTCCTCTTTGAATTTATAGTTTTTTTCCTTAAGTGGAAAACAGCCTCCAGTTTGTGGTCTATATCTCCTCATTATGATGAACTTATCATGTTATTGAAATCTTTTGCTGATTGTTTCTAATTACTGGGGTTGAAAGGAATGGCTGACAAGATTTTAATGCCAGATCTGACACAGTGGGCTTTCTAATGGGACAACAAAAACACACAGGTTAGGATTCACCTGAACCAAATTTATCTATGCCTAATCAGTGCAAAAAAGTGCATCCATAGGCTTAACCCTATTCATATTAAATAAATAAGTAAAATGGAAAGATTCATTTGAACATACCTGTCATTGTGTATTGACTAAAAAGAAAATTTCAGACATAATATATAAGCTGTATACTGCTTACACAGCTAAAGTTAGAAGAGCTGAATTACACCTGCAATGCCTTGATGAATACTAACAGCATTAAATCTTAGAGTGAGGAACTGTTCACACACTACATAAAAAGCCAGAAATGCAAGCCTTAGCACCAGTTCTGTCACAATGACTGGACTTTGTCTTTGGGAGCAATTAATTTTGTTCTTCCTAATTGCTCAGATAGTAAGCTGTTAGCCATATGAATTAATAAAATAAACTTACAAGCAAACACATGCATTTATATGAATAAAATGTGCCTATATAAAAGACACTTGACTATCACTGTGTACGAGAATAACCTAGAATATATCTTTAATTTGGAAACAAAAATGTCATCAATGACCATGATTAAAAATGGTGATTTGGAGCTCTCTGAGCTTTGAAGAAAAAAAGGGTTTCATATGAGAATGGGTTTCATATTACAAATGCAGAAGATCTATTTTCTTCTGCTGTTATTTATATTGTACTAATCATCCACAGGCTACCCATCTGTGATGGAAGCAATACTGTTGAGATCACTGAATAAGATTCCCATTCTTTTTCTGTTTAAAATATTTTCAGAGTTTCTTACCATCACACTAAATATTCTCACTGGGGTGTGGGTTTATTACCCTGATATACAGTTCGCTCTCTGAAATCTTACAAGAAGAGTAAAACAAAATGGCAAATCTCGACACAAACATGAAATAATAGAAGACACAAAAGTAAATAACTATGACTGATAAAATTCTGCACATCATTCCCACTAATATTTTCCATACTGAGCTACGAAATGAAGTATTTTTCATTTAATTAACCAATCAATGGAAAAAATTCAGACCTCTGTAAAGCAGAGTGAAATTGGATTTTGATGAAGGATGATTCAGAGAACTATGCTAGTTGTTAGTTTTGAGGGAAAAATAAATTAATGACTTTTATTCAGAAAGATAGTAATAAAAGTCTTCAAGAACATCAGCTGCCTAAACTTCTAGCCACAGATTTAAAGTGAGTTTTAGATCATTACTAAAGCAGGGAGTGAAGAAGGTCCAGGGAGTGAATTGTCAGCATTATGTACAGTTCTTTCATCCTCACATTAAAAATTTATTGCATTTATAAGCCATGTGGTTTGAAAGTATCTTTTCATGGCTGATTAATCTTTATTTATGCTAACAGGGATAGGTGTCCAGTGATTTGATGAAAATTAATTAACTTACTAATTTTATTAAGGTGGAATTTGGAGACATGTTAATTGTGAAAAGAAAAAATATGCTGAGAGTGATGCTGAGATTGTAACTGGAACTCATACTGTTGCTCTGGCAGGAGGACAGTGTGGCTGCCTCCTTCTCCTATGGGCACAGAGGGGATGCAGATGCAGCAGGAGCCAGGGCACACAGCACTGACTGCTCCACACTCTCTCCTTCTCCATTGGGCCTGCAGGGGCAGCCTCAAGGATGGCAGCACCCTCACACAGAGCTTCCACAAGTCTCCCTGAAGCTGCCAGATTTATCCATCACATCATAAAGCAATTCTACTTCCCCATCTCCTGATGGTTGGCTCTGCACATGGCAAGTCACTGTTTCTAGTGCTCTTACCACACTGAAGACTGCCTTGAACTAATAGATTAAATCGGAATTTTAGAAAGTATGTGTGCTCAAGTATTTTTCTGAAATATGCCTTAAATATCATTGTTTCCTTGGGACATGTTCTGATTCTTGACTGCTTGTGATTCTGAACTGATTTATTATTTATACTACACCTTCAGCATGCAATAGTAGCAAACATTTTGCGGTTATCTGAACATCTGTTTAACTTCTATTATTGTACACTTGATTGTCGCAATGAAATAAAACAAAAAATGAGAAGTAGATGACATCTTGAGGCTAACAATTCTGCAGCACTGAATGTAGAATAGAGCTCTTGATACACTGTCCTAAGTACCACATCAATACCAATAAAAATAAATGGGATGTTGAACTGATGCATGGACTAGCATCACTGAGTCACCTCTCCCAGGCAGACCTTGAAAAAAGCTTTCTGTTTTCCCTGGAGATGGAAATTGCTTTCTTTCTAGAACAGGAGTCCTCCAACTCCCTGTCAAATAAGGCTGCCCAGACTGTTTCTAAATGAGCTCACAACTCATCTTTATCCCCCAAAACTCAGGGGGAAGCCCAGTTTTTAAAAGAAAGTCTTTAAAGACTATAGTAGTCATCTTCAGCCACATCTTTAGTTATGAGTTTAATAATGGCTGAGCAGAAGATGATGAGAAGACCTGTCCATGTAGCAGTAACTACTTCTGAGAACTTGTGTGAACACCACTATATAATTATCCTTATGTCACCACCCCATGATTATTTGAATGGGAAAATAAAATTTTTTTAATAACTACATTTTTCTAAAAAAATTTATATATCTTACTGGCTTCTTTTTCTACAAAAAGCAGTGAAACACTGATCACCTACACATTTTTGGCAAAGCATAGAGTGTTGCCAAGAGAAAATGAGAAAAAAAAACCCGCTGTACCCTTCAGCTTGTTAATAGTCAGGGCTGAAGTACTGCATTGCTTCAGTGATCTCTGCAGAACAGAGCTTTTCTTTCCAGAAGTAAAAGCTTTGGCAGGCAAACTCACTACCTTTTCTCTGCTCTGTGTGACCTTTTGCAGCTGGGAAAGTGAGAGGCCTAACACAAAGATGGATTTATACCTGTAGAATCTAAAGAAAGACATAAATTGATAAGCATGATATAAATTAAGAACCTACCTGCTTTCTGCTTGGAAATAGAGAGAACAAACTCAGTATGGAAGCCAGTATCTTTCTTCTATATACTTTAGTCTTGGGTATCTTTCTTACCTGTGCTCCAATCAAACACAGAAACTTGAAGTCCACATTAATGAACTGCTCTCCATCCTGGACAAAAGCAAAAGTTTCCATTAAATTCATACTTCCCCTCAATCTGATCATCTGCACAGTATGGAAGAGAAATAATATCTGCTGAAGATTTCCAGCAAATCTTCCTGTGTTTCTAGAAGAATAAGTATATTCTTCAGCATATATGTTTAAATACCTACTGACCAGGAGAATTTTTTGCATCTGAGAGAGACAGTGCTCTAAGCCCCAGAGATCCCTGTGAGGTATAAAGTTGATTACACCACTTAACATCCACTTCTTCAGTAAAATGAGGTTTAAGCAGCTGCACTAGGAAACCCTTGGTTATCTTGAAAGTTTCAGCTGAGGACAGGACCTTTTCACTTAGGTCCACAAGAGAAAGGTTTATACAAAGTAAGAGTGAAGATGCAGGTGGAGCCTAAGCTGCACAGGGTCCTGAAAGTGCTTGTTTCTTCTGCTGTGTGGAAAAGTGTGGTTCTTACACTGCTTCTCTGTTCTAGATAAACTGCATGGGAGTCGAGTGTCAGCTAGGAGAAGTTGGGGGAAAAAGGAAGGTAATATTTTTCAGAAAATTATATGACTTGAATTTAAAAGAGTTCTTGATTTTGTTTTCCATTATGTGTGCATATATACCATGTTCAGGCTGCATAAATTGTTTTACTTCTACAAGAAGAGCCAAAATATATTCACAAAATAAAATGTGTGTAATTAACTAGAGGAAAATACACCAGACTATCAACAAATCTCCTGTATAATTACAATAGTAATGTGTTGTTAATAAAACTTTAATTTGTTTTTGATAAGTCAATAAGCCATACACTATATGTTTTCCACTGAAAAATTAAAAGACCCTCTGGAAACTTCAGTCCCAAATATATGTATGTATGCACATGTTACTGAGCAATTTATCAAATAATAAATCTCTGTGGAGGACAAGCACATTACAGTCAACTATGTCATGCTGTTGTGAAAAAGCATCATACTGGGATGTATAAACAGCCATACAGACTGCAAGACACACACAGTAATTACTGTTTCCAGTATGGGTGATGCCTCAGGTGATGTAGTGTGTTCATTTTGTGCACCACAATTCAAGAATGAAGTGGACCATTTGGACAGCAAAAAGATCGATGAAACATCTGAAACTTATGACTTTTGGAGAAGGAGAGAACACACTGGGGTTATTAAGCCTACAAGAAAGGAAATATAGGGGAAACACAGTAACAGTCTTCAAATATGTGCTGCCTTCTGCCAAAGATGAATAAACTACTCTCCTGTCCCTGCTGAGCAGGCCAGGAAATAGTGGCCTTAAATTGCAGAAAGGAAGATTCAAGCTAGACACTCATGGGAAAAAAAAAACCAAACAACTGAAATATTGGGAAAAACTATAATAAAGTTTGCAATGACTAAAAAGCTTTAGCTGGTGAAAATTTGTATGGAGTAGGTTAGGTGAATATTTTTTAGAAATGACACAGATATGTATGAAGTTGTCGTGAAGGCAAAATTCAGCTTAATATTGCTCCTTTCTTGTTTTCTTATCTGTGATTCTGAGACATTTGAGCAGTGCTCCACAGTTAGTTTTCAGTCTGGGATAAGAGGAGACTGCAATGCTCTTTTCTCTGATTTGAAGTACAAGGGTATTTAGTTCAGACCAAAGATTCATGGCTGTAGTTTTGAGTCTAATGAATTTGACTGTGGAGTTTTGAGGAAGTCATCAGGGAGAAACAGAATTCAGGAGTGAAGTGTAAATAGAATCAGGTTTTAGACAGTCTGGGGAAAAAAGTTTGTAAGTACTTTTTAAGTTTGAACCTCATTGACCAAAAAGGTTGTGCTCAATTGGTCTTTCAAGTTGATCATGCTGAAAACCTTTGACCACATCTTTGGTTCTGAAACTAAGTTGAAAATGAGATTCAGAGTCAGTTTTTTCTCATGAAATTCATCTTGCCTTGGAAAACCTCTAGAAAATATAAAAGACAAAACTAAACTTAACTGTTGGCAATCCTTCAGGAAAAAGATACTTTTTCCTGACCTCTACAACTTCCACATGATAATGCTGCTCCTTGATATGGGAGACTTAGATTTCCTATTCCTTCATAACCAAAAGCAAATGGTTGACATGCTGTTCAGTAGGTGTTCATTGCTATCTTTTTGCAATTAAATTAGACAAAATTCTTAACTGCATTCTTATCTAGCTAGAGTTCTATGAATTGATATGGTACTTTATTCTACCCTCCTTGTAAGGTGTCTCATCTTATTTGATTAGTTCTGTAGTCACAATCTGCTGTAAATATGTGGCTGAAATATTCCTTCATAAAATAACTCTTCATATGCTTATATAATTATGTATCCTCAATAAAAATATCTTTAAAAAGATGAGTGGAGTCTAAAGAAATATATGCCCACAATAGTTGCGTAAACTGGATTCTAAACAGGACTTTTCCCTTACAAATCACACTGGATAAATACAAATCTTCAAAAGGTCACTTTTGTAATATTTCAATGTTATACAGCTGAGTAGTATGGGAGATGCTGAGTCTCAGCACTAAAGCTGGAAGTGTTTGTAGACTGTGGACAGAGTTCTCTTGGAGAGGTACAGGAAGTGTAGCACGACAGACGGTGGTAGCGCCTTTCCAGGAACGTCTCCGCACAGGGAGGTTAGGCTTCTGTCCCACAGAATATTTCACTCAAATCATTACCCCCAAAGTCCTTCTGAGGAAAACTGAATAAATGAGTGCATGCAACACTATCAGCAGAGAGAAAAGTGCTTTGCCCTGGTGTAGTTGCTGGGCAACCTTTGTTGGAAATGTTAAAACAAGGGCAGAAGTTCGTATTTCCCGCTCCTGCTTCTACATTTTAGGCACTGGATTATCACTGCTTATCTTTACCTTTCTTTTGCATGAAGATGAAGTAGATGAACAGTAAGAGGAAAGAACATGAATATTTTTTGTAATTGTAAAAAATCCTCATTAGTGAACAAAACAGTAAAAATTTGGTTAATTTAAATATTCAGATCATAACTTTGGAGGAAGTGTAAAAGCACCTAAGCTAAACTGCAATGGCCTATTTCTCTGTTCCAATATAGCCTTTGGCTAAGTAAAAATTGTGATATATGCCTGGATCTATTAGTGACAGATACATTTTTTTATAGGGATTAATCATATAATAAAGATCAATCATTTGTCCTCTTTTATTTTTTAAACCAGAGAGACTTGAATGCTTGTTAAGATTCTGAGAGAAGGGGAGTAATTTATGTCAGTAATTCAATATCAGATTTTGCAAGAAAGGTTAAATGAAGCATTTTTGAAAAATAAACACAAAGGCCAGATTGCTCCAACACAGGACAATTTCTGCTGTTCCATCACTGAATCTGGGATGCACTATTTTCTATAGAGCAACTGAAGAGACTGGCAATTTTCATTCTATCAACTTACAGTAACAGCATGTCCTTTCCTGTATCTTCAACCTTGAGGCATGTATATCAGCATCTTTAATATTTTTGGTTTGACAACACAAATCCAGGAAGCGTAAGATTATGATATGCATCTGTGAGTTATTTAAATGCATTTAAATAGATTTATTTCTTCACGTAGTGACATCACACAAAGAGTTCCAACAACTGTAATAGAAATCTGATAACCTTTTCTAGATGACTGAGACATTTTTGATTCATCGCCTGACAGTGGACAGTAAAATAGATGTCAAAATGATGATATCTTCTGGACATTTTTCCTCTACCTCTATGCATTAATAATACATTTTAAACATGGCAAAGCAGCTTTGATTTCCATCTTGCAGTAATAGTTGAAATTAGAAGAGGATTACTGTATACTGTGACTTTGAAGGAGAGAGAAATGCTTTTCATTGATAAGGCAGAATCAGACAGAAGAAATTCAAGAAAGAAAGCAAAACAAACTGTGCAATCTCAAAGATATTTCTTTTAAATTTTGTGTGTTAAATTTTCTCTAACAGGAAACAAATTAAGCTGAGCTAAAACTTCCATTCATTTGTTGTACAGAAGCAGTGGTGTCATTACTTTTTTCTTATAGTCTGCAAGATTGGATGAAAGTAATAAGAATTAAAGTCAGAGAAAAAATGTACAAGGAGAAACTTATGTGCTAATTGTTCAGGATTTAAATAAGGCTGTATTCATAAGTACCTACCTTCACAAGTTGTTCTTTAGTATGATTTTTAACTCCTGTAAATCTATTTACTCAACACTGATAAATCACGGGAAATTATTTTAAAATATCCAGAATTCTGAAAATTCATGCTCTGTGTATTGGTTTAGGAGCTATCATCATAATCTGGTGTTCTTTTCAAACTGAATACAAGAATACCGAGAATTTTAAACAAGCTTGAGGGGTAGAAAAATATGTACACACAAATGAAAAGCGAGTTTTTTGTTAAAGATTTTTACACTTGTATATGGTACAAGAATATATGACTGCAGCATTGTACTTAGTATCATGTCCTTATGCCACACATTATTGAATCTACAAAGTGTTGATTTTACAAAAGCTTAAAAAAAACCTTTGTGGATGTCAGCAATGTTTTAGGATTTATGATATCATGGAGTGATAGGAGTTTCCTTTTACCTTTAAACACCACCATTGTTCCAGATTGATCCCACAGATTCAGCAATACCATCATAGATATTGCAACTGTTCTTATGACACAGTGATTGTTTGGCATCAATTCTACACATGTGTAAAATGCCAAAGTGAGACAGGAAGTTTTTTAGGTTTTACTAAAGTCATGGTGACTCCCAAAACTGTCTTTTTAGCTATATTTTTTCAGGAGTTGCCAGATGAATGTAGTGACCAGACAGCTGCACAGAGGTTTCCAGCTACAGCTGAACATCCTTAGTGTTCTGAGCTGCTGAAGACAGTTTTGAGGGCATCTAGTAGCTAGGCAATGAATTCAACGTCTTAGTAACATGGCTGCTTTCCGTTCAGCTGACCACAGCTATTTTACACTCCTTGGAAATAATATAGGTAGCAATTCACTTTCCTGCATCCAAATATTTAAGCCAAAATAGTGGCCAAATCAATCTGCATGAAAGGAATATGGAAAGAGATGTGGAAAAGACTGCAAGGCAGTCTCACTGTAAAAGAAATAGGGATATTTGAATCTCAGAGAAACATTTCTATCCTTCTTGCACACATTTTTCCAGTGTCCGCTCTTAGTAAAAATAAGTAGAATGAGAATTTGTCCTTAAATAATCTAAATCAGTGTAATAAAAATATTGTGTTCTGGGAAAATATACATGAAACAATGAAAATTAAAACAAAAAATGAAAGAAGTTTTTATCTTAAAATTTATGTGAATGAATGGTTGGAAAGATGTTCTTAGTCTCTCATGAGTGCATGGAACCCGTGGGGAAATGGAAATAAATGCAAAACATTAATTTAATCAGAATCTCAACATATGTGATATCTGTCCAAGAAAAGCTATTTATAGCACCCTATGGACATACAGGATGCTGTGTGAGCTGAAAGTGCACTGAAAATAACACTGATGGCCTTCTCATGTCTTGGCCCTCCCCATGCTCTTAAAAACTACATGTGGCCTTAACTCCACAGAGAAAACAAGAATGCAACCTAATTGAAATATATAAAATAACTAAAATGTGAAGGTTATGATATGAGGCAAACTGATATTTTACTAGACTTTTCTTTTTACATTATTCAGAAGATATAAATAAAACCAGCACCTAAGATAAAGGGTATGAAAAAGGGAGAAAGAAAATGAAAGCATTTTTGGAGGTAGCCAAAACCAGGCTTAGAATCCTTCTCAAGAAAAACTCCTACAAAAATTCATGCTCAAAAAAATTATGTATGGATTTGATTACCTATTTCCCATAAACTCTTAAGCAGTCATTTATTTTACAGCAGAATACTAACCAAATGCAATATGGGTTTTCACTGGCACCAGCTCAGCAAAACATCACATAATACTGACTTTACAATCACTTTGCACTCAGCTTATATTGAAAGCAATGCATTTGAATCAAAATGCTCATCTCTATACACCTTTTCCAAAATTATGAACAAAAAAATTCTGTAGTGTGAAAAATGAATGCAACAATCCTATTAATATTAGAACAATTTCATTTTAAAATATTAAATATTTCACTTATTTCTCTGTGCTCCCTCAGAGAAAAATGTTTAAACGAGAAAATCCTTTGTGGCTTTCAAAATTAACTGATTCTCCTGTTGGCAGTCAAAGCTCAGAAGCCAGCTATTCTTTTCCATTAAAATAATCCCTCTATGTCCTGGAATGAGAATGGCTGTATTCGTGGGGGCGAGCATCAAAAACTAATGGTGGCTTCATTCCCTCTGCTAATGGATTTTAGTTAATCTTCTGAGAACTGTTCTACTTTCTCAGTTTCACAACAATTAGATTCTGCATTACCTACTAGTGTACACTAGTGACAACAAAAGAAAATAAATTTTTTATGAACCTTGCATTAAAATTGAAAATCAATTTGGGATGCCTTCCTAGAAGGGTATGGTGCTGACAAACAAGAATTAACTGGTGTTAATACAGTACTAACAGTGTCTTGTGACACAGAGAAATATGTTATAGAGTTTTGAGTTTTACTAATCAAAGAAACCCTGTAAAACTAAACAGGAAATGTAATAGCAGACTACTGGTTTAAGGAAAGAAAGAGTGGGAAAGCTACCTTGCATTTATGAAACCAAGGAAACACAGTAACATAGATAAAAGTAAATAAAACTCATAGCCAGCATCTGTGTAAACATCATACGCTATCCATAGGATACAATCGCACTATTGACAATCATCCCAAATCACTCCAAAAGCAACGGTGATAAAGCTCTAGTGTTTGAAGACTTTACATGACATTCACCAGAGGATAAATTAAAAATTATTAATTTATAATTTATAACTTTCATACAGTATTTTCAACTTTCTGAAGTCTGTCTCTTTATAAAGCTTTAACTTTATACTTAGAATAAGGATAGCAGAAACAGGACTGGCAACATGAAGGCTTTGCACAAATAGACCTTTCTGACCTCAGTCCTGGTCATATTTATGCTTTCCTGAAGAAAGCAGCAAGGAATTTCCCTCTCATAGGTCATGAAGTGTAACATACTGAGAATTTTTCAGGGGCAGAATTTTGTTAATGGTGATGTGGAGGTGAGAAAACATCAAAGATGATATGAGATAGTATTGAAAGTTGTCTTTTATTTTTCAGTTAGATTGTATATAAAGATTTGATTGTCTTGCTAAAAGTTTAGCAGAAGTTTGTCAGAGTGCTTTCAAACTGTAAAAAAATGTATTTATACATTAAAGAGAATCTTTCGTTTATATGACAGATAAAGGAACACTCATTCTGTTCCATAAATTCCTTTTATGTCATATACTTCCATATTATTTTTAATACATTGCCATCTGAAATACCTTCACTTCAGGATAGCTTTTATTTTCATTCATCTTAATCAAAGGAGACAGTATTTTCTTTCTAAGTTCAGCATTATAGAAAGAGTTGGTTACACTGCAAAATCAAAGATAGAATAATAGACAGAAAATACATTAAGTACTGTGTTGAGAAGACTGCTGCCATGTTATTCTCAGTAGAGTCATTACTCCCAGACATATTATATTTTACTGTTTTCTTCCTAAATCTATTGATTCTCAGTCTCTTTGGAGTTAATGAGATTGCTTTAGCTGCATATTTGACTTGCACAATTTCCTTTACTTTGAATTTTGCAGGACAGGTGGAAGGTGTGAGATCCTCCTCCCAGCTTTTGTTTAATGCATGCTTAGACTGCTGAAGTACCCATTGTTCCATCTGTGCCAATGAAGTAGGAAAGGAAAAACAGGAAAACCATTAAGAAAATATATACACTAATGTCCTGGTTGTTCAAATTGGTTTTATACATATCTACACAGAAGTAATTGTATAGTAAATCTGGGTATTTGAAATCTATGCAGCAAAACACACCCTGAGTTTTTTGGTTAAGAAACAGTGATAAATTCTGTGCCTGACTGTCTTAAGCCAGCTATGACACAATGATACTCTCCCTTATTATGAACAAAGAATGGATGTGATGGACTTTTCACCTCAAACAGGAGCGTTTGGTTCAACTACTCACTCTAAAAATGTTTTCTGGATTTTGGTTTTTATAAGAGAAACACTGGTCAAAAACAAGACAGGATCACTTACTCTGCTGAATATGGATTTACTGGTAAATTGAGGTATTTTCTTTTGCTCTGGTCTTTAACAAGAGAGCAATCAGAGCCAATCACACCATGTGTTTTTCCTGCCAACTCAAACAGGCTTCACAGTTTGGAAAGCTGGGGCAGCAACCTTGCCCTTTGCCAGCACTAGAGATATGAAATTATCCTGAGTAGAGACTGGAGTGAGAAGAAACATCAGGCATGCTGCAAACCCATGGACCACAATCACAGAGAAAAATTACTATAAAAGGTTCAGCTTAGTGAGAAAATCATAAAGACCCTGGATGTTCTACACAGCATAGATTGGCACCATCTCTGCTCTGCTTTATTTCACCACTGAATCCAACAGTGTTATGCAGCTTCCAACAGACTTTTGAGCAACCTAGTATTGTGGCTCTGAGCACTTCTGGCTCTGAAATAGAATGCAAATGTTGAAAACCTACTGGCAATGGACGTAACACACCCCCTTCCATGTCAGCAGTGAGGGCCTCAGACATTTTGTGCTCTAGACACTTCCAGATGGCAAATCCTCAGATGCTCCTGATTTCTAAGATAAATTGAGTCAGTGTGCTTCTATGGGAATAGGGAGTTGGACTGTGAAACTGAAGAATGCAATTAGCTTATCATCCAGTAGTCAAGCTATGACATAAACAGGCTTTAGCCCACCAGTTCACCAGCAGAACGACCAGCAGCACTTGCAAAATACACACTTTGAGCTGGCTTCCTGCCAGCAGCTCTGAGCTGAACTACCTGTTAGTATTGATGAGAGAGCACGGTCCTTCAAGCCTGTGCTGCTTGTGCAAATACGCCCTTATATACAGTGGCAAGGAGCTGACCTCTTTAAATCTCTGGTGTCTCAGGCATCTGCATGGAGGGTGCTGTGCCTGCTGTCACCTCTGCTCCTTGAGGGACAGTCCTGCAGGCAAATACATCTATGTCCTCTGTCAGTCTTGCTTATGGGAGAGTAATAGCTGGTCAAATAGGGAAACCATTATTTCTCATTTATTGCACCATCACTTAATGCCTTATACTCAGTTTTATATTTGCCTTCTTACTAGCTAGAGCTATATTGATACATTTAACCCTCCCCTAGAAAAACAAAGCTCTGCACCAATTCCTTTTTGTTGTAGTTGTTCTGTAAAATATCAATCATCCTTTTATTTGTAGGTAGAAAAAGAAAGAAGGGAAACAAGGAAATTAAGTAAATTATGGCATTAGGACATGTTTAAGGTGTTAAAATATGTTTATCATTCCAAATATTTCCCAAACATTATCATGAAAGCTTAGTGAAAGCTTAGTGCTGTTTAAAGAAAACCCAAACACCCAGTGAAAACTTTTTGACGGGAAGAAGAGACTACCAAAACAAATCCATTTTTACAGATGCCTTTTCTATCAGTTTGGAATCACAGTGACATGCTATTATAAGGGCTATTCAAATACTGAAGAAAATTGCTTTCTTGATTTGAAGTCTAAGCAAACGACTTTAGTACAGTGGTACTTTTAATGTTATCTTTCGCTAATGGGAAGTCAGTTTTATGTTTCACATTCAAACAGCTGCCTCCTCAGTGCAGAATTCTGCTCTTCAGGTGTCAGAGCTATGCTCTGGTACAGCCCTCAGCTCTGCTCTGCGTCTGTGCCGGGTGATTCCAGGAGCTTGGAAGGCAATTCACGAGGAAACAAAGTGGCATGGTTTTAATGAACGGGATTAAAGATTCTGGGTCAGGCAATCAGAGCAAAAAGGCGTCCCTCCTGATTTTGATGAAGTTTCAAGGAGCTAAATGGTGCAATAAAGAATGACTTTTGCAATTGCCTTTCTCTCTTATCATTAGATTAATGCTGAAAAAAGTGACACTTTAAAAGGTTTAATGCTGAGCTTAGAGCTGTAGTACTGCTGCTAAGTGGATGCTTTTCCTGTTGAAAGAGCAATGCAACAAGGAAACTCATGTTGCTTCCTTTTTAAATTGCAGGCTGATACCCATTTATAGTTCTAATTCTAGGTCATTATTGGGAATAAAGGATTGTAGTGCCCCCTCTTTTCATTTTCCATGACTTCAATGACATTAATAGTTTTGAGTCAAGAATCAAATCTTCTTACAACTCATATGAAGAAATCCCTTCACACAGCATCTGCATTTCACTGTCTTTCTATAGGTTTCAATCTTGTTTGTAACATTTTAACAGGATGATATGCTGCATGTTTTCTCTTTATAAACCCTCTGTCCCTGATTATTTGTCTAAAAAAGATTTATCCCATTTCAATTCTCTCTCCCAAGAAACATGAGATTTAATAAATACTTTTTAAAACTCTTCATGCTTCAGAATTATATCTTTCACACCATATTTCTAGAGATATTTTTATTCAAACAACTTTTCATTGAAATGCTGACAGGAATAATTTCAGTTCAAAGCAGTTCTGTCTTTCTGATCACAATTCTCTTTAATACTGTGTATTTGGTCTGGCTGAGATGGAGTTAATTTTCCCTATATCAGTCCTCACATTGCTGTGCTGATTATTAGTAGCTAGAAGGGTGTGGAGACCATCCACACTTTTTCCATCTTATTTTCTCCCCTCCCTGTCCTCCTGAGAAGGGGAGTGAGAGAACACCTTGCTAGGCATCTTGTATTCGGACAAGGTCAACCCACCACATGTTGGCAGCAAAATTTTACTGCTCATGTTTTAAGTATGAAATATGGGCTACGAGTCTTAAGGAAAATACTCTTTGAGTCCATCACAACAACTGTGAATGAAACACAGGAATGTAAAATTTCAAACTACGTAGTATCATAACAGCAAAATCTAAAAATAAAAAGACAGATACTTTCCAGACAGTATAATACACTGTCAGGATACAGCCATTTTTCTACGGATGTTAAAAAGGAATTCAAACCCACTTTGATTTCTGTTCCATATGTTAAACGTACTTTTGTTTCTTAACTATACCCCTATTTGTAGAAAGTAATTTGATACTGTCTTTGTCCCTAGTTCAATAAGTTTTCAAGGAAAGTTTTATTTTAAGCTGAGGAAACTCCATATTTTCACAAGAGGAAATGTGCTGCTTTGAGCTGAGGTAGGGTTAGCTGGCTGCTGGTTGGGGTTAAACCACAACAGGAAGCATAATAACCTGCTTAATAATATTCTGTGTCTAAAACAAAAACAAAAAAACAGCTGTCTCCCAGTGTTGTGTTCAGACAAATAGGAAGAGACCTATACCTTTAAAATGAAGCCACAATGACAGCACCTTCTCTCTCTTCACAACTTCTAATGTATGCTTCATGTGTAGTAAGTAAATAGAGCAAACCTTCTCACTAAACTCTGTTAAAAGCAGCACTTTCACAAACTCATATTAAAACCTATTTTTTGCTAATACCTTTGATGGTGTTTCCTTAAGAGGACAAAATCACTCATTCACAGCAGGAGGGAGTGATAGAAGCAGCTTTGGTGGCACTTGGCGTCCAGTCAGGGTCAACCCGCCACAAATTACCACAGGTTGGCTATAGAAGAGAGAAAAATCACTGTTAATATTAGAACATTGATTAGGGGAAAGGACAAAACACTTTCTCTTGTATTTTGCTCTTTCTAGGGCGTAGAGGATTAAGAGACCTCCTGTCCCTCTTGGACTTGGATTCATATTCTTCCCTCTGACTTTTTCAGCTTAGTCCCTATTGCTTTCTCCTGGACATATGAGAGTTTAATTCAAGATCCTAATCCTTCATGGCATTTTATGCACCAGTACTTTAGAATAAGTATGACACTAGTGATCAAGATACGCAGACCTTACATCTACATCTGACCAACCTGTAGAAATCCACTATTTGATTTCTAATGGCATTGGCATGGATCAGAAGGTTGGATGACTTGCAGAGAACATTGAAAACCTCTTAGAGAAAAAACAGATCTCACCTAGCTTTAATAGCAAGAAATGCTTCCATATTCAAATTCACTTAATTGAATCAGCTGCAGAACACCACTAGGAGTTTTTGTACTTATTTTCTAAAGTAATGCCTGGAGATGCTACAGCAATCACTGAAGTCAGAGCACAGTTCTTTCTTAATTAAATCCAAGTAAAAGCTTGGATTGAATTTTTTCCTTGGTTAACATTTTGGACCTCATTCAAGGGGTAACAATAATATTGATAAGATGCAGCAAGCCTATAAAATGTGCAATTTTAGTTTGTTAATTTTGGTTGGGATTTCTTTAGAAGTCATAAAATCTAACTAAAAAGTGCTAGGATTAGGATATTAAAAACCAAATTGTCATGCAAGCATTCTTTGGAGTTTTTGTCAAATTATTCATTCTCATCTTGTCTCACTTGTGGCTTTCCTCCCCACACCAGAGAAGGAGGAGGGTTATGCTCCCAGCAGTACCCTTGCAATCCATTAAGTTGTGACTCTAGCAGCTGAATATAGCTCTGCTTACAAGAAACTAGTTTCCTCTGTTCTTAAAATTGAGGAAATGAAACAGGACAGGTCTTAAAATCTTGTCGCCCCCTGCTGCTCAGAGAGCTGAGGACTGGCTTGTTTGAATTAGAGTTCCCCATTAGTGATGGTGTAAGTGGATTTCATGCTCTGTGCTCACCTTAACCTGACGAGACTCTGTCTCTATCCGTAAAGCCTCTCTGCCAATTTCCCTCACAGCTCAAAGCTTAATGGGCCATTCAGGAGCTAGGCTGCTCTTCACTGGCCCCACAAATAATAATTTCTATAAGCCTGGGACTTTTATCCACAGGTACTCCCCTCTCTGCAGCCTGATAATTCACCTCTAATTACTGCTGCATGAACACCACCATTCTCTCAGGCTCAATTCCATATCCCTTCTCCTCTGTGCTACTTGGTACATCAGAAAATCAATAGATGGCTAAGGCAAGCTCTCCCACCGCTCTGCCTTCCCCAGATTTAGCCTTCCTTAGCAATTCTAATGCATGCTTCTTCCTGCGCTTCCCAGCCTGTGAGAGCTGCCATTTTTATTCTCTGTGCCTGATCTGATTCCAGACTGTTTCAGACCTGATCTCAGGTCTGTTTTGTGAATGCCCTTGAATGAATCTCTTCTGTGGCCACGTGAGACTTCAAAATCTTGTCACAGATTTTCAAGTCCTAATTGTGTAACAAATGGTGATGTTATTCCACAATTAACTTTCATTTAAATGGCATCACTTCTTACACATGATAATGACATTTGTACTGATGTAATTCTATGTATAGTTTGATTAGGTGATTTTAATACAGTTATAGAAATACACGGTAAAAAAATACCAGTAAAATGATGATTGGGAAATGATTAATCTTGGATAAAAAAGGACTTTTTGGACAATGAGATATTTCTTATTTGTCCTTATTTAAAACAGATAAAGAAAAAACTCCATATATAAAAATTCTTTCTTGTAATAGGGATCACTTACTTTGTGAGGTCAAAATATTTCTTTTATGCATTCTCATTTTAGTAGTCATAGCTAAGGATCAACAGTTCTAAATCTGAAGCCCTAAAAATAAGCTAGTTAGGGTGATAATTTTGGAAACTGTAAATTTCTAAAAAGTTTCCTCTGAGTAAACCAAGGTCATAATTTCATACAGGGAGTTTTAAATTAACAAAGATTAACATACATTAACATATATATTAACATACACGAATGTGCTAATACTTACATCTCAAGTCCTGGTCAATGATATTTGTGGGGTTTTTGTGTAATTTTTCCTACTATGTATATGTATGTCTTCAGCTAGAAACTATTAAAAGACCAGGTGATGCTGAAACAAATCTGATGCATTTATGTACAGATAAAGAAAGCTTTAGTATTCTGCTTGTCTTGGATAAGACTTTCTCTATAAGATCAGTATAAGGAGTAATTACCTGCCTGAGAGAATTTCTGAAATCGGTTTTCCAGCAAACTGGCTGTATCCTATTATTTCCTCCAGTGCTCTGCAGGCACATGTTTTGTGTCAATGCATCCTGCTCAAACAAGTGAGATCACACTGAAGCAAAGGATCTTGCCTAAAAGGTTAAGATTTCAGTGGTGCGAGAAAATGAGTGACCACAGGAGACTGAACTGCCTCCGTCCTTCACCAGCTCCACAGGAGGAGCAGCCCAGCTCCTTGCAGATGCACGCTTTTCATCGGGATGCTGGACAGCCACCTCTTAGGCCTAGCTGTGTACAAACAGCCTAAAAATGCCTCTCTCTCACCACGTGTTAGCTGCAGTTGAAAGCAATGCCTTAATCTGTAGTTAGTTGTCACAAGGAAGAAAATTAATTCCTATTCTTTTCGGAGCAGATAATCACTAAAATGGCATCAGTTGGAAGGGACCTTAAACACCATCTAGTTCCAATCCTCTGCCATGGGCAGGGACAGCTTCCTTTAGACCAGGTTGCTCAAAGCTCCATCCAACCTGACCTTGAACACTTCCAAGGATGGGGCATCTACAACTTCCCTGGACAACCTGTGCCAGTGCCTCATCACCCTCACAGTAAAGATTTTTTTTCCTAATATCTAACCTAAACCTTTCCTCTTTTAGGTTAAAGCGATTCCCCCTTGTCCTGTCACTACGTGCCCTTGTAAAAAGTCCCTCTCTAGCTTTCTTGTAAATCCCTTTAAAGTACTGGAAGGTTCTCTAAGGTCTGCCTGAAACCTTTGTTCTCTTCTCCAGGCTGAATAACCCCAGTTCTCTCAGCCTGTCCTCATAGGAAAGGTGTCCCAGCCCTCTGATCATTTTTGTGGTTTCGTCTGCACTCACTCCAACAGGTTTCACTTTCTTCTCATGCTAGGAGTTCCAGAGCTGGAGAAATTGTGTAAATTACAACAGTATTTGTGGATCTGGGGGTTTAAGCTGTAAATGTGAAACCTTTAAGGCAAAATAGAAGGAAAAACATCCATCAAGATACCTTACATAGCAGGGAACAATAGAGCATGTACGAAGAGGAAATCCTTAGTGGACAGTGAAGGAATAAATGGGACTAAATCAAATGAAACTGTAAGGGCACATATAATGTGAAATACTGAGGATGAAACAACAATAATATTTGGAACTGATCTATTCTTCATTCTCTTTGAAAACATTACATTGCTTTATTAAAGTAGGAAGATGTTTTCTTCTCTTTTTGCTGAGATTAGTGAGATATTAATGAAAATGGGTAGTAGTTTCCTGGCCAAGGGATTACAAACTCATAATAAGCAGTGTGTGCCTCATTTCTGGATGTCCAACTGTAGACTCTTCCTTTGAGCTGAGTTTTAACAAAATTACTAAGAAAATGTATTTTGAAAATAAAGTCCTTTCACGAGTCTCCATTTGTGTAAACAAAAGTTAAAGCAGCTGAAAACACCAAAGAACTGTTTTGAAGCACATCCCAAGGCTTAAGGGGCATTTGCTTACTCTTCAATAGTACACGACTTACATCTGGAAAACCAAGAAATCTGTCCTCCAGTTAAAAGTCAAAGCAAACCAACAAGGCAAGTGCCAGCTTTTTATTGATTTGTTCTTATCATGCTTTTGTTTTCCCTGCATGTGACTTAATATTCCTTAACTAAAATGATAAGTAGGACCCAGATACACAGGACCTATACACAAGGTCCTTCTTCAGCCTCATGGTATTTGATCTTTACTTAAGAAAAACATTGAAAAGGGCATGCTAAGCTCTTCCCAGTAAAATTGCTAGATTATAGTAGAAATAATAAGAAAATACAAGAAATTCAATATATTAAATCACTAAATCTTGAGAGACTGTAATGCCCCCAAGGACTAGGTAGACATATTGGCAGAAAAATTAATATTCTGGTGAATGAAAGGTTAAAATTACAAAAAAAAAAAAAAAACCATTGAAAAGCTATGTTGAAATGACTGAATTTGTTATATACTCTAGTTGTCCAAGCTATAAAGACTTTAGTTTTTATTCTACTTGAGTGAAAAACAATTTTCATTCTCTTATTTAAAATGAACAGACAGCAAGTGAATAGACCTTTTCCCTGGGCATATGTGAAATTCGTATCTTTAAAAAAATATATGAAAATGATTTAGAATTATTTTCAGGAAACATATGAAAACCGCAGGGAAATCTTTTTGTATAGCAGTAGGACTAAAGTACTACAGTCTCTATTATTTGCTTCCATCAGGAAACCATAGAGCTAAGGGAATAGGTGAAGAAATTGATGGGCTTCATGAAGTTTGGGATCAAAAACTTTTGGACTTCCTGAAGGTTACATTGCAAGCCTGGGGACTGTGATGTACCATTAAACGTTGCCATACATTTTGCCAAATATTTTAGATGCACCAGAGAATTTTAATGTCTTTTCCAACTGCTGTACAGCAAAATCAGTGGTATCTTAACAGATTTTTCCACTTATGGGTGAATCCTTAAGTATATTATTTTCAACAATATCACCTTCTTACAACACAGCAGACCCAAAGGAGATTTTTTAATTAGCTCCTATTCTATAAAATTAGTCTTTTTATTATGCATTCCAGTGCAATCATACATGGGTCACTAAAATGAATAAACTTCGGTATATCGACTTTTAGCACTAAGAATGCTGGTGTGTCAAAACAGCCTTTAAAAAGAGAGAAAGTTAGTGTCTGCCTAATTATACATTAAATGTCTTCCAGGAATTTTGTTTGGCAAAAATACAGGTGTTAATTTTGCTGATTTCTTCTCAGCTTTTCAATGACCTCAAATCATGACTATTGTTTCAGCAGGGGAAACATAGGGATCATTCTTCAGTTTACCCTTCCAAAATCAAAGAAAAAAGCATTTCTGAATACATTATGTGGCAAAAAATTATCTTGTAGATTGCTTAGAAGTGACTACATATCACCAGTAGCGAATATTCTTTATATGGCTAAAATGTGAAAACAATTTCTATCTGTTTACCATTTTCATTTTTGCCCTTTCAGTGGTCTTTAAATACATTGTATTCCTCTAGAATTACAGACCTGAAAAGACTGAATTTTGATTTTAATGTTCTTTCTTCATAGCAGAGATGAAAATAAATGCTATCCAGAGCAAATATGCCCCACAAAAAGAGGCTATAGTCTTAATTAAACTCATCAGATAAATGTTAAATACAAAATTTAATGGATACTCATTTGGCTGCTTTCACAAAAACCCTAATGCGGCATCTAATCCTATTTTATAGTATGGTCTGCCTTCAGTTTCACTAAGGCACTGTTCAAAGTACTGCTCGTAGTTCCTGCCACAGTTCTGTTTCAGGCAGAATGAATCTTCAGTTTCGGAGAGTGACATGAGTTCCAAAGCTGTCAGCACTCCCTGCCAGGACCATGGGGTCTACACAGGCTCAGGCAAGCTGCAGACCTGGGGGCATGTTCATGGCACCCCAGACTGCCACAGCCAGTCAACAAATACCCCATGCTTTACAGAAAGCTGCTGTTAGCCAGAGCCACAGATGCAAAACAGGGATAGAGACAGGTATCACTTCTGGGCTACATTCACCTCTGGACTGCTACAAAAGGAAAGTGAAGGTCACTCTTTCCATTAGATTCTTTCAGGCATGAATGCATTGGTATGTGCATATTTTGAGACAATGTCTGAGGGAAGTACACAGGCTGGCAGGAGAGAAAACGATTATAAAACAGCGGAAAATACACAACTGCTACAATTTTAAATTTCCCCATTTTCAGAATAATCACTAAAAACAATTCTGAGAATCTAAAGAAATATATGCACATAATTTGTTTAGAAATTATATTGTGTGGTACTTTACACATGCAGTATAATCATATGCAGAATTGCAGTTTTAAGATATGATTTTTTTCAAAGATGGACATTTAAGAGTAAAAGGAAAATTTTTGCACCTTGCTGACATTGTTCTGCAGTTTCAGTGACGAGGAGCTTCTCTGAAATGTTTCACATAGATCTTCTTTGTTCCAACAGGGGAATCTCTGCTCTTGAAAAATGCACATTTTAAATTTTAGTATACAATATAATAGTATATAGAGCATAGAACATAGCATCACATTGCAATACTATTGCAATTTTACTCACTGGATATTGTCATTAAATTAGTGATGTAATTATGTTAAGCATAAAAATTCTGGGAAAGTTATGTTCTGTAACAGAGATAGCAATTTCCTGTTCTTCAGTTAAAAAGGAAAATTTAGATATGCCAGAAGCAAGTTTCACAGAAAAATTGACTTGTCCAGTTCTTGGTATAAAATAATGAAATAAACATGAAAGAAGAATAAATCCTTTTATAAAACACTCATGAAAGACTCATATCCTGAAGTTGCTCAATTTATGTAGGGGGTGACTTTCGTTTTAACATCTGCCAGTCTTCATTGTCATATTGCAGAAACACATCTTTATGTATAAGCAGAGAAAAAGACTGACAAGGTCTTTGCTAATATGGAAATCTCTTCTTTGATCTTCTTGCCCACAAAGGGTGATGAAAAAAACAACACTAATTCGCCTTTTGTACTTTATGGTTGATGAAACATTACCAGTTGTCAGAGGATTTTTAAGTATTCATGAATACCACTGCTCTACAACATGGATAATACAAGTGCACTTGATTATTTATAACCCAAGACATCAAACTGGAGGCTCTGAGCCAGACAAGTGTTTAGTTTACATTCTGGCTCTTTATTCTGTTTTGCTTTTTGCTTATTTGTTTCTCCAGAAGAGATTACCTTCTGTTCCTGAAATGAATTCATTGCTGCGAAGCATTTGTAAATCAAAGACCAGTCTCGTTTCGTTCCTGTCTTTCTCTCTGTGTGTTGTTTTAAGCTGACTGTGCTCTGTTCACATGCATTTGAAGTTCCTCTTCAGCAGTACCAAGTGAAGGGATGCCTTTTTCTACATTAAATAGTGGCTCTGTGCTTGTGAAACCTGGCAATTGCAAAAACAATTGTCTTAATTAAAAACTTCTAAAAAAAAAATTTGTGAATTATTAATGCTCAAAAATATTTATAGAATCCTTAATATTGTTTTTATGGAGTTTAATAGAATTCAAATATCATTCACAGAATCTATAATAATATTATGGAAGACACTTTTTAGATTATAAAATGCAGGACATTGGTCAATAGCTATGGCCATAACATACCTGCTTCACATTGTTATGATACTGTCCTAATATTTCTCCCTGTGCCTCTTGGGAAGGTCTCTCACCTTTATGACTTTCATAGTCCATTTATATTTATCTATTTGCATGGTATCTTGAAACTGAAGTTCATAACTCCAATCCTTAGTCATCTTTCAAATAGCTTGTTTTTGTTTGCTGGCTGAAGCACCATTATTAATCACCAAAATTAATTTCTAATGCAGTCACTATAGCAATGCCAGAATCTTTCTTTTTAGTACTTTGGGTTTATATCTTGAGTTTTTTTGAAATTATTTTTCCTTTGTGGTTGATAAGAATCTTGATATCATCTCACCTTTTTTCCAATGATGCAACAGTACCCTTCATCTCTTTTACTCTTTTTGACAATCTTGGCTCAATGTGGAATTTTTTAATAAATCCTGATTTTACTCAATTGTGCCAAGCAGTTGTTTGGTAGACCCTGCTGAAGCTTCTTCCATAATAAAAGTATTTACAAGTTCTCTGCCTCTGTCCTCTGTGTACTCTCCAGTACTTAAAATGGTATAAATTTTCACTGCAACATTTTTTGTATCATCAAAAGCTTTTAGATGAGTAAATGAAAGCATCCAATTTGTATCTATAGATCTATTTCAGAAAACACATATGACTTACATATCTTTGAGAAGTATTATTGCTATATCAAATTTGTCCAACATTAGCTAATGGGTATAAAATTATTTAAACAGAGGCAGAGGAAAGTGAGAAATAACAACAAAGAATGAAACTGGTATGCAAGAAGACATAAGCCTGCACCATGACTGTGTATTTTTAACTTTAAAAAACAATGCTTTTTTTTAATTATCTATAACATTCGTTAAAATCTATTGATATTTTTTGGCCAAGTTTTAACATTTCATTTATATTTACTAATGTACCATGTTCCATTATATTTTGCTTCACATGTAGACTGCTTTTTTTTTAGGCCTCTTTATAAATTATTGTCATCTTGCAGTGCCCAAAGACAATCTGTTCTACAATCATTCTAGAAAACAATTACTTAATTAGTTGGCTGTATCTCCGCATCTTCTTTCCTTTCCAGGCTTTTTCTCTGTTGAGGTTTAACCCCAACCAGCAACTAAATACCACACAGCTGCTCACTCCCTCACCACCAGGATGGGGGAGAGAATTGGAAGAGCTAAAGTAAAAAAATTCATGGGTTGAGATAAAGACAATTTAATAGGGAAAGCAAGAGCTATGCATGCAAGAAAAGCATAACAAGGAAATCATTCACTGCTTCTCCTGAGCAGGTGTTAGGCCATCTCTAGGAAAGTAGGACTCTGTAATGCATAACATTTACTTGGGAAGACAAATGTCATCTCTCCAAAAGATGACAAAATGTCATCTCTCTCCCCCAATTTGTTCTTCTTCCCCCTGCTTTATGTACTCAGCACAATGCCATATGGTCTGGAATATCTGTTTGGTCAGTTGAGATTGGCTGTTCCAGCCAATGTTCTCTCTCAGCTTCTTGTGTACCCGAAGCCTTCTCAGTGGAGGGGTGATACAAGATGCAGAAAAGCCCTTGACACTATGCAAAAACCACTTAACAGTGACAGAAACACCTCTATATTATCAACACTTTTCCCAGTAAAAATCAGACATAGTCCTATATAACCACTGTGAAGAAAATTAACTTCACCTCAGCCAAAACCTTATGAAGCTCTCACAAAGATAATTTTGATTGTGCTTTGATAGTGCTTCATTCCCTACACAGTACTGTGAGTAATGTTGGGATCTTTTACTTGCTATTTGGCCCTTTCAAACCCAGCAAACCTATGCAGGCTGAAGCTTAAACAGCTAAAGGTAGTGGAGGGGAAAAGCCAAAGGGATGGAGCTGTTAAGTTTGAAGATGCTAGCAAGGAGAAAGGTAGTGTAGTTACCACACACAGAGTAACTGTGCTATCCCGAGTCCACAGAGAATATGAAATAATGCATCTGCAATAATAAGTGAGCCCTGAAGAGCTAAGCAGGGGAAGGAGCAAAAGATTCAGCTCAGGGAAAGCACTCCTGCATATAGACTCGTTGCAGCATCTTAGAAACTTGGAGTACATGACTGGTGAGTGCTACTTTCAATTAAATATGTAGCTGAGCCTTTTAAATTTAGGCTTCAGAGATAACTTACAGATGAGCATTAAAAAGATGTGCAAATCTCAGTGTGTGTGCTCTGTGTTACTTTTTGCAGGACGGTTCTCTCAGCATCAGAGTGTGAGCTGAAAAACTGCCTAGATTACATACTGATATGAACAATAGTCCAATAACATCCATAGCCATGGGAAAAAGTAACTGTGTAGAAAGGATTAGCATGGCAGCAGCTGGTGATGTAGCCAAGGGCTGCAGTAAAGCTTATGGAGTAGAGCTGCACTGCTTGCATATTGATGGTTTAGCTTGCATATACATCCCTGTATCCTGGGGCTGCAGAAATCAAAATTCCTCACAGTGATGTGTAGGACAAAGAGATTTATTGACCACATATCTTCAGCATCTGAATAAACATACTTCTCTCAAAATCTTGGATTCCTCCCTGGCATGCACAATGTCTAGTGTGACAGAGGAACGCATTTCCACAGATTTTCTAGTTCTTTCTTCGGAGTCTTTTTCTCTTGTCAGGACTCACAAGAATGTTCTTGAGCCATTGGATCTGCACAGCCCTAGTACTCCTGACTCCATATTGCTTTGCACACAGTACAGTAAGGGAGGGTTCTTCTGTTCTGCCTTCTTTGCTCCCTCTCTCCCTCCCTGCTTCTCTCTCTCTCCCCCCTTCTCCAGGGCTAGAGACACCTGCAGTTGTCTCCACACATCCAGGAGCGACTTGTTTCCAACAAAGATCTCAGCTAAATTCCATTGGTCTGAGATCTGCATGTGGATACAATATCTAACTGGGTGTGCTTTAAATTTAACAGAAGAGGAGAAGCCTGCTGCAAATGGCATTGGAGTGGTACTTTACTGACCTGGGCCACCAAATAAAGTGGGAAGAAAAGAAGTCTGTCTCAGAAGGCTTTTACCTTTCTTTTTAACTAGGTGTGCTAAGCTTTCCAAGTGGGTTATTCAATCCTAATAAAAGGTGAAAAATCCTAGGAAGTGTACATAGCATCAGAGGAAATGGAGTCTTGTGTATTTACTTCAACACAATTTATCCACTTACTAAAGCCATATATTTCTGTACAAGCAAGAAAGCATTCAGAGCAGAGACGTGTTTAGGTTTATTACACTGAAAATATTCAGTGCTAGCAGATTACATTTACAGATACAAGTTTTTATGTGCTTTAAGGCACAATTTAAACATTATTTCAATTTTTTTTCTTGTCAGAGACAATAATAAACTTTAAAGAGCTTGAAAGTATTTATCCTATCTATAGTGTCTGATTTAACTTTAAAAAAACATATCTGTTTTGCAGGGATGGAAATAGTAATTTTATTAAACCTGTGATTTAGTGGTGTTTAAAATTCAACCTATACTGTTTATAAATATGATATTAAATGGTCAAGCAACTACGTGCATAAATTACATTGCTGCCCTGTAATTTTAGTGTCCCGACATTGCTCTCTTCAATATAGACATGAAAAAGTGTTTTACATTCAAAATAAAGCTGCATTCATACAGTTTGTTCTGTTTCACTTGCACATTATGTGACATCTTTAAAACGCTCACAGAATTTTGAAAGATATTAAATGTCGCTATGTACCTTGAAAGATACTAAGCCAATTTCTGTCTCAGCATAAGTCAATTCAACTTCAAATATCAAAATATTGCAGACAAAAAGGGCTAACATTATTTTAACAGGCAGAATTATTCTCTCCCCTGAGAGAATATTTCTACAGGAAATCAAGCTGTAACTCAGTCAGCACAGTGGGAAACAAGAAGACATTTTTTGTAAATGTGCTAAACAGTGAAATGCAAACAAAACCCCCCAAAATACAACAAATATAAGGAGCAAAAGCAAAGAGAGAAAGAGACAACTGAAAGCTCTGAGAAATCCTTAGAGACAGAAATGTTCCCTGAATCCCTTGTCTTTGCCTTGCGGGTCTCTGGCTCTGCCAAGCAATGAAGGATGGCTTTGAATGCTGGCCAGTTTGTGTTTCACATGGTTGATGTAGTCCAGTTTAACTTCTTCAGTAACAGAAGCTTGGGATATAAAACTGTGCATCTAAGCTTCCTAAAGAAGCAAACTGTGCTTCAGTACTAGAAAAGGAGAGGATAAAGACTTTTTTTCATAATTATTCATGGGGTCATTTATAAGATGGGCTACTGATGAGAAAGTACAATAACATATGTGTGAAAAATAGCCACAAACATCCTTGCAGAAAGACATGAAAAATGTATTGGAAGTGAAAAGAAGAGCAAGCTGTCCCTCAGTAATACTACTGATGTGTCTGTGACATGGCTGACTCTTTACTTTGAACAAGAACTGAGCAAAAGAAAACTATCTGCACTGGAAAAAACGTCTCTAGCAAAAACTTTCTACTTTTCATAGTAACTAGGAGGTCCAGGTAAACTTAGTCACCTCTCCTAGTCTTTATCCCCATATAGGAATACAGGCAAAAGTTGCAAAATGTGTTACACCGACAAGACTGCCCAATTATCTCCCAGGTGAAAAGGTCATTGCATTTCCTTATCAATAGGTACATGAATTTGGTTTTGTCAAATTAAAAGGTATAAAATGCAAAGGAGAAAAGATGCAAATTTGAAAGCAGAGTTTTAAACCGTTGACTCTTCATTCAGAATAAACACAGGTACCATTTTCTAAGTGCTCGCTTTACTGTTGCTGAACAGATCATGACAGACAATACAGAGTATTTAATATCAAAGCTGTGTGGAAAGAGAAAACAGGGGACACGAGAAGGGGGAATGCTGTCTCAGAGCCACTGAGTCACTTGGAAGCCTTTCATGCCACTGTCTGCAGTTGCTGAAGCCATGGCAGATGGGACACCCTGCAGAGCCATATGTTACCTGTAGCAGAATACCTTTCACAGCTGGATCTTTCTGGCTTGTACAGATAATTACATGCTGTGGCAGGGCCATGTGCTCTGATGACACCGTTGGAAATGTGGTGGCTGCAGGGGAGAAAACGAAATGGGTCTTTTGCTGTGAAAAGTTAAGAAATATATTTTCATGTGAGCAGCAATGAAAAGGTATTTGGTTGTGCAGTTTCCTTTAACAATGTGCAAAGCAGTGCTCTGAATTACAGTGGGCATTGCTTTATGAAGACAACTGACATGCAGTTTTGAAACATGAATCCTGAAAGTATTCCACTGGCACTGAAAGGATTAGGGAAATGAAGCACGAAGTGACAACAGAGATTTATACTATTCCACTCATACAGTTTAGCTGCAGTGCACTATGTAATACAATTTCTTGAGTTTTCAGAATTGTCACAAATGGAGAAACCATTTCTAGAATACTTGTGTGTAAACAATGTGAAACAGGGTACTGCACAGGAAGAGGGGACCACTGTGACTTATAGTTTTGTGGGATTACTCAAAATCACTAGAAATTTTACCTCTCATTTCTTTACACACTGAATTTAAGTAGAACACACATAAAAGTTGTCTGCTGAGTTACTGAGCCTAGATTTTTTAAAAAATTCTTGATATCTCCCAGTAGTAAAAAGATTTAAGAAGTTAGGAAATTATTATGGCAGCAAGGAAATATTCTTTAGGGAACCACAGACATTCAAATCTTGTGAAAAACCCTAAAAATTAAATGGCAGATTTATCACCATAATTGGAAGAAATAGATATAACATTAAATGCTTATCTTCCAATATCGAATTGTAGAATTCTGAATTTATTACTTACAATAATTCCGTGATCAACTGGTACTCTGTTTGCAAGTCAAAAGATGATTTTTGTCATTGTGACCCTGCAAATTCACTATGGGTCTAAAAATCAATTCTGTGCTGCATCCTGTAACATAAAAAAGGTTTATACCTTCACATATTTCCTGTGTGAAGAAAGAGCATTCAAAAATATTTTTAATCTTAAATGGGTACCTATTTGAAGTTTAGCGACATACCAAAACTTCTAAGTACCACTGACTGGTCAGAAAATTCTTCATTGTGTACTGATCTTCTCACGTGGCTTTTGTGCCTCTGGTTGGTGAAACAATGTTTATGGTTAGAAGGTCAGATCAGCTGTTGTGACTTTAAAAATAAATGAATTCAAGTTTGTTTCTTTACTCCAAATTAAAGAATAAAACCCAAATCAAAAACATTCCATATGAGAAAAAAAACATTCATGCAAAAATGGTGGAAAATAACACCTGTAGCTATTGTATAGAAGTAAAATAATATTCCTGTAAGTCTACAATGTATGCTGCGTAAGAATGAAGAAGTTTTATATGAAACTAAGTTTGAGCTTAAAATGAAATTTTATCCTGGTGGGGGTTTTTCGCTTGTGTTTTTTAATTTTTCTTCATTTGCTTGTTTGTTTGGGTTACTTGTGGCTAATGAAATTTTAACAAACCCCTGAGTAGACTTTTAGATAAAATAATATGTCAGTCTATGAAACTGAGAGATCTAGAAGCAATAAAAATATATTTAATAAATAATCCTGGTTCAAAGTTGTACACTTATTTCAAATGGATGAGAAAAAAAATTTTACTTGTTAAATATATGTCATGTAGTTAAAAAACCTTGCTGTATAGCTTCTTTTACATGGTAGAACAATTTTATTAGCATCTGCAGCACACATTTGGTTGCAAATATGAAGAATTACAGAAAATCTGACCTTTTTACTTTTCCATGATTATAAATTTCCTTTTGGAACCACTTATTTCCAAAAGGAACAATCTGACTACCTCATGCAAAATGTTATTCATCTCCAGAGAAGTCATTAGATTAGTATTCTTACATTGACTTTCAGGTCAAAGAAGGTTTACTGATCCTGACAGCATAAGCGAGATCAATGAAACAGTGAAATATTTTAGGTGGCTAACACTTTCCATGAAAATTCCTGCTATTTACAGCTACCAATGCACATCAGTCAAGCAAAATATTTGAGTTGCCAGCCAACAAATGTATGAATTTCACATATATGCTGTTTTTAATTTCTCCTTGCCCTCCTAGATGGAAAAGTCCCTTTTCTTCAAAGGTACCATGAAGTAAGCATTTGGATTAGTTTTAATAACGAGATATTTAATAATAAGGAATCAATGTTTCAAGATATTTCATTGGCTATTATTTCTTTAAATGTATTAGCAATCTTATAAGATGACACTGAACTGAAAGTAAAGCATCTTATGCAACAGCATTTTAGCTTAGTCAGTTTTGCAGTTTATAGGATGATGCAGCAGTATTTGCAACACATTGAGCATTAAGAACACATCAATTTTGACTGTATTTTTCTAGTCAGTGAATGGCTTAGGGGTGGGCTTGGTGGTGAAAGCATTCCCAGCTCTTTATTATAGAGATCTCCAAATGAGTGCACTGACTGCTGTATTCAATGTAAACGACGTTGTAGTAGCTACTATCCACCTAAACTGCTGAAATAGGAGAAGGCAAAAGTAGAGAAGGGAATCAAAGGGGAAAAAAGAGGAAGTGACAAGAAAATAAGCAAGTTCTGAATAATGAGGCTGATTTATCATCATATGGTGATGAATGAAATTAAATCGGAGTTAGTCTCAGTAAAAGATTTCCAAAACTGAGGATTAAAGGTTTGAAAGTTTCTTCATGGAACAAAGGATGTACTGGAGGATTAGAGGCTGGTTTTGCCACTGAGTAAACAAATTTATTTTTGGTTTTGAAATTAATATTAAAAAATTTCATTTCATGCAAGCACCATGCAAAAGGATTATAGGCAGAATGAGGTAGCAAAATCCTGCCAGTATCCAAAATGTCTTCATTTTTCATTTGGGAAGAAGATTAACTTTTGCTAAGAACAAGCATTCGATCCTGTATACTGGAGCTGAGGTTGATAGTCAATTACAGCCTGTTGTGGTGATGATTTTTGTAAATGAGATGCTTTATATTTACATATATGCATAATATTAAAAGTATAAATCTTTACTTTAGCATCCCATCCCAATAAAGCAGCAGAGGATTTTCAGAGGAACTTAGTTCCCAGCTATTAAGGAACAATATACCTTCATTTCTGAGAAAAAGACAACTTTCATATATGAATACTGAAGTATTATGCATGTAACATAAGGCATCACTTTTTGAAAAATACCAGTGCTATTGTTAGATTTTACATCCTTCCTCCCCTGCCCCATTCCTGTCAAGGATTTAGTGTTCAAAATAACAAAATATATACCAAGTAGCCTGAAGTTGAGCCATATATTAAATTAACTAGATGGGTTCAAAGAGCTGAAAATGTTTCCAGGGAAACAGTTTAGCTTAGGTTCATGAGTTGTTTTTATCATATGTATGTTCAAGAAGTATATATTCAAAGTAAAAATGACAAATAGCTTTTTATAGACTTCATATTTTTGGTAACTTCAGATTCTTGAAGACACCTAAGATTTGAATAAATGATATATATAAAATGGATAACTTTTAAAAAATGTTAAATTACCTTAAATCACCTTCTAAGTATCTAGAACAAAATTTTGTTTTTCAGTCTGAGGAAGCAAGAAAAAACTAGAACCCAAACTTGAAGCAGTTTGCATACAGAAAAAAAAAAATTATGGGAATAATTTACATTGTTAATGACACACAAATAGTAATGTATTCATTTGCCCACCTGTTTTGCCATTGATCAAGTTCCTGTATTTCTCACAGGGAAGCATTGGTCCATCTTTATTTGGAATCTGATAAATCACTGGACAGGAATATCTTTCAGATTATTTTGACTTTCTGATCAGAGAATGCATATCAAAATAAGTAATTTACCACAGAAACCGATGCTTGAAGACAGGTTTGGGATTATTATTCCTCCAGAAAATGTTCCTTTGATGCAATTTGTGTTGCATCTAAAGGAATACAATTTGTTAACACATTTATTGCATTATGGTTCAGAGACAAAAAAAGGTAAACCTTCTGGTTACACCAGGATTGTCTGAGTGGAATATTTGAAAATGTTCAGAGGGGGGACAGGGAAAGCAAGCAGGCAAATATATACTCTGGAATACACAGCTTTTGAATTCTAAGTTACCCCAACAGAATCTAAATATCTTCAGTCTTTGAGCACGCATTACTTACAGATATTAGCATATACAGATGTAAGTCTTAGCCCTAAACACACTGAATTTGTTGGAAGAAACATAATGTTAAAATTACAGTGTATATTTAACACAAGGAAGCAATACTACATCTTGTGTGTGTTGCACTAGCTGCAATATAATATACATCAGAACTAAACTGCAGCATTTTTTGCTGCTTCAGCAAATACCTATTTCCATCTACAGCTTTGTCAAAAGGCAATAAAGTAAAAAGCTTATTCATTTTACTATGGGGATGTAAATTCCATTCACTTAAACCAAAATTGTAAGACACACTGCTTCTGGTTTTGTATGAACAGTTTATTGCTGTCAGTTAGAAGAAACAAATCTCACTTGGTAAAAGTGCCTTCCAGATGAAATATATGATGTTTACTTAGTGATAAACAATGCCCAGAGGAGAGGGGGTGTAATTTCTGAGATGAGTTGTGTGAATTTTGAAAAATAAAAAGTACTATCAGCAGGTACATATTAGGGCAATGTGTAATAAAACAAGTACTCTCAGTTTGTGGGAACACAAACATTTCCAGAAGAGTGTAACAAGCAAGTTTCTTAGTAAATGACATCTCACTTAAAAAGGCCAAAATATATTATGTTGAGCACCAGCAAACTTGAATCTCCATGCACAGCTCAAAAAGATTCTCGTTCATTCCAATTCCAAGATATTAAACCCAAGTGCCTGGAAGTAGACTAGAGTGACAGAGTGGATAGATGGAAATGCTGGGATGAAGGGATATTGTGTGAATGTGCTGTGTGAGTCAGAGTGGTGACAGGGGACTTGCTGTGGTGTTAGACTGAAAGGGTTAGACCAAGCAGCAAGGTTAAAATTTTTAAAATGTTTTAAAAATGTGTTTTAAAAAAATATATTTAAAGCAAGAGAGCTGAGGCATCTGCACTAGAGCCTAGGGGAGTCTACGAACCTATTCTGTGGTTCGTAAGTTTCAAGACATGGCTGCCATATACAATTCACAAATGGGAGACCCCATCACAGCTTGGGGTTGTGCAAGTGTGATATCCCCACTGCAGCATCTTCCAGGTGCAGTAAGAAGAAGAGTAAAACCCACAAAACTAGGATCTCCATCTAATTGGCCTTTCTTTATCCAAGCATCATAAATTCATCTCCCATATGAGAAGAATCCAGTTTTCCCCTGTTTTCTGATGCATGCATATCTGCTAATATTAGAGAGAATACCTGCACCTATGCCAGGGCACAGACACTGGTTCTGATACCCTGTGCTGCATCACATCACTGTGCTGTGCTGTACAGCAGTGCCACATCACTTCTTACTCTCTGGTCCCATAAAAATAAAACCCTGGAAACAGCACCGTGAAAAAAACATTTCATGACCACAGTAATTCTCACATGGGACCTAGGTAAGCAGGTTTCTGTACATTTCAGTTACCAATATTCATTCACTTAGCTCAAAATCCAATCTTCCTCTTGCAAAAAAAAGATCAGACTCCTTTAACATGAAATTAATTACTTAGTAAGTCCTTTTCAAAATATAATAGATGATTTCTGCAAATAAAAGAGTTCTTTCTTTTTTGTTTTGTTTCTCTCATAGCTGTGTTAGTTACAGATGGACAAGCATTAATAGTGGTTAAGATCCCAGATCATTGTAGTATTAGCAGTATTAGGGTATTAGAGATATTCAATTATTGACAGACTAAATAAAATAAGATAATTAAGAAATATATATTATGTATGAGATAAATAGCCTTTTATTATTGCCCTTTCTGGGCAACGTCTGGGGTTACAAGTCAAGCAAACTTCCTATAAAATGCAGAGAGATTCTTCAGCCTGCAGGTCTCACCTCTGTTGCACTCTGCTATTTTTATTGATTTTTGATTTCAAACTAAAAGTTATTAGTATCCAATTGATTATATTTAAAAAGTTTATTCACAGATATTCTTTCATCTGTGTGTCATAGTATAACTTTTACCTTTATTTTACAGTGAATCACACCTGTGTGTTTATTATATGCTACAGACAACACTCAAGGTTTTAAGTGGGTTCACATCTTCTACCGCTGTAGAAGAGGTAGGAAAGAGGGAAAAAATATGTTCTGTGACTTGCTCAATTTAAGCAAAATGGATCACTATACTTTCAAGGACATCTCCAACTCAGTGTAAAAGAAGCTCTGAAATCTCTCATATTCTCCTTTTCATTACTCATCCACTGACTAGACCTAAAACAAATTGACAAACTTATACAAAAGAGCAGATCCTTCTACAATTTTTCTGTATCTGTCTCTGAAATTTCTGTTCCCAAAGAAGCCTGTTATTACTTGATTTCTTGATCCCTGTTTGCAGTGGTTCACGTAATCATATACATACTGAAGAAAGCTTCACAAGAAAATTATTCATTGAAATGGTGCCTTTCGTAGTGTATATCTAAAGAAAAAAATGTTTTTCTTCTCTTAAAATTCTGATTATGTCACAGTGTATCACAGACTACCCTGCCTCCTTCTTGGCACAAGGGATGCAGGCCAGACCAGCCCATTTTTACCAGTCTAAACTCATTTGGCTTTCCTGGAAAGAGAAAATTTTCAACACATCTTAGGATTGTCCGGTCATCAACGTGCTGCAGAAAATGACTCAAACTTCTAAATATTGATTAAAGTGAAATTTGGAATCTGTCTTTCTGGTGTTGATGCACAGGAAACAAGGTTCAAGTTTAAGAGATAGAATCTATATTGTTCCCACTCATTTGACTCTCATGGAGGAAAAGTCCATTCTTTACTGATTAAAGAAATATATGAGATAAATAATTTGGAGACACTGTAAATGGTCCCTTTACTGTAATTTTAATTTCCTTTTATATTACTGCAATTAAATAATCATAAACCCAAGGTTCTTATAAATGCACAATTTAAATCTTTTCAAGGAAGTCTTTAAGGACATAGAAAGCAGTATCATGTAGGCCAAACCCAGATGCCATAGTAATGACCACCTGCTCCAGAGGCCACAAAAGCTGGCAGATGGGGAAATAACAAGAATTTGCCTGGAATTTGAGGGGAGGATCAAAAAGCAGACTGTATGGAAGGCTAAAGAGATAGATGTGAGTGTGATTTGGATCAGGCTAGAGTCAAGAATGGAGAATTTATACAACAAAAAGAGTTTATACAACAGGGACAGGGTGGACCATAGCTGGATGAGCTGACCTGCAACTGAGGAGGTAAAATCAAGATCTGGGTTTGAGGTCTGGAAGCAAAATGGTATCAAAGACAAGACTTCAGCTTGAAGCAGGTTAACAGTCAAGTTTTCCCAAGTACTGCCTAAAAGATCTGTGCTTGGCAGGGATGTATAAATATGCACTTCTGTTTGATGGATGACTCAGGGCTAAATGAACTGCTTATCATTTCTTATTAAGTATTTGAAATATTCATGTTTTATATTCTGGCATAAAATAGGGGGTAAATTCCTAATCTCTGCACCAAACAGCTTCCTTTCTTCATAGTTTTTCATTAAGGAACTATGCCATTAAATAGGATACAGATAAAAGTCTTTTGCCATTTTTCCCCTATATACATGATGAGCAGAAAAAAATTCTTACTCAAACACAGCTCGCTTTTAAAAGCTCATTTGCTCTTAATATCACATTGATGCTGATACTCTATAAGTTTAATATGTGAAATAGCTTTGTCATAAACCAATACCTCCATTTTGTCTTTACTTAAATATTTTCTTCAAGGGCCCTAGGCATAAATAAAGGTAGTATATTGTGGGTCAATTTTTTTTCAATATTCTCACATACCTGGAATAAATGATAAAACATTATACTAGATGGGGAAAACAACAGGCTTGATATAAACTTCTCTACACATTAACAGTGTGTGTAGTGCAGTGTATGAAGCAGAATTGTAATTGATGATGAATTCCTAATGCCTGGAGCCTAACACAAGAAGCAATCTGGGTATAGAAGATGCACAGGTTCTGATGGTTCAGCCTTTGACATGTATGCATGTGACCATGAGACAACACCAGCCCCTCTTCTGTCCTAATCAGGCACAAAATTGACTAAAAGAACAAATCCCTGTCAGTTAATGAAAGAGTATTTTCAAATTAATAACATATGTGAGGAGAGATATGATGTTGTCTGACCATAAATGTTGGAGTTAGAAGGTCTAATTAGCCAGGTGTGATCTCCATGCTACCAAAGCCGGATAATTTTAACAATTTATCAGCAACTGAAAATTTGACAGTCCAGTGATAACGTATTTTTTTGTAACAATTACACATGGAGTCAGGGCTGACCACAACTAAAAATTTCTGATATTCCCTGTATTGCAGCATGCTCCTGTTGTTTGCTCCCTAGACATACCTGCCATAGCTTATGTCTTGTTTGAACCAGAAAGCTTAATGCATCTCTGTATTTATTTAGACTTACTAGTGAGCAAGAATATGAGTCAATATCTCGCTACTACAACTCATTACTCTTCTGTTGTGCACAGTTTGAAAGGTACCTTGGAGCTAGAGATGGGTCTACAACAACAGACCTCTTGTGTGAGTGTTCACAAGGCACACAGGCTATCCCACATCATCAAAGTGGAGATATTTTTTGCTTACCTAGGAGGGCATTTGTAAAGATAAAACACGCGAATGGTTGTGAGGCACTCAGATACAAACCTGAACTGGACAGGGTTTTGTCAAAGGGTAAGAAGTAAAGCACATGAAAGAACGTGAGTGCCTTTGAAAGTTAATGGATGGATAGCCTAAGCCACACAGGGTCCTAAATAATTAATACATGGTGACAAGCACAAAAACATTGTATTTTCTGCTATATATTTTTAAAGGGCACATCCTAGAAATGAATTAAGGTAGGAGAGAAGGAGTAAATCTTTGTAATTCAAGAACTGTATTTTTCCAAAATAATTTTTCTTTCTTCAGCTCAAACATTTCAAAAGTATTTTCAGTGATTTATTTCAATGAAAATATTTTTTTTCTACCAAAAATACTTGTTAATTTTTATCACTAGAGGACAAATTGTGCTTAATTTTACAGGCATGTTAGGTCTCTTCTTTGCAAAAATGTGTATCTGTAGAGAAAGGTGAAGAACAGCTTACTTAACAACACATCAATATTTCAATTATTTCAACTTTATCTGTGCTCCACCATTATGATGTCTATGTTAACAAAGAATTTATATATAGAAAAAGTAGCAAAAAAAATTTATTAGTTTCATTGCTAACCAATATTCTGTGTGTTTGCGCATTTATATGTATGTGCCTAAAAAAATGTGTATTCTTCAATGACCTTAGAGACTGCAGAGTTGTTTCTCTCACATGTTCTCACTCTTCAATCCAGCTGCAGTTGCTGAGAGTTTTTTTCCTTTTCTTAAATCACAGAGGTGCTGCCACTGCCACTGATGGCCTCACCCTTGCCCAGCAGCCAGTCCATCTTGGAGCAGACTGGTGTTGGCTCTAGGTGACATGGGGAAAGCTTCTGGAAGCTTCTCACAGAAGCCACCTCTGCAGCCTCCTCCACTGCCCAATTCAGCTACCAACTTTTTTGAGTGTACTAAAATGCATCCATCTCAGTCCTTCACTCCAAGGCGTTAGATAAATACAGGAAAAAAGCCATATGCAAGTGCTGGTTTGCAAATAGGTTTCCAGTTGGGAAAAGTCAAGACAGTTTCCTAAAGGCTTACAGATGTCAGAAAGGAATGAACAAGCATTTGATCAATCCAGGCAACAGGAATTCCCAAACAATCAACCAAGGGCCCAGCCAAAGGTTGGGTGTGGGGGGGCACCCTACCTTTGTGGGCAGTGAAAGGGGAATTTTTGTTGCATTGGCAGATTTATGTCACTGAAAAGTGAATTGCAGTTTTGTTTCTGCTATGAAACAACAGGTTTGGTAAAAAAATAGAGAAAGGTAATGAAATTAAGAGCATCTTTTTCTCTGCAGTTTTATTTGGAAAACCAGTCAACGCAGTTCTTTCAGTGCAGGTAGAGAAGTTTATTTTAAAAAGGAAAAGGAGCCTGCAATCACAAAGAGAGCCCACTAATTACTTTTTTCAGTGGTGGCTGATATTCTACAACCAGGGTCATGTAAGATTTGACGTGCTATTCATGTAATATTTAAAATTCCAGCAGTTGGCTCAGGACAGACCCCGCGTATTTGCAAAGGGAAGCCACAGGAATTGATGTAAAAGTCCTAACCTGACCTTTGCAAAACTATGACAATGTGCTATGTAAATTATTCAATGGCAGCAAATCACTACCAAAATAAACAAATAAATAACCATCCTCCAGAGAGTAACATAGACATATTCTGAGGGCAGGGAAGAAAGTGTGGACTGGGAGAAGCAAAAGATAAAAACAGAAGAAAAGAACTAATAGCTACCTGCAGCTGGTGCCTCTGTGGCTGCACCACACAGCTACAGTATATCTAACCTATGTATATTTAAAACGTTCAGAGTTGCAATCAGTGTGGGCTGGAGCAGAGAAAAAGATCACTGTGTTGTAGATGACTGCATCTGCTGGCTGCCTCAAGCAGGGCCATTTGTTTGGTTGAACAAATCTACGGCCACAGGGAATTTTTCCCTGCAAATTTACTGATGCTGCCACTTGTGTTATAGAAGCAAAACTGAGGAACAACTTATCACGTGACACAGATGGCTGCTGAAGGAATATGCCATAAGAGTTTCTTTGTTATGAATTACCTGAAATACTGGTGTAGGTTCAGAAGTGACAACAAATCTGGAAGCAATAATTGAATTTAATTTTGTAAGGAATACACAACTACCTCATGTATATTGTAATAGCTTTCACAAAATATTTCAAGTTATTCAAGGTTCTGCCTAATTACTTGTATGTCCTCCTAGGCCATCCAAAAATGCAGTATTTAATCACTTTTTAACTGCACATGTTAGTGGGCTCTGCTCTTCAGCAACCCAGATATGGAAATTAATGTGTGCCAACAAATTACATCAACTTATTTGCTGTGGTTTAATTTCATTAACTCATGATAAGAGAGATTGAGCTTAACATCTCTCCCTTTATGTACAAATAACCCCCCGGGTGACATATCACATGAAACCAAATTACTGCACATAATAAAATGACACCACAAATAAAAATGTATTTCCTAATTCAGTTATACTCAGAGATGAACAGTTAGTAAAGATACATTTGGCACTGAGTCAGTAATCAGCACCACTTCCTTGCTTATGGAATAATCTAAAGCATATGATCCCTGGTAACAGCAGAAGGGGATGAGCAGTCCATGATGGTTCCCATCCTGTTTGCTCCTTGTTTCTGGCCCACTGATGGCAGCAGGCAAAGTGGGGGCTGCTACAGAGCAACTCCTTGGGGCACTCCTGTGACAGATCTGGGCTCTACACCAGCTCTCTACCGGATAAACTTCCAGCATTCCTCTGAAATTGCAGCCAACTGATTTGTGAACCCATCTGTCTGGGACATGCCGAAGCAGGTTTGGCACCCGTAAAATAAATGCCTTCCCATTTATTAGGAGCACTTGTCATTTCTATTGTAATGCAAGATAGGTTAGTGATTTCTTGTCAACAAACTCTAGAAACTGAATTAAACAGAGCTATTTTGTGTTCCAAAGAACATACAATACATGTCTTTTATAGCTGCTTTTTTTACAGGACCATCGAAAGAACTGACACTGGTATGAAATGGACATTTGAGCTGTGGAAGAACAGAAGCAGAAAGATGTGCCAAAGCGTGACTGCCTGCATCTCAAGTAGCAGAGGCAGTCAGAAAGCCTGGCTGCAGGATATACAGCAGCTCTGGCACAAGGCTGTGTGCAGAATTAGGCTCATTGGAATCCATTTTCTCACGGCTTTGAAGCAATACTCCTCACTGCTGTGTACTTCAGCCTCTTCTTATTGTGTCTTATCAATTTAGTGATTTTTATGAGCAAGCTAGAACTGACAACTGCAGTTAAATGAAAAGTGTTTCAAAGGTTACTGCAGGGAGTCCAGTCTTTACACTCCCAGAAACTCACCTTGTGATTCCTTGAATAAACATCACTAAGACAGTGGTCCAAGCATAAGCAAGCTTAAGGAAAAACGTGCAGCATAAAAGAGAGCAAGACAGATTATGTTTCTCTTCTGTGCTTTCAATTCTCTCTCCTCAGACTATCTCTAAGCAATGTGTGTCTTCTGCATTTGCTCCCAGAAAGACGTACACCATTTCAGACTGATTAAAAATACAGGCAAAATACAAATAATATTATTTTTTTAGCCTGCATGGCAATAAAGCTGATGCTGGAAACTGTTGAAATGCAACTTGTTGTAATTAGTAATACACATTTTCAGTCCTCAAAGAGTTAATGACAAGGACAGATAACAGCAACCATCCCCTAAGGGTTAACTGATGTAACAGTTGTCGCTTGTTGCTCCAGTCACTGCTGTAGAATGTCATGATTTCAAAACTTATATATAGGATCCAAATAAATACATTGCCTTCTACATGAATGCACGGCCATTTATCAACCCTGAGGATATTGTCAGGAGAAAATAAGGAAAGTCAAGTGCAGTAATGCTCTTGATATACTGCTTGATGACACCACAAGATGTAAAACACAGCTTGGAAAAAAACAGATACAAGCAAGAGGGTGCTTTTCCTCAAGGCTATCCCCCTCAGGGATGTATGAAACAGCCTTTGAGAACTCTGGAAAGGAGAGAGCAAAACTGCATACAGACATAACTGAGATAAAGTTCCTTTATCCTTTTCTCTGAAATCATTTTGGGTACCACAAATTGGCTCTTCAGGAAATGTCAAGCACATATTGTGTGAGTAAAGCAATTATTTCTTGTAGAGTTGGAACAGATGCTGAAAGATTCTGCACTTGGACTTGGTTCAAAGAGAACTTGAAAGTTTGGGAACTTATCTGCAGCTTTTGGGCAAAATAAAGTGTTCATGTGTTTATCTTGTGCACCTCTAACTGGCCTTTGCAATGGGACAATGGAGCAGACTAAAGAATTTGTTGAGATCATGGCTGAATCTTAGGTCCAGAATATGAGTAGGGTCAGTTCTGTACTGTGATATTTCATATCCTTAGTAAATAGTACCTACCCTACAGGGATACCAAAGGTAGCCAGATATGGATATGATGGGCAGACAGTTCAATGGATGACGAATTGGTTGGATGGTTACATCCAAAAAGTAGTTGTTAGTGGCTCAGTGTCCTGAAGGACACTGGTACCAAGTGCCATCCCTCAGAGCCCCGCATCAGGATCACTTCTGTTTAAGGTCTTCATTAATGACATAGATGAAGGGATTGAGTGCATCCTCAACAAATTGTCACACAACACCAAGCAGAGTGGTGTGGTTGACATGCCTGAGGCATGGGATGCCACCCAGAGGGACCTGGACAAGTTCAAGGAATAGGCCCACGGGAATCTCATGAAGTTCAACAAGGCCAAGTGCAAGGTGTTGCACCTGATTCAGGGCATCAACAGAGCCTGGGATATGGAGGGATCAAGAGCAGCCCTGCCAAGAAGGGCTTCTGGGTACTGCTGGGTGAGAGGATGGACATGAGCCAATAGTGCCTGCTGGCAGCCCAGAAAGCCAAACACATCCCAGGCTGCATCAACTGGAGTGTGACCAGCACTTTCATGAGACCCCACCTGGAGTGTTGCATTTTTGGGACCCCTAACACAAGAATGATGAGGACCTATTGGATTGAGTCCAGAAGAGAGCCATGAAGATGATCAGGGGGCTGGACCACCTTTCCTGTGAATACAGACTGAGAGAGTTGGGGTTGTCTAGCCTGGAGACGAGAAGACTCTGGGGAGACCCCAGGGCAGCCTTTCAATAGCTAAAAGAGGCTTATAAGAAAGATGGGGACAGACTTTTTAGCAGGGTCTGTTGTCATAGAACAAGAGGTAATGGTTTCAAACTGAAAGAGTGTTGATTTAAATTAGATATGAGAAAGAAGACTTTCACAATAAAGGTGGTAACACATTGAAAGAGTTTGCTCAGAGATATGGCAGATATCCCGTCCCCGGAAACGTTCAAGGTCAGACTGAATGTCGTGAGTTGGGCGAGAGGACCGTAAAAAGTCCAACCTCAACTGTTCTATCATTCTATGAAAGGAACAGTAATTGAAAAGTCATAGCTATCTCAATATGTCTGAAATGTCCAAGTGCCTGCATTCTGTTCTGCAGAAGTAGTGTCACAATAGCTTCTTGACTGTTGCATCCTATAAAAGCTTTTTATGTTTTCCCTTATTATTCATTGTTAATGACATTAATACACTCTTCTGAGAAGTTTTTTTGGCCAAGATTGCCTATTTTAAAATAAGAACTAAAACACAAGTGTCCAATTTTTAACTCAACATGTGGAAGAAATATTATTTAAAATGAACCACTAGTTCTCTGCACAGACAAAATGTATTGCCTAGGAAGACTAAACTACTAAACTCCCCGCTTTTTACAAGGGTTCCTCCAGAAATGGGGAGGGATCGACTTTGGAATAAAAGCAATTATACTTCAATGCAATATATCCTTTTCAAATAACAGTTTGCTTTCTTTTAGTCCATAGACTTAGGTATATTTAATAATAATAGAAATAAAAACAAACAAACAAACAAACAAAAAACTCCATAACCAAGCATAAAATATGCTGTATTAGTAAATAAATTAAAAAAAAGAGAGTATTTAGTCACTCTTTAACTTCTACTGATTAAGTCTACATCATGGATTCAGTAGTGGCTGGGCTTTTCCAGCTCCAAAAGTCTTCTATTTTAGCAAATCAGCTCTCCAGGCATTTCCATTAATATCAGTCTTATACAACCAGTCGACAGGCCTTGAAATATATATTTAACAATAGCAAAATGATAATTTCAGATAGTGGAGATACAGTTTAATAAACAAGACACAGATTTTTTCCCCTAAAGTATTCTCAGTTGGCTATCCATAAATAATTACAAAAAAATGGACAATTAGTCTCAGAGACTGTAATCCTACTTCATCTATCATCGGCACAAAGCATTATTTTGAAAGCTCAGGTGGTATTTCAGTGAGACACAAGCCTTGAAAAAACTTTTGAAATAGGATGAATTTCAGCCTAAAAGAATTATAGCAGTAATAATATGACATTGAAAAATTAGGCAATTTTACAAAGAATTGCAAATATGGTATACAGATGAATGAGACCTTGATAGCAGGTATGGTAGACAAATCTGACAAATACTGCTAGGAAGTCTCAAAAGAGATTTTATTAATACACATAAGTATAAATCATTTGAATAGCTGTACCAAGTAATGCAACAATGTTACTTATCCTCTGAAGTTACAAATATGTAACAGGAACGCAGAGCAAAGCCGAAAAAAAGTTCTGGATAAACAGCTCTACCTTCAAAGATGTGAACAGAATTTATACCTATTTTCAAGATTTATTCTAGTGGCAATTTCTTTTTTTTT
>VZTJ01002466.1:269656-302652 GCA_013397795.1 Orthonyx spaldingii | reverse complement strand
TTTTTTTTTTTTTTAATTATTGAGTAATTTCCCTGGACCACACTTCAATAAAAACAACAAAAGGCATGAAGAAGTTTGGTTTAAAATAGGAGCTTCGATATGTGCCAGAACGTCTTACTGAGAAAAAAAAACATTAAAAAAAAGTAATGATAAATTATTCGTTCCTTGGTGAGTATCTTCAGAAAACAGAAAGTTCCACGCCCTGTATCTTAAATGGATCACTTTCTCTCCAGCACCAATTAGAGTGTTTAGGAGATGAAAGGCAGCATTTTGGGGACAGTTCCTGAGAGTCACTCTTTCTGTTCATGTGAGCAGCCCGTTGCTTGGCCTTCTGGAGTCCTGAAAAATCAGGACACCAACTTGTAAGCTGCCTCCGTTTACATAAAAGTGAGGGCACTGACTGCAAACACTAAAATATTTGATCACTAATCATACAGTGTAATTGGGTCTGGGAGGGAAACATGTTTTATCTGTATGTTTCTGATGTGCCCTGTAAATTTGCTGTACTATGCAAATGTTTTAAAACAAGTTAAACAAGGAAAATGCAATGAAAGTAGTTATCTGTATATTTTGCTACAGTTCCTCGAAACATAAACAAGCTCTGGTTTGGGGAATTTGAAATATTTCTGAATATCTCCTGGGTTATGATAAATCTTTTGTATGAAATGGGAATAAACTATATGGAGCATTTGGGGGGGATTTTTTTGCTTGTTGTTCTTTGCAATGAATTTTTATCTTTTTGATTTGTAGTTATTTTAAAATGTGTTACACATCTTCATTTTCAAAGCCTTTCAGCAAAGCTGCATTTCATCAGCTAATGCAGAACAGATCATGGCCCTTTTGTACCACGCAAGCACATTTATCTCAAACCTGCTGTCTTGGTGGTACACATTAACTCACACTACAAGGTGATTAGGGATCATAGCAAGTTCTTCTAGCTAATGAGAAGCCAACACAATTACTCAGCAGTCAATTAAAAAGCTAATATTCAGAAGCCAGCCGTTTTTAAAGGCATCTTAATGCTAACATAACCTGAATATTTACAAGATACATAGAAGATTAAATTGGTGATTAAGATTTTTGTCTTGTAGTGTAATAATATCTTGTTGCACTCAACTACATACTTAATTTGAAGCTTCTGATAATAAAACCAGTGCACATAAATGAGTGAAACATAGTCAATGAATTACAAATATTGACTGAAATATTTCTGAATTTTCCCAGTTTCATATAACAGCTTTTTTTTTTTTTTCTGAGAATAAGGGATTTCCTCCAAATTTATCAGAAGTACTGAAATATTCTTAAACTTTTATTACTTCTTTTGCCCATTTCAAACATTTCCCCAATTTACTGTCCAAAATATAAAAAACTTCAAGAAAAAAGGTTTAGGTTAACTAGCTTCCAGATATAGAAAAATATTTTTAGGGATCTAGATATTTTAGTAGAAATTATCCAATTTCTCACACACTTGTTTTTTTGTTAAAAATCTTCTTTTTGTACATGTGAGAGATTAGATATTATTGCAAAATGTTCATAAGTGTGATAACTATTTGTGATTACTTTTATCCTTTGCTTTATGATCCAGGGAAATTTAATCATATGCCTTCAAATGAATATTGGTTGCACAAGTATTGCTCATTTTACACCACTGGTGAGCTGCATACTGCTCATTTCAGAAAGTCATTGGCAGCAACAGCCTCCTCAAGCTTTCCCATAGAAATTATGATGATTGCTAATACAGGAATTACACTTTCGATCAATATCGAATTTTGATTAATTTCGAATAAGGACCATCTTATTTGAGTTTATATGATGAACATGTCAAGTCAATGGTTTCATGACATCAGCAGCAAACCTGGGTTATCACCATACAAGGACTTAAATCTCGGCCAGGCCCTATTGACACATTTATTCTGTTGTGAGCCTCAGGTGTGAGTGGACTGCATTTCAGTAGCTTAAAAGTCTTCTTCCAAGACATTGTGCACAAACCTTGTTACAGAACTGAGTAAGGTAGACTGATCATTGTTGGGGCAGAGGAAAAAGCAGAGATCATTGTGGGGGCAGAGGAAGAAGCTGTCCCAAGGGACCTCCTGCCAGTGGCATGTTTCTGTTCTTCCCCAAAAGAACCAGCCCAAAATGTCCTAAAATGTTTCTTTTCAGTTCAGTAACAGCCCCTAACAGGCTTGTCCTCAGACACGTGGAGCTGAAGACTTTTTGCAGTGATGGTTTAAAAAGTCTGTTCTTCCCTTGGTAGCCAAAATGCAGACAAGAGAAAGTTGAGTTTTTCCTCTTCTCAGACAAAAGGTGTAAGAACTTTAAAAATCATTTATTTGAGTCTCTGTAGTTGTTACAAGACGTAAGTATGTCTTTGCTAAAAGATGTGTGTTATAGTCAAAAGGTAAGAATAGATGGTGACTATTAATTAGCTTAACTCTAAAATTTGATTATTTCATTTTTCAAATGTACACTTATAGCTCTTGGTTCACACTGAAATTTTTCCAACATGGAATTGTCAATGTTTCTTATATTCTTATTCTTACACATATCAAATGAAAACTTATATTATCTCAGTGTTTCCAGTTGACACCTGTGGCTATATAAGAACCAATTACAAACCAATTTTAAACACAGCATGGATTCCCATACAGAAATACAGAGGATGAGGAAGATAAGCAGCAGAATTTATATATATTTTTTACTTTATCAAAAAAGCCTCTGGAAGGAGGTATGGCTTGTGAACATTGTTTAATTTCAAAGCAAGTCTAATGCTTTTGTTTATGTAAGAGCAGATCTCTGTGAGGGAAAGCTCTTTATACAGAAATAGTTCTCATTCTGGAGAACTTCATGTGCCAAGAAAGTTATGAGCAGTTCCTTTGCTCAGCTTTCACATTCTCTTTGAATTACTTGGCTTCTGATTTTAGACTTCATAAATGTCAGCTAAGCGTAAACTTTTCATTAACCTGTAAAGGTTTTCGTGATGGACAGCAAATCAGAGAAGGAAACTGTTAATAAATCATGTCAAGTTACAGCTGAATGGGACCTGAACCTGGCCCCAGAATGACACACTTTCATGCTTTTGAAGGAAGATTGTGTCAGACACCTTCTTGTCCTCCTGTCTTGGAGCATACAGCATATTAGATTTGCTGAGAGTTAGTCTGCATGGGATTGACTTTTTACTGCAATTTTAGTGCTAAACATCTAAGTAGACAGATGAACAACAGCTCCACATTAATGCTTATTAGTGCCAAGCAAAACATAAAGTTGTAAAATAAACACGTTTGGCCATAATTACCCAGAGTATTTTTATTTTTTCAGTATTTTAATGTAACAGAAATTGTGTAAAAACTATTTTATCACTAAATTCCACTTTATTATATTTTTTTTAATTCCACTAGGTTCAAAGGACTTCTGACATCGAGTCCAACCTATGACCGAACACCACCTTAACTAGACCATGGAACTGAGTGCCACGTCCAGTCTTTCCTTAAACATCTCCAGGGATGGTGGTTCCACCACCACCCTGGGCAGCCATTTCCAATGCCCAGTTACTCTTTCTGTGAAGAATTATCCTGATATTAATATTTTGGGCTTTTTTGACAGAGTATCTGGAAGAAACTTCACTTGAAGAATGAAATAGCAGGGGGTAGTATATTTAACAACGTAGTCCCTAAATTCCTATGATACCATCCAGAAAGTAAAGATAAAAATCCTGGCTGCTCTCAGGAAAAAAAAATCCCAAACCAAAAACCCGCTCTCCACATTGTGAATTCATTACTTCATTATTAAATTAATATTCAGATCCATATAAATTTGAAGGTCACAGTGCTTAGCTATAAAACCTTAAGTAAGTTAAGCTCTCTTGATGCCAAAGACCTCTGCATTTCACTTGGACATCTGTATTTAATGGGGATTCATCAGCCTCTTTTCATTTGGATGAGCAGCAGTTTCAGTGTGGTGACTCTGTTTGCAAGCTTGGTATCATGAAGGGTTATATGAGAATTTTGAGGGTGAACTTAAAGACTTTAATTTCTCCTGAACTCATTCAGCTGAGATAGGAGGACAGCTCTTACTAGTGTGGTATTTAAAGCTGGATTATTAACCCCATCCTCTTATTACCTGTGCTGAAATTGCATTGTTTGATGAGTGAGAGGATGCCTTAGGAAATAAAAACCTTGAAAGCTAAAAATACTTCCTTTTAATAGGACAAAATGGACAAATTTGCAATTTCATAGCTTAAGACAACTGAGTAATAATATACTGTGTACATTTTAGAGGAAAACTAATGAAACCATCTGATTCTCTCTTCTGTCATGGGATTGATTGGTGCCGTTGCATGTGGTATGTACAGAATTTTCATGTCATAGCAGTTGCAACAGATATTGCCACTGCATTTCTTTTGTCCAATTAATTGATTAATATAACTGCAAAGCTGTTTAGAAACTTCTTCATGTGTCTTAAGAACAATCAAAGTACGTATAAATTTCCTTGGAAGCCTAACCATTTAATTTTCTTTAAAGCAAGAAGGTTCTTGAGAACAAAGACTGGGTTTGATTTGCAATTAAATGAATATGAACTTAGCTTTGAACTCTCTGGGCTTTTCCTGGAATGCAATTTCTTAGTGAAATCTTCCTAAATAGCTGCAAGCACAGTCTTCTGAGGAAGAGGGAGAGGAACATCTTTTAATGCGCTCAGAAGAGTCCTGTGGTTACACTGTTAACAAGTATACACTTGATTCCTGTGTGTGTTATAAGAAATACTGAATTGATGAGACTAAATTGGATGGTTATAGCTTGCAGAAAAATCAGAGACGTAAAAGTAGGAAACGACAAGAGAGAAACTGAAGAAGAAAATGAAAAATCCTTGCTATGCAGGAGAAAATATCAAAAAAAGCAAGCTGCATGTTGACTTTTCAAATCATGGGAATAGATAAAAATGAATCTGTCGGAAAAAAATAGAGCAGCAGGTTTTGCAGAGGACTTGAAAGCCCTGCACTATGAAATCAATTACTTCCCAGCTAAAGAAGAAGTGTTCAAAGACAGTCAAGAGTGCAGAACTCTCAGATGACACAGATCACTGCCAAAGCAGTAACAGAAAGCAAACATGTGCTTTGCTTATTTTTCAACTGCATGTACTTTGTCACTTTTCCCATCTCTGAGCGCCCTGGGGCTAAGCAATTTTTTCTTTGGTAAATTTTATGGAAAAGTCAAACAATTAATTGTTTGGCTTGGACAACAGTGGTGGCAGGCAAGCCGTGGGAAGAATGTGTGTGTGGATTGCCTTCCTGAAACCTGAGAGAGGTGCTTGCCTCCAAACTTCATTCCTTACTTCCTTCCTACCTTGACACCTCTGTACTGCTTTTTTAGTGACTCTTCAGTGCTTTAAAAGAACAACGATGGGTAAGAGGGAAAATTCTGTAATGTGAGAACAACTGTTCCAAAGATAGGAGCTATTAAACAAGCATAGGTAATCCACTGTTTGAATGGAGGGAGGTCACCAGTGGAATTTGGTTGGCTGTTGGCTCCATTTGTGCTGATTAACACACTCATAAAGACTGTGGAAAAGTGGGTGAGCAGGAAGGTGACAAAGAACCTGATGCCTCTGATGCAATTGTACTCCAGATAAAAAGGATAAGGGCAGACAGTGAAGGACTACAAATTGCTATAGGAGACTGCTTGAGTAATGAATACAGCATATGAAGTATAGTGCAGAGAATTGTTAAGCGATACACACGGGGAAAAAACATATTTTAAAATTCACATTAAAAACTGCTGGCTTTTGGGTTGACCATTTTCACTGAGGACTGCAGTTCTTGTATTTTTAATCTTCCTGAAAAACCCACTTACTCCTTATGCTTCTCTGTGGACAATGACAGAACACGTATTTTATTTCCATTCTCTGTTTTGCTTAAAAATAGTGCTGCCAGAGGTATTCCAAGAGTTATCTCTAGATAACTAGCTTTTAAAAATGCTTCTTTTTTTGGTTTAGAAATCTGCAGTATTTTCCCTGTGCCACATTAATTTAAGGACATTTGTTCTGATAATTAGCAAAGGACACTCATGGTGGCCCCTTAGTGCTGCGGACTACATTTTTATATCTGCAGCCTCATGCTGGGCACTTGCAGCACTTTGTTATCAAGCTTTCAAGATGATATGAATGTCAGGTTTTATAGTGGAAGTTGACAAGTGCACTTTAGAAAAGCCATAAATGTGAAATCTGTGGCCCACTGTGTAACAAAATGGTCAGTGACTGAGGATAAAGGTTAACAAGGTGGAAGCAATAAATCTGATTTAAGTGAAGGGCTCTTCATATCTATCTCAATATCACACCTTAATTAAACAGTATTTTCCACATCACATAAGATTTTTTTGCTTCTTTTTCAATAATTGGATACAAACTTGCAAGAATAATCAAGAAAACCAAGTGGTATAAAAGAGTGCTGAATTGCTGTCTGCTTATAAGTTTTCTGCCTTTTCAAGGCATTTTAAGACATTTTTTTCTTTAAAGATTGAGTTTAAGATTAAGCTTGAGTGTACATTGAACTGATTTAAAGAGGGGCCTTTGGTGACTTACATCTCAGGACAGTTCTACCAAACGTTCAATGCCTTAAAAAGAAACCTGCTACCTCTCAGAAACAGAATAATTTCAGGCTCAGACTTCATTACATTGAAACACAGGATTTTCAATATTTTTCATCTGCAGTCAGTCAGAGGAAAAGGCCTTAGAAAGAATCTCATTTAAGTCAACAGGCTGGCTTTAGTGTAAACAATTCCAATAACAGTGCTACTGACTGTCAACAGAAGACCAAGAAATTATGTGAGGATTTGAATAATTCAAGATAAATCAGAAAAAAACTCCCTATTGCTTTAGTTCCTCTATAGGGGACTAGGAATTAGTTCAATATGATATACAAAATGAACTGATTCACCTTATTATAAATTGTGAAAAATATACTTTTGTATTTCCAAACATGCAGATATATGAATATTTTAGCATAAACTCTAGGCACCTGTTATGGCCTTATTTTCATATCACACAGTCACTGTTCAAATATGTGTAGTCTGAATGGTCCCATGCTTTTTTATATCACTTAGAATGAAACATTAATAAGTAATAATGAAACCTAATGATGAACATCAAGCATGGAAAACCTTCAACAGAAAATAAGCATAGGAGAGGAGACAAAAAAATTAGAAGCAAAAAGAAGTAACAGAAAACTGGAGAAAAGGATGAAAGCCTAAATACCTATCTATCAACATAAATGAACAAAGAAGCTGCATAATAGCCTTGAAGGTCACCTGTCAATTTTCACAAGACAGCTGCTGAGAAATGACCAGACATCCTATTGATGCATCCACTGAGAATTTTGCTGAATGTAGCACAGTTCATTCAAAAGGTCTCAGAACTCACTGCCACAGAGGGCAGAAATCAAGTGACTACTTGTTTTAAAGCACAGGTAATTACCCTCAAGATAAACAAGTTAAAACACTCACCAAGATGAACAAACCAGCAGCAAAATAACCCACTTTGTTTACACGGAATTATTGCCAGTGTTGGACCTACGACCCAGCTGAGCTGTTCCAATACCTAAGGAAGGATTTTCACTGTATACATCCACAGAGTGTGAACATTATAGGAGATGAAATACTGTTAGATCTTTTTAATGTGTGTGTACTATAACCAGATTTTTAGATGCTTTCTATTCAAGAATTCCATCAACCCTTGGTACCTATGGTTGGGGCATCTTTGCTACGTCGTATTCTTTTCTATTGCTCAAGATGGTAAGACCTACTTTGAGAGAAATATGTTAACACAGAGGAAGCAAAAATCAACAAGACTAAGAAGGCACATTTCAGGTGACAAAGCAAAGGATAAAATATAAAAACAAACCTGAGGAGAGCTGCCCCAAGATTCACTCAAAATACTTTCTCCTTTGAAATCAAACCAGTACTTGTGATATTTTGGTAAGCTGCCTTGACATTAAAAATATTGTAGGGACAGGCACCTCATTTTCCAGCTAAGAGTCAAAGGAGGGCTGCATCTAAAGATTGTAAAACTAGGATCTCACAGTGACAGGTTTCTCTTCCACTGTGTGATTTTCTTCTGAATTTGCAGGTTTATACATTTGTCAACCACTCTACTTCAAAAACTCCAGTGTTTCTCCCTTGCATCCACAATATTCAATTATCTGTATGAATTTGCAAATCTGAGACATTAAAAAGGAAATGCAAGTGAAAAAATTTAGGTGAATATTTCACTAAGGTGCGGTTTTGGCTTTTTGATAAATGATTTTCTTTGTCTTCAGAGCTGGAGTCAGTATGTTATTACATTGACTAGATTGAAATCTTTCTCTCTCACCCTCTCACCAATCTCTTCCCCCAGCCATTTTTAATATAGCTTTTTGGTTGCTGTTGTTGAGGCTAATATTAAAAGCATTTTGAAGAAATAGTACCAACAAGTAGTGTCAGAGCCTCAATGAAAATATGAAAGAGAATCTGTCAACTGCTGGTCCTACGAGTGCTCAAAAACTCAAGAAGGGCAACTTATTTTTGTGGACAAAACACAGCAGCCAAATCTTTAAAACTCGGTATCAATGCATTAAAACACAACAAAAGCATTACCAATGACAATTCCAATTTGTAGGATTAGACTGTTTTTTATTTAAAGAGGTATTATCTTTGTAAGCTAAAAAATCATTATCCAAAGCCTCTGTGGGGGATAGGACAGTAGATAGGAAACTATTTCCAAACACACTGGTGTCAATAAGAGATGTAACTCTGAACAACCTGCAGATATCGCTATTTGGTGGAAAGTTTGGTGATGAAAGACTTTTTTATCTTTTCTGCTGCTGAAAGCCTGAATGATTGCACGTTGCCCATCTGAATGCTCATGTAAAGTGTGTGCAAAGCGGGATGCATTTTGCAGGGCAAGATAGCACCTGGCAAAGCAGGAAAGGGCATTGTTCCCATGGAGAGGAGAAATGGTTCCCACCTGTCTGCACTGGAATTCAATGAGTTACAGCCAAACCTGACTCCGAAATGCACTACTATCACGGTTTCTCTCTGTGAACAGCACGTGATAACAGAGGTGAAATTTGCTTCCTGCAGTGTTGGGGAAGATGAAATAGGAAAGCCTTATAAATATGATTACCTGGCAAAAGATGCTGAGAATATGGAAACTATAGGCGAGATTGAAATGAGAACAAGCTTTGAGTTACCAAACCCCAGTTACTGAACAACTGGAAAACAATGGTATGGCCAGCTGAAGGTAATCCCCCCTTTGATTAAACAAAACCCTCTGCTTGCAGACAGGTCCAAGGGTCAGAGCAGACCCTGACAACTTGTCAGAGAGTCCAAAAAGTAGATTTTAGAGTTTAAAATATAACACTGTATGGTAATACAATGATTCTTATAGGCTGTATGTAAATGTTACAGGATTTGTGTCTTATACCAGATTAGTTAATGAAAATTAGAATATTCAGCACAGAAGATGATTTATTGGATTGTAAATGGGAACCGCGGACACTTTTGGGAACCCTTTTCCAGTTTTCTTGCTTGTTCTCTTACTTCTCTGACCTGCTTTGAGCTGCGTCTGGCAGCTCCTAGCAGGTTCCCTACACCCACGGCCTTCCAGAATAAACCTCATGCTCTAAGACCTGACTTCAGTGATCTCTCGTCTCCATCTGTCCCGACTGTCCGAAACCAAACAACACATCCCCACACTGCAGTTTGAGCATTTTTGAGCCGGGATGCCCAAACCCAGCCACCATTCAGTAAGATCACAAAGGTCCCTGTGCACAAAGTTTTCGGAGTGATCCTGCACAATATGGCAAACCAGTGTTATTACAACCCAGCAAGTAGAAAGATAGCTTGGATGCCTCCAGAATGTTTACATATCCTTTCTCATAGCTCTATATTTTTATAGATACTATACATTAATTGTTTAGAAGAGAAAACAAATACTAAAATTTAAAATTCCACGTTCAACTTCTTTTGAAGGGTTTTATGTCATCCCAAGAGATTCAAAGCTTTGCTGTCAAACACTTTTGTGGATTATGGCTCAATTTTAAGACCTGTGAGCACTGGACTTATTTCCCAGATAATGTAGGTGATCACTGAGGCAGTGACGTGCAGTGGATGAGCAAGCAGACATCAGACATGGTACTGCCTGATCACACACAGCTAAGCAGATCTTTTGCTTTAAATATATGGCATACAACTGCACTTGGAGAAATGCTATCGGTATGGTGTTGCACCAGGACAGTCATAAGTTCAATTCAGACAGAGGAACAGAATCACGGGCCTTCCTCCATAAAGACACCTCACAAATATCTTATTACACACTGTTTATCTTGCACTATTCCTCCAACTTGCTACGATAATGTCAAATTCAAAACCTCCCTTCTCTATACGTACAGTCCCCCTTAGCTTTGTGCTGCATGCATGCAAATTCATTAAGCTGTTCTCAGTTCACTATGAAAATAAAAGGAAAGCAAGCATGAGTTTGAACGACCAAAAGGACTGCCCTCTTCTGCCCCTCCCACCCTGACATTAAGCATGCACTGCCAAGCTGTATGTAGTTTTCCAAACAAAATTTCATCTCAACTGTTACCTTTGCTTGCTTCTAGGAATGTTCTATAAGATGGTATCAACAGCCTTCCTGAGGACACCTGCATTGGCTATTTATCCCTGGTGCAAGGTCTGAGCCTCTGCCACCACAGGGAGTGTGATTGCCCTGGCAGGATTTCTTCTTGGTTGAGCCAGGGTAACTATCACTAATCTCCTTGTGACCTTCTAGGAGTTTGCAGACTTTTTCTGTGATTATTTCTGCCAGTCTGTTTCTGAGAAATGTGTACTTTCTGACTTGTTAAGTCTTTCTTTTTCCCCTCAATAAGACTGGCATCATTCAAACTCTTCACCAGACTTTGCCCAACTTCCATACCTCCTGGCGATTCACTAGAAAAATTAATAATGTAATAAAAAAATATAGGAATTAATTAATATTAATTATGTGTCATTAATAATTATGTAATTAATATTTCTGGAACTAAGAATTCATGTCATACTCTGTATTTTTTGGCATTAATTTAAGCATTAATGTTCTGGAGTACAGAATGGAATAAGCAAATATATATTTGAATACAACGAAGGAAATGTTACAATGAAAGGTGGTTGTGTGAACAGGTGGTCAGAGAAAAGTAAGCACTTTTAATCTTGTCTGATGGTACAACTTCAAACATATGATAGGACTATGTGAAAAAAACTTTTAAAAACTTGAGAGGATAGTGAAATTGCATTTTAGTCAAAATAAGCTTTTATATGAAAACTAACCATGCAATTTATAGCTTGAATTCCACAGCAAAAAGGAAAAAAGAAATCTCACTAGTTGTTAATAAATGGCTCTTAACAGTCTTAAAAAAAACAACCAACCAAAAACCTAGGAAGCATGCTAGACTAGTCTGGATGTACAGAAAGCATGCAGACATTATAATATACAACAAAAAAAAAAGTTAATTGAAAGCTCTGGATAAGAAACCTGCTCAACAGTTAGCCTATGCGAAATAACCTGTAATGTCAATGAATCACTTGAACACTATCTGTGTTCTGTCTAGAAGCTTCATGTGCAGTAATTTCATTTTAAATAACATGGTGTTCTGGCTTCAAACTACAATTTAGAATGTCTAGAGTGTTTATCACAGGACTTCAGAAAAAACCCCCTTGAAATAGTATTAATTAAAAGACTGAAAAAGAAGGGGTGGGAAGAGATTAAAAATTACTAATTTAGAATAAGAGAGGGAAATCAGTTGTTTGTATAACTTGACTTCTAATTGTGAACAAATAAATAACCAGCTGGGAAAATTTTACTGAATTTGGAAAAAACACATTTAATTTTTTTGGCAGATAAGAAGCAAGGTTAAGAGACCTAAGGTGTATTGCTCATTTTTAAATGGTCTAAATTGCCTACTCTCTAAATCAGAAATTCCAAATAATTTAAAATCGGGGCACAAATGAAATACCTCTAGTCTTGCTGGGGCCCACTCTTCTTGTCTGGGATTCAAATCTGTGGTGTCACTGCTGTTCTGCAAAAACCTACCTCCATAAGCAGAGCAATTGTGTGACACGAACAGGTTTGCTTAAATCAAAGATGGGCAAGATGTACAAGATATACTGTTATATTAGTATGAAATATTCTTTTTCTGTTATGAAAATTGGACATTTCCAACTGATAGAGAATAATTTAAGATAACATACTGTGAAATATGGCGATCTGGGGTAAAAATCCATATATATTCTGTGCAGAAATCAAAGAATGAGTTTTTTATATATATACACTTTATCAGTGAAAATTTCAAAAACTAATAAAACTTCTCAGATTCTTATCATGTTGTGAGGAAATTGATGATGGACCTATTGATAAAAAGGCAAAACAGATGGAAATCTGTCTTCAAATAAAGTAGCATTTCTACTGTAACTGATTTTTGAGTAGGAAAACAGAAATAAGTGACAGTACTGAAACAGAAGACATAGCGAAGAGAAGAAATAGACTGCAAATACTGGTCATTTAGTGGAAAATCTTAATTTCTGGGAGCAAAAGTTGGATAGTCCTGTTAGTCCTGTCCTGACAGTAACTTTTTCTGAGTAATGCAAAAAAAAAAAAAAAAAAAAATTGATTGAAGCTTGCATTCATTATAATGATTTTCTTTTTATTGTATGTGAAAAACGCCATCAACATTCAAACTGGAGATTTGATAGAGACAATGAAGTCACAGTGGATGTGGATCTGGGCCAAGACAAGGCCATGTAACCTACAGAACTGCCAGATAGGACAGGATAGTTCTCACCTGGCACCAGAGTTGGGAATGATTTCATGTCTTGGAAGTTGGTAAAACTATAGCATTCAGCAGTGGGTTAGACTGTGAAAAACTAGATATGAGGACTAATAAGTTGCATGGTTTTGTGTGTGCACAGTACAGCAGAGCCATTTCATTTTCAAAAAAAGAGCAAAGATACTCATTTTGTGAGTGGGATAAGTAAAGAAAAGGTACATTGAGATCTCTACCACACTGGCTTATCTCCTGTCTAAATAGATGGAATTTTAAGTACAGATATGAGGATTGTTATACTGTTCATTATTATTTAATTCAATTATATCATGTGCAGTATTCTTTACAGTAAGCTGTCATGTCCTCTTGTTTTCCTTCATTCTTACAGCCACTGGTATAACCAATAAGTTGTTTGTTTGATCATTCTATTTAATATACTTTGAAGTGGTTACATATATATTTAACTAAAATTTTAATATCCCAAGAAAGCCTGTCTAAATTTCGATTTGATATGCCACAAAACACTTAAAACCTTTTTATCTGCTTTTACCATGCACAGGTTCCTGTAGGTTTAGTTTCCATAAAGTAGACAAGAAATTAGAAGTTAGTAGGCTATGATAGGCGGAATTTAGGGTATAGTTACGCTTTAGTATTAACCAACTTAACTTATTAAGTTCCTCAGTGTCTCATAAATAATGCCAGGTTATTTAACAAGATAGATCGTCTAATGATGAAAGAACATAGCCTGGTGTATTTATACATACACCTTCTTAGGCTAGGGTTTGTAACTCAAACATTCATCATTTGCTCCCCAAAGGGAATCTTCCCATATCAAATACCATAAGAGATCATTAGCTGTGATAATTAAGTAAGCTCTCAAATATTTTCTCTGTGAATTCCTGGTTAAACTGCCTGTTTTGATTTTATATCCTTTTTGTCTGGAAAAAAAATATTCCATCATCCTGGCTGTGCAGATGGCCATATGTCTCTTTTGTCACAGAACTGGAGTTTCTTTCCAGTAGCAGATTGGGTAAACATGGAAAAAAACCCACCCATTATAGTCAAAAGCTTTTGGTATCTGGTTGAAGAGATCATAACCATCCAAATCCAAGAGCCAAATTGTATCTTCCCTCCCCACAAACCACATTAGGTTTGCACATTCTCCCCATGAGATGTGTATGGCAGCAACTGGACAGCTGGTGCAGATTTTCTTTCTTTTTACTCTCTACTTTTGAGGGGCTGGGCTGGTGTTTTGTTTAGGTTCCAAAAATGTAAGCTGGTACATGGGCTGGTGTGCTGCTGCTGCTTGCTCAGAGATGCAGGCTACCAGCTTCCATCTGGGTCATGACAACAATTTCATTTCTGATCTCTGTACAGGCCTTTCTTCAAATAATTGAGTTCTCCTGAGAAAAGCTCTCTGTCATTTTTGAGAGCCAGGTTTCAGATAGTCAGCTTGCTGCCACTCCACAGGTTTGAAGCTCTTTTCTACACTGTACTTTCTTTAATAAACCCTTATTCTAGGCTATAATGAAAATCAGTGAATTTCCCTGGGTGAAACGGAAGTGAATCTGTAGGTTAAAATTACTTTTAATTATGTATATGCACACATATACATATATTTAAAACTAAAACTAAAAATGAAAATCCTTAAAATTTCTGGATTTATTTGGCATGAAATTCTATGAACATTTCTTGGGTTTGTGTGCAAGATTTTTTTATTCACTGCCAAATCCATTTCTATCTTTCTCTCGATTACTTGCTTTAGGATGAAACTGATGAGATAATGTTAAGTCCTGCTGACAGTAAAGTTGCATTTTGACAATGGGTCTGTTCATAAAAGCTCTCTTAAAATTCCAGATAGATTTGTCCTTTAAACATGTCTTTCCTCCACCATTGTCTGTGTATGATGCAGAGAAGGGTCATAATACCTATCTGAATTACATGGAACATAGTAAAAGTAGTAATTATCATCTACAAATTTTCACAGGAACAAATATTAGTAACAACCAGTTTTTACTGCCACATGAATAAATGTTTACATTTAGTTTGGGACCAAATGTTGGACTTTGGGAGAAAACATATATATAATTAGGGACCTTTTCTTTACACTGATTTGAACAAAATTTTATTATTTTTATGACTTTTATCCTTAAGTTGTAAATATAAATGGTTAATCTATATTTCATTGTGGGAGGCTATTACAGCCTCTGGAAAGTATTTTCATTTAGGATGTCACACAAAGCTCAAAAATGCAATGTGGAATTTTACGACAATCCCTATTTATTACCTTAAGAATATACCTGGTTGCTTTTGAAATTGAAAAAAGAGATACATAATTAGATTTTAATTCAAACAAAGAAATTACATTCATCAGCATCACAAAATCTTCTTGTAATAAACTGGCCATCACACCTTCTGGATTAATGTGTTTTTGCTACTTTTAATTGTGCAAGTTTTCATTTTACTTCATGGGACTTTTGAGCTGTCTGCTATAACAGCATTTCTTGTAGGTGTTCTTACTGTAGAGTTTCTGCATACAGTCCACTGTAAGCCCATGCACAGTACGGAAATGAGATTTAGGCCAGTGTGACACTCCATCTAGCTTGCTGTTCTTTCCCAGGAAAAGATGAGGAATTGATGTGAGAGCAGCAAGTGATACCCAGACAACCCACCTGGCTGCTGTTCCTACCTCCAGGGAGCAGAAGAAAAGAGAAGCAGCATCAAGAGAAGACTTAAAATATCTCTTCTGTCTGATAATACCCTCTTGACTTGTCTCTCCTGGCAAGGTGGAAACTGAAGTTGGATTTGGGCCAGTTCTTTAGCGCTCAATATTACTACTCAGCTGTAAGCTCAGTTATTTTTTTTCAGCAAGTTTTTATTCCATACAGTTTAAGCTTCTTCTGTCTGTCTCAACATATTGAATTTCTAATTGCTAATGAGACGCAGTTTTCCTCATGGTACTACCAATAGGGGTCTTTCACACAGTCTTTTCTTTTCTGCTCTAGGCTGACCTCAATGTTTAAAATTTATTTGAATTATTGTTACTAATTTTTATTCTTGCTGTATATTACTGAAAACACTAATTGCAATTATTGATATATGTGCACCATAGAGAATATTTAGTGTCTACAGTAAAAGAACGTCCGTATTGAATAGACAGTTCATCACTATTTATCATGTTTTCTCTTTGTTTCGCAGCTTTGAAAACTAACAGCAAGACTTGAAAATTCCCTGGTTTTCCTTCATCTTTTAAGGGTCAAGGGTTTCAATTATAGCAAACTAACTGTACTGATTTAGTATTTATCTGCCTGAGGGTCTTAGTCATTCCATATGTAAAATCAAAATAAAGAGAGACTTTTCATGAACTGTATTGATTTTGTCATAGTGAGATCTCTGGTGGGTGTATTTGGCACACCAAGCTTCTAAAAAACCATAATGTAATTAATACTACTTCTAAGTACTTTAAGGGCATATCTCTGTCTTTAGTTCTAAGTTCCCCTGAGCCTTCACGACTCATCTGGCTCCTGCCTCTTAAAAAGAGAAAAACAAAGTTAATAAGTATACAGCTGTACAAATTTATTTCTGAAGGATGAAGTCTATTGATATGACAGCCCATATGTTCAAATTTGGTAACAGCCAGACAGGGTTAGCAATAAAATTTGCAACAAGAATTTCAAAATGACTATGCATCTTGGGTTTTGAGAGAGAAATTGATAAAAACTAGTGATACTGCTTACAAGGTTGGAATATATTGTGAAAATTGTCTGGTTCTTATTTAAAAATTTGCATTAAATTTGCATATGTGAGAAAAGATTAAATAGCTTGATTTCCCACCCTCCCAAACTAGAAAATCTTTGATTCAAAAGAAAAGTCTTCAGATAACCTCCATTTTCAAGGGAAACTAAGTGTCAGTGATTTAACTATAGAAAAACATTGCCAAAAAATAGACTCCTTTTCTGTTATGCACATTCATTACTTGATAATAGACTAATAGAAAGCATAAACAGAAATCAAAGCTCAAAGAAAAAAATATAAAAAGCCTTATTTTCTATTTACATTGTCTCATTCAGATTTGCCAGTCTTGAACACTTATGTGTTCTTTTGGATGTCTGTGTCTCATGTTTTGCAAAAAAAACCAAAAATTTGGCATTTCTTGTGCTCAGAACTCTTTTTCAGTAGGTTTTTATATTTACTGACCGAATAACTTCTACGTCTAAAAGAAGAAAAACAAATACAAGTTCATTGCATAACGTTTTTGCTCAAATAGATCATAGTACGATAATGTTTTTATGAAAACTAACTTTAGAGATTTAAATTTTTCTATGTTTCAAAAATTATCAAATTTTTTCCTTCTGCTGCCACACTGGAGCAGTGTTTTGGCTTTGCAAGCCATATTCTCCCCTGTATTACATGTAACTGTGCAGAAGTTGTCAAAACTAATTATAACCATGCACTTTGAATTCTTTTGTTCTTGAATATGACAACTGCTTGTCTAATTTCACACTATTGTATAGTGTATAGGGTTAGCACTCATCTCTCTGTATATCGATTGCGGAGACTGATATAGCATTGTCCTGAAAGGAGACAACTGCATTTATATAAAACCCAAACTAAAAAATAATGAATGAAGTCAGTTGTAATCAGATGTTTTTGAATACTAAAGTGCCTTTGGCATCAGCAGACAGGGGACACCCAAAAAAACAGTTGTTAATTTTTTTTTATTTTTCCTCCTGTATAGCAATTGTTGGTGTCTCTAGTTTCCAGCTACAAAAGACAGGCTGGTTGTTTTAAAATTGTATTTCAGCTGCAAAGTAATATATGCATTTTAGGAGCTTGCTTTTTAACAAATGTGGTGCTATTTGTTATTGTGTTAGAAAACTGCATGCAGCAAAAACCTGCACAATTGCAGTGCAAAGCCATGTAACCAGGAGACTCAGTGTTGTCTCAAAAGCTTTGCCAAATGTCTATTATTAAAAATAAGTCAATGGATATGATTGATATTTCAGGGAATGAGCAGACATCATCTTCTATCTTCCGTCCTGCCTTTTAAAACAGTGATCCCCTTGTCTCAAAACATTTGAGGACTGGTTTATTTTAATCCTGCAACATTACCACTGAAGATGGCAGCTTTCAGCCTTTAATTTGAACAAATACCCATATGTGTTGCAAGTGAGAGCGTCTGAAATTACTGTTTGTTCATAGTCAACCTGACTATGCCATTCAAGAAAGATCAATTTGGAAAAGAACACCTGCAGAAAAACACTACAAGGATAAACAGGTGACTGGAGACCCTGATTTAGGATACTCAAAATGATTGGCCTATTTAATCCAGTAAGAGGAGAGGGGTGTTTATTGTTCTCTATCATTTGTTCAAGTGAATAAGCACTAGGGAAAGAAAAGAGCTATTAAAGTTTCAGGATGATTTTAGCAAAAGAATAATTGAGTATAAATAGCCTATGAATAAATTTAAGGTAGATATTAGAGGAAGGTTTCTAGCCATTAAGAAACTGATGTTCTGAAAAAAGCCTTTGAACAAGAACAACTGTGGAAAAAATGTAATTAGTTATAAGAAAGAATTACTGCTATTTGTAATTTGCAGTTCAACTGTTGCCTGCAATTTCCAAGGACCGTAAAGATGACACAGAATTTCTTGTCTAGCTCTGTACCCACCTTCCTCTTGGTGTGATACAGAAAGTGTGCAGTTCATATGCTCTGCGAGTCACCCTGACTTGAAAGTCTCAGACCTTCACTTAAACCACCAGGAAAGATTTAAAGATGTTGGGAAAATGAAGGATATCATGCATTTTTATGTAGAGGGACTCATTATTTCTAAGTCTTTGTACAGAAATACATACCCTATTACAGTAATGTACATCTATATCTTACCCATCAATCCCACAGCTGATAAAATAGTATATTTAAATCACAAACACTTTCAATATTCATGCTTTAAATCTTGCAAGAAAAAATTACTTTAAAAAAAAATCTTGTTCTGATGTTTTAATATAGAGTTTAGCCGATAAACTATAGTTAAGTTCATCATCAAAAAACCTGAGGATATCTGTAGCAAGTCCCTTTTTCTCATAAAGAAGTATATAGGGCAAGACAGTAACCTAAAAGCTTCTAGCTCTGCAAAGAAAGAGGTGGAAATTACACATTACATCTTTCACAGAGAAGCTTAACAGACACACTGCTGCAGAGAAAGAACTAAGCAATGTGTGAATTCAGGTTTGCAGAGAAAACTTTGCTGCCAAAACCAAGGGCTCTTGAAGCCTAACACTTACCTCTCCCTCAGAAATGTCTTATAGCTCAAATACTGCAGTAGTGGTACACTGAAATGTCTTCTATAAAAGGTATTAAAGGTAAGATTGAAACTATTGTCTGAGGGGATATTTAATATTCATGAAGACAGAATTATCAAAAAGTACCAGGTGACAAAACAAAGCTCTCCTAGAACTAAACATTGAAGAAAGGTACAATTATTTCAGACGTAATTTAATGAACAATAATCAACATTATCTTTACTGACCTTATAGCATCTATTGTGATCCTTCATATTAACAGCATAAGAAATGTGTGGCACAGCACAACACAATTTATTAATTAAACTTCTTGAAAACAGTGATGTCTGGGTAGATACTAACCAAATAAAAAAAAAACCAGGATGTTTTTAATTAGTTACAGAGGTAAAACAAGCATAAAACTGGAAACCAAAATGGTAAAGAGGTAATGAAAAACTAAAAACTCTTCTACTCTTTGCTACTAAAGCAGTAAAGCTTTAACAAAGTGACCTGGGAATCACCTGGGAAAGTGACTAAGCCAGGATCAGATTTTTTGGATGTCATGTGTTAGAAAGTCGAGGAACAAAACTGCAAAAGTTGGCACAGAGGCACAAGAAGACACTTAGAAGAGTGATGATTGTCTTTCTTCTTAAAATAACAATCAAGATAACAAACCCAGCAAGTAGCATAATTCCTGGAAAAAAACAGAACAGAAGTTAAAGAAAATCATATGGCATGTCAAGTTCTTTGTAACAATGCATATAAAGATGAAGATGTAGCAATCTGTTCTTGTTTCTCCTTATTTAGATAGAGTTTTTCAAGTGATTCTGGAAAAGGATCACCTTACTGTGTCAAGAACATTAAAATACAATTTCATACATCCCACTTGTAGGTTTCTTCTTTGTCAGGAACCCAATATAAGCCCATGTCAGAGTATTAGACAGAAGGTAGCAGATAATGAGCTGTGGCTGCCCAAGTAACACTTGAGAGAATAAATACTGTGCCCAGCGCCAGCCACATACTTTCGGTCATTTGACACAGATATTCCCCCCAGACTTGTCCTGTCTTCAACAGCAGAAACAACTCAATTACACTCAGACACTTAAGTAAAATAAAATGCATGCAATGCCAGTGTGACATGACATAGATAAAGTTAAACCTCCCCACAGCACATGCAGGACTTGCTCTCCAGTGGAGATCTCAGCTCACAGAGACTGTGTGATCCAAGTCTTACTCTATGCCTTTCTTTTGCTTCCTACTCATAACAACCCTGAACTCCCTTCCCAGCTCACCAGGGGACTGAGCCCTTTGCTTTCAGGTGAACCCTACTTCTGAGTTTGTCACACTTTTAAGTGTGATGTGAAGCTTAATGCAGTGCCTCTGGAGGTAGGCTGCAAGTGAAGCTGCTATTAGTGCCTAGGAATGCCAGTGTCATGTAATGAAACCAGTGAGAAAAGCAGCACACAGCTTGGCAAAAATCATCTGATGCTCTAACTAGATTTGTGCATTTACATCTTCCAAATGAACAATGTAGTAATTAAATTGGAACAACTGTCAGGACTTCTTTATATTCAAGTGGGAAAAGCATTGACTAATATAAAAATTGCACACACAACATTTCCCCCAGGTCTGCAATAAAAATGCCTGAAATGGTGTTCAGTGTTTACATCTCTCTGCAATGTCCTTTAGCTATTTCTCTACACTTTCTTGAGTGCTTCAAGTAAACTTCTGGAATATGTGTACTATGAAATGATTGATCCTTAAGTATCTGCCCAGGAAAGGGGAAGGGGTACTTCACTATGCTTGCTCCTGTGGCTGATTTGATGATGAGTTAGTTCCTCTAACTGCTCAGTACTATTTTACAAGACTTTTCCTTTGATGACTTGTTTTCACCTTCATTTTTAAAGCATTTGATGAAAAAGTCAAAATGCGTAATGTTAATAAAGCTCTGAATATTAAGGCAACTGCTAAATTGCTGTATTTGTCTCTGAGAGTGGATATGCCATGTTAGAATGAAAATTTGCATTGAACGATCCTATACCCTCTACTATACAACAAAGGTAAAAAAAACCACACAGAAGTTAAATCCTTCAGAGAAAGGATAATAAATGCTTTTTTTTTTTTTTTTTTAATAATAGTGGTATCTGGAAAACTCAGTGAAGTCTAAAAAAAAAAAAAGCAGAAATGAGACAAAAGTCAAAATAAAATATGCAAGTAAGACTGGAAATTGCATAAACAGTAATGACTACTTTGCTGTGTTAAGAAGTTCCCTGAAGATTGACTAGAACTAATATTTGTTCTGGTTTGGAACGAAGAAAAATGATCACCAAGTTATCTTCAGATGAAAAATATTTAGTCCCCTTTAGATTTCTTTTCTTCAGAGAGAATGTTATAAAAGGGACTTGAAGTAAAACACACAAGTGGTCCCACAGGTTTTTCTGACTACTCCAACATGTCTACTATGCAAGAAAACAAGACAGGAAAGAAATATAAGGAAAGAGACAGAGAAAGGAAAATGGCATGCACTAAAGATTTTTCTATTCATGTACTCTACCACCAGATACCTACCAAGTTTGTGCACTCTGAGCCACTGTTTGTTGGGGTAGCTGAGCCCATCCTGGGACATTGGTGGGACAGCTCTGCTCTGTGAAACCACCCCTTGGAAAACAAGATGGTCTCTCCCTAGATTACCTTACCTGGATATGTTAATTCTCTTATATACATTAACCTTAACCTGTCCCCTAAACCTATCCTTCCCTCCTTCCGTATCCTCCCGCCCCCTCTCCACCCCTGTGCCCCCTGCCCTCTGGCCAGTGCCCTATAACAAGGGTTTCGCAAGGCCGTTCAGCCTCTTTCACCTCTGGACTCCTCCAGAATAAAGTGTCTTAGAATTCCATGCCACTGAGCCCTCTATTTGAATCCTGATAACACACGAGCCATCTAGCTGGGGGGAGGTGGATACTCACCAGAACACCGGCTGGGGTAAGGGACAGAGCTGTCTGCACAGTACCCAGCTGTACTGGCCAGAGTGACCTTCCGGAGCCACCGAGACACTCCTGGTATAGCAGAAGCTTCCACCCACCCTACACCTCCCCTCGGGACTGTGGCAACTGTTGCTTATAGCTAAGTCTTAAATTCACCTGAAGAGATCTCAATCTGCTCACGTTGAAAGGCCTGATGAAACTTAGGTCTTCAACTGAAGGCTTAAATGTCTGCTAAATTTCATATGGCTTCAAGCTTTTTACAAGAACTTTATTCAAAGTCTCTATAAATGATGTAACAACTATTTCATAGTTCAATCTCATTAATACAGTAAACTGGTACCCTGTGACCAGGGTAAGAGGGTAGTAGAAATGCAGAAATGGCAAAGTAATTACAATTCTGGTTTACTGTGTAAATCATGTGTTAGTTTATTGGCAATTTTAAAATTTAAAAATTTCCAAAAAGCCAGTTAACTACTGGAAATTTCACCGTCACTCTGGATACCATATATCAGAAATTATGAATGCAGAACTTGCAGTAACCTACAAGCAAGAGTTGAGTCAGATGAAACCTAGAATCTCTTCATATTACTTCTGGCCAAAACACTTTTCTCAATTGTCAGCTCGGACGTCTCTTGAGAGTTGCTTAAAACCCAATCGAATATTGCTGAGAGACATAAACAGAAAAATAGTCTGAGGAGAGGTTCGTGTGAAAGTCTCTGCAGAATGAAGAGACAGAGAAGGTATTATCTCCTAGGCATGAATAACAGGTAACAACCTCCCTCTTATAACACACATGATACACTTTCCTTTTTCCTAAAGCTCTTTAATCATACTCTCCTGCCCAGGAACACTTACTTATTAAGACCTACATTTTCTTTCTGCTCACTATCTGTTCATCACCACTGGGAGACTAGGACCTTTGTTTAGCTTTCATGTACAGGGAGCAGAAAAACCCCTCTATTATTCCTGGTGTAGGCTTCTCTCTCTGTAATACCTGCTATATCCTTCACACTGTCTTCATCCTGCTGCCTGGGAACCAAGGACCACAGGCTCAGCTCTGACACTGCACAGATCCAAACCCTTAAACTACTGAGGAAGATTTCTGAGCACGTTTATAGAAGGATAAGAAATCAATAAATTACGCTGTCAAGATGAAATCATTACCAAATCAGGGAGCTAAGAAAGAGATTCCTCCATGGGAATGTATGAATATTTACGGGACAAAACCCTGTGAGCCTGGCTGGGGTTGAGTTATTGGGTCATCACATCAAGTTATAAATCTTTGCTGGTGAGCTGGTTGAAAATTACATCTCAGCGACAGGGAAGAGCTAACTTAGAGCAGCTACAGAGGCCATCCCTTTCCCATTTGGCTGGGGCTCTCTAGGCAGCAAAGACTCTTCAGGTGCTGTGTCAGAGGAGGTGAGTACATGAAGGGTTAGCCTGACAGATTGTTAAATCCTAAACATCTCTTGTACTTTAATCAAGAAATATTTGCTTTTAAGTTCTGTATATTCTGCTTTCAGAGATTCTTTGCACACAGCTAAAGAAGGCTGAAGAAACTGATCCAGAAGAGAAGATCTATCATTGGAAAGCTTTCTTCTGACCTGTCAATTCTGCTGCACTTGTGAAAAAAAACCCAGCCATAGTTCAGCTATATTTCTACCCCCAAAATATTAAAGCATATTTAGAATTGAGCGGAAGACAGCAGATGTTTAATACCTCCTATGACTTGTACCAGTGAGCACATCTGGAGAGAAAATGAAGATTTTTACACACAGCTGAGGCTTCAAGAAGAACTGGTATTAAGCATAAAGTATCATCAGAATTTGCTTAAAAGCATACAGTAGCTATGTTAATAACACTTCTATTCTTTGGAAGAGTGCCAATTTTCCCCCTCCTTTATTTTCACTACTTCATAAGATAGTTTCTGTTCTCAGCTTGAGGATTGATTATAAGATGGTCAGAAGCATTGAGACAAAGGAGAATGCTATCATATTGGTTCAGCAAACAAAAAAAATGCTCTGTCTTATCTTACAGTATCATAATCTTACTTCCTTAGCACACAAATGAAATTTAAAATACCCTAAAAGACGCAGGTAAAAAGGCTTTAAACTTTTAGCAACATCCCTCCAATTTTTTTTAAATTTATTTTTAGTTGTTGGGTTATTCACATTTTCCTCTACAGCATATTAAACTTCTCAAACAAAAAGTAGCTTAAATGTCTGGAAAGGCTAATTATAAGAAATGTATCCCACCTCATGATGAATTCCATTGTGACTAATGGAATGTAAATATTTACCCATACCATCACTCCAATAGTAACGTTCTACCTACTGAAATTCTTCTGTATCACGTGACAAGGACTGGTTTCTATGCAACACAGAATATCTAAGGTCTCACTCAGAAAAAGTAATATAGTATTTGCAAATCTTTTATGGAGCAGAGGCCCATATATTCTCTGTATTTTCAAAACTGCATTGCTCAATTCTAAATAAATAATAATAAAAAAGTTTAGAGTTCCTCTAGGTTTAATAGCTGATCTTCTCTTAAGAAAATTATGATTGTTGGTTTTTCCTTTTGATAAACTTAGCATGGTTTCCTCTTTTTTGTTTAAACATTTTTTAAGTTATTAAATTTCAAATATATCCCCTTTGAAAACTTCACTATTCTACTGTATATGCTAAATAAATAACGTTTCACGAAAAGCAGTTTATATGTTCAAAGTGCTATGTAAACATTCACTACTGAAATTATTTATAGACATTAGACCTAGAAGGAACACTCTGGATTTTTCTTTTTCAGTAATTCCATTCTTCAATTAGGTGCCATTTTAGCCTATTTAGAAAACTTGTTCTTGTCTGAGAATGATCTCCACAGCTTTTAGAATTGGACCAAATTAATATAAACCAGTTATCTGTTTAAAGCCAACCTTGCTTCATGAATATCACATTTTCCTTCAACAGTCTACTTCCTTTAAGAGGCAGTTGACAAGGATATTAAGGAATAGATTTGCAACTGGAAGGCAGAAAGTGCTTGTTTAGATATTTGGGGTTTTTTTCTCTGCAAGTAGCCCTCAGTTGCATTTGACCTAAGAACAATGAAAAGTTAAGTTTTATAAACAGATGAAATGCTACAACTTGTACTGTATACCTTTCAAGGGCTTTTTATAAATTTTTTTAAGTGTAATGATACATCTTCCCTTGATATATTAATTCCTTTTTTAAGCTAAAGACATCGTTTGGTGATTGATAGTAACTGAGGAAAAAGCAATCCAGTAGAATGGAGGCATTTTGCATATGCAGGCTGGGATACAACACGGTTGATGGCAGCTCACAGATCCCTCAGCATTCACTGTGCATGTTGCTTTGCAGTGTTGTGGCAGAATTTCATTCAGGAGAAAAGATGAACCTGGGCTCTGCATAGTCACACCTTCCTGTGCTTCAGGAGTTATCAGCAGAATTATCACCAGGAGAGTGCTGTCACGTGGGCACCTCTATACTGAGAAGTCAGATACGAAAACTTTAGTCTGAGGTAAATGAAATGGATGCTTAGGGCTCTTCTAGATCAAGACTAGAAACAAAGTTGTCAGAAAAATGTTGACTTCAGGACTAGAGTTTGAATCATCCTTCTGAATTCTGAAAAGCTTTTCTGGAAGTTATTAACAGGTACAGTTTTGAGGAGATAGCTGTTTCTGGTCACTGTCAACAGTCTCTGGTTACTGCAGAACAAAAGTTCCTGTTTCTTTTCTGGAAATACAGAAATGCCACTTCAGTGTCTCATTCAGGGCCATCACTGGAAGCTTTGGTCCAGAGTATTCCATTATTATTGAGATTGCAATAGTGGCAATCTTAAACTCAGATGCTTTCAAGTAAAATTGATGTATTTCTCAGAAGGTAGTTACAACCATTAAAACCAAACATAATGTCAGTAGAAAACCTGGCATCCTTCTCTGCCAAGATATAATGTCTGAAAATTGCTACAGCCAGTTGAATTGCTACATCCTTGTACCACCAAGCAGCCATCAAACAGCTTCTTAAATCAAACAAGAAGAAATGAAAGAACATATAGAGTATAATATGAACTTCACAGTCCTGTAATTACTCTGGCTTATTTTAGCAGGCTTTTTCTCTTATATAAAAATTGCCATTTACGGATGTGATGAGGATCCCATTAATTAAATCTTCTCTGGATTTCTTTTTGTTATTTTCTTTTCATACCATAGATACCATCCAACCACTTCTGAGAATTTGTCCACGACACTTTGGCTGACAAATCAGGAAAATTCTTTCAGTGACATCCACTTTTTTCCCAAGAGATTTAGTATATAGTTGATTTTGACTTCTCCATGCATTGAATTTCTTGTACACAATTTATAGACCATCTACTACAGTTGAGGTATAATTTAGACACACATTAAATAATGTGGAATCACACACAAATATATGAATTAAGCACATGCACAGGGGCCTTTGACTGCCTCTGTGGTCTATTCACAAAGTTTCCGGATTGGCACAAGCTCACCCTGACTACTATCTTTAGACTGACTTCAGAGAGCTTTCAGCTTCTGTTCCAGTGTGCACTGCTACAAGAGCAACAACATCTTCCCTCTTAAGGAAGGAGAACCTACTGCAATCACACTGGCCTTCTTGCTACTTTCTCACATAAGTGCCAATGGTGGTGGGGTTTTTTGTTTGTTTTCATTTGGTTTGGTTTGCTTTTTTATGAACCTGTATAACTCTAGATCACTCTAAGTTATAAGACTTTAATGTTAAAATATATCTTCTAGCCTGCATAGGCTAGAACTGCAGTTTCCAGAACTAGCACTAGTTTTTGTGACAAATGCTCTAAGGTGAAGAGCATTATTTTTAGAAACCAGGTCAGTGGATAATTATGGAAGAGGAAAAGCCAGTCTCATCCTTGTTAACCTGTGTTCTGGCTTTGGTTGCAGTAAAATTAATTGTCTTCACAGTAGTTAATAGGAGGCTATGTTTAGGATTTGCAGTGAAAACAGGGCTGATAATGCAGAGATGTGTTTGTTATTGCTCGCCAGGGCTCACACAGAGCCAAGGCCATTTCTGTTTTCCATCATGCCACAGTGGTGAGGGGTCTGGGGCTGCATGACCACATGCACATGACCCAACTTATCATTACTATTATTATTATTGTTTTTATTTGTATTATTAATATGGATTCTTATATTTTGTCTCAATTATGAAATTGTTCTTATCTCAGCCAAAGAGGTTTACCTTTTCTTTCTGATTTTCCTCCACACAGCGGGGAGTGTGTGTGTTTTGGGGGAGATGGGGATTGAATGAGTATCTACGTGGTACCTAGTTACCAGCTAAGGTCAAACCTCAACAGCTTACTTCAGATATTCTCCTACAGATGATTGCAAAACCTTTAAAACACTAATAGAAGTTCAACACTTCAATAAAGAAATAAAATGAAAAAAAAGCAGTATGGTAAGTAAAGAAGAGCGAGCTCTTTTGCTTCAAGGGATTTTATATTTTAGTGTTTTGCTTGGTGATAGATAATTCTATGATCTCTTATATCAGCACCATTTCTTACACACATATACATTTTAATTCTACTAGGAAACTAAGGTAATAAGCAGCATTTAAGAGGAGCCTTACAGACCGGAGTAAATGGTGGTCCTTTGGGGAGGTGCCCTCTACTCAGTTTTAAGCAAAGTTCAGCTCAGGACAGGCAGAACACAAGATTGTGTGCCAAATAAGGTGTGTGTCTTCTTAAACAATAGCCGAAAAGGTCATAAAATACAAAAGCTTTCCATAAGCATTATGTAGCACCTTCTCAACACACCTGGTAACATCTATTTGTGTTCAAAAGAGGGGTTAAAGGTGACAATCACACCATCAGCTTTCATCTGCATTAGCAGTCAAAGGAAGGGACAGAGATTTCTGCTTAAATACTTCAAACCCACAGATACTTTTGCAGTAGGTCCAATTTATCTTTTCTGCTTTTGTTGACTTGTATGCAAAGCTGGGATATCCAACCAACTAAATTAGAATCCTAGCCCAGTTTTGAAATGGTCTCCAAGATCCTTGGGTAGAAGGTGATATGGAAGAAATTGCTATGTATGAAAATACTTAAAGCTAGAAAAGTCATTGCCTACTTTAAACTGTGCTCTTTTGTTGATATTTTTACAGGGATAGATGTAATTAAATCAACAGTACCTGTTAGTTTTGAAGATAAACAGGCTCCTATGGGAAAAGAAAGATAAGATTACAGTTGCCAGTCTTGCTCACCTGCTTTCCCCGTTTGCTCTACTACACAGATTACTTCAAAGCAAGCAGAATATATCTGGTGTCCCCGTTGAATGAAAGGGTTATTTGTGTATGAGTGGAGAAAGCAGATGGTTTATTCCATTTGTGAAAACCCCTTTTCACTCTCAGCTGGAAATGTTGAAAAGTGGGAAAAAATGTCAGTTATGCTTTTGATACAAAAAAATCTCATTGCTCTTGGCAGTGACCTCAGCTTGGAAGAGGAGGTGTTAGCCTTGCATCGTTTCACAGCACTGGCTGATCAGGAGTGGCATTAACCCAACTTTAATAGAAGATCGTTTTAGCTCTCTCAGCCAGAAAAGAGTCTTGGTGACATGACACATATGAATGGTACAACAATGCAGAGATTACATTAAAGAAAAAAAAAAGAGGGGGAAAAAGGAAAAAAGAAGAAAAATGTTAGACCTTCGTGAGAGCTCAAGTCAGAATATATATAGATAGAATATTAACTGCAATGTTGGAAGTTGTTTGCCAGCAGTTCTATTGAAACTGATGTATCTTGAGACCTCGCCATTGTAGTTTAGAGACACCACCTTACATCCGTAAGTAATTAAAAATCATATCTTACTCCAATACAATATAATAATAAGCAACATCATGCATTGATTAGGAATTATTTTAATAGAACATTAGAAGCATTTCTGTCTAGGCAGAATAAAAAGGAGGTACTTGAGATATGGCATCAACTGTCTTTAATAAGCGAAGGAAATTTTTTTCTTACTACAGTACATAGAGTACACTAAAGACAGAGAGGCTCTTGTTTGATATATAATGAGATAAAGTTTCTATTTCATTACTTGAAAGATTGGTGGTAGCACAGATGATGTACTGACTCTGTTAATACTCTTAATTCATAAATAACAGCTGTTTCAGCTCTTGCTAATTCCTCTTTTAATCCCCTTTCTTCCTTACACAACTTTGAAAAACATTGCATGTAGTCTTACCATTTATATTAGTATTGTCTTTACATGAGATTTCTTTCCCGTGTAAGAACTCGCTCTCCTTTATTTCTACAAATAATTACAGGCTCATTACTGCTGTTGCCCTCTCCTCTGCTTTCACTGCTTTCCCTGAAACCAGCCATTTGTTGAATTTCATTAGCTTTAATACATACAGGACAAGGCTTAAGAGTTTCTCTTACCCCGATTAGGACTAACACATTACACTTTGTAGGAGGTCAGTGAGGGTGAGTTCCTCTAGCAGAAATTTCCATTAATAAAATGAGTATGGTAATTCAGCAGAAAAAGCTGTTGCTGAGAGTCTATTCTGTGTGTGTTACATAGGCAACAATCACCAGGTAAAGGAAGTGTGGAGGTGTAGTACTTTTGCTTGTTTTTGAACAAAACACTGATTTTGGAAGTGCCAAGCATGTGCTGTTCCTATTGGTTTTTAGTAGGAGATGTCAACAACAGCAGTGAAAAAGTTAAGCCAGATCTGGTAGGCTCTTAGTGTTAAGAGTGACCTGTCAATGAGCTTTGCAAGTAGCACTGGGCAAATATCAAGGGATGGTAAGATTCCCTGGAAGCGCTTTTTAAGTTTTTCTGCAGTTATTCTTGGTATTGGCCTGAAATTAGTTCTCACTGAAAGAAACTTCTTGAAATATGAAGACTCACAACAGGTGACGCAAACACTTGGATTCAATTTTTTTAAATAGTACCTTAATCTCCTTCAGGCTTGAAAAATATTTCAAAAAAGAAATGCCTTAACTAAGAGATTAGAAAAAGTTTTCCTTATCTCTTATTCTCACAGAGAAAGTCATAGATGAAAAAAATTTTCACTGGTGCTATAAACCCACAGTCCCATTAGGTCAATATATTCTATCAGGTCAAAGAAACAATATCAGTGACCTTTTGAGTAATGAGTAAAATATTACAATTTCTCCAAAAACTATCTTCAAAGAGTTATCACTATATAACATTTTTCAGACACAGCATGTGTGCTCAAATATCCTTATGCAATGGAAAGAATGGCCAACTTCAAACGATCATTTTAGTTGTTTCGTTACGGAATTTCCAGACCACAAAGAGCACAGTGAGCAGATTTATAGCCATTTAGTGCTCTCTGCAAACAGTAATTCTGCATTTTGCATATTTGAAACAGTAGGACTGTGTTTATCACAGACTCTGTCATTATAAACAGCTAATTGCCAAAGTCAGGTTTTGAGGCAGATTGCATAAGCCCAGCAACAATGAAAAAAGCCACATAAAATATTTTACTCTGGGCTCATGTCTAACTGTGAACTAAAATTACTGTGACGTCCAGTGATTTCTAAGCCATATCAAATAGAAAGAAGGCTGGCATGAAACTCATGGATGTCCACAGTCTTCTGTGTGCAACCCTGTGTAAAGCCAGCTCCTGAAAAGCTGAAGGAAAGCTCTTGTTTGTACAGTTTTGGATAGTGGTCAGTTAGGGAGGATAATAGTGGCTTTGTGGGAAACCAATTTCCATATATTTACTTTCCTGTCACTGCGTTCAAAAGGGTTTGTCCTGGCGTGGAAAGCTGGCAGAGCAGAAGCGAACTAAAAATGCTGTTTGCCAGTTTGACTGCTGCTTGCTTCTGCTTGTGAATAAAATTACCATAAAAGACATGTGATAGTGACTATCCAGTCTATAGTATCTTGTGAGAAGAAATTGAGACAATATAGGGATGAATCAACTGTGTTCATAAGGGTGTATGGCACGTCAGAGTTTTCTTTTTCTTTTCACAATACTGGCCTTGCTATAAATGCTCTCTAACAAAACCTATTGCTATTCTATTAAAAAACCTGGGAGCTAAAAAGCTTTCCCAGTTTTCTGAAAGGGCTTGATGAATCTGGATAGTTATTTTGATCAGCATGTCCTGTTTTCTGACTAAAACCAAAACATAATCCTTGGTTTAATTTGCATCTCTTTTTCCATGCTGAAGCCTTTTGCAAACTAGTGGAGTTTGTGTGCATTGGGAGCAAGCATTGAGGAGTGCTTGGCAAAATCTTACAGTTTTTCCTTATCCTATACAACTTCATGGAGAACCACAGTTGCTTCTCATTTTACTCACTTGGCAATATGGCTGCTTGAACATTAACACTAATAAATGACATACTCTGGAGAGTATAATACACAAAATTCTTAGTCATTTGGATGTTACTCCTGTCATTGTAGGGTATTCTTCCCTTGGATGAGGACATGAAATCAAAATGCAGTTGCCTACATTGTGGTGCAAAGCATTAACCACAATAGGCATATCGGAGAGTCTTTTCATTTTCTATCGGGATGTTCTTGAGAATCATCTTTTTAGTGGTATTTGTAAGCATATTGTAAAGTTTAATGATCCAGGCTCTGTTAAGAACTTGCCATTGTGCTGTTTCTCTCAGATAATAAGATTTATGCTAAAAGATTTATGATTTTATCTCATATAAAATAAAAAGCATGTTGTGCTTGACACTGCATAGTCTCTCTGTCTCCCTCTCTCTCTCTCTCTCTCTGTCTTTACTCTGATGTTCTTGGTAAATCATGACTACTTCTACCTGGGACAACTCTGGGATTTGTGGAAACTGGAAACAATTTCATTTTTCTGGTTCACTAGTTCTAACACCCCAGTCAAATTCATACAACAGATCCCAAACTGACATGTATTTTGGCAATCCAGAAAGGAGAAATTTACTATTAATAGATGGTTCATCTGTGCTTCAGCAATGTAAATTGGTCTCCAGGGAATTTCAGAAAAAGTCAATAGGCACTACTACCACAAGCACCTAGGGGTCTGTGAGATAGAAGTTAATATCAAAAAGAGAAGTCAAAAGCATTCTGCCCTACCCTGCTGATGACTTGGTCTAGAGGTTTGTTTTGTTTTCCACTGGTAGCTGATGGCTGCTAAAACTGGTATATTTCCACGGTTTCACTTACCTCATATTTGGAAGCTATGAAACATTCCAAAATCCAGAGACATGCATTATTCATTATACCCTTACAGGAAAGAATTGAATCATGTTTATAGAGTCAATATATGTACACACCTAAAAAAAAAAAAATAAAAAAGTTGAAAGATTATAAACTGAATAGAAGGTCTAACCAGCACAAAGAAATAGCAAAAATCAAAATATAATTCCACTTGCAGAGAAGTGCACCAGAATAATAGAGAGGAAAGAAATATTTTAAGAAATTATAAGGAATCTGAACTGTTATTCAGCTGAACATCATTCACTGTTTCCCATGAGTTGTGGAGTTCTCTTTAATTTATCATAGCCAGCCAGGGTGTATGACACAACTTAAAAATTTAGAGGAAATGTACTTAGAGAGATGTCATTTTATTACTGTTATAAATAGAACATCATTTGGAAGTTTTTGCATTTATAAATATTTCATGGGGTGTGATGGTGTGTTAGAATGAAAACAGAATAAAGCCTTAGGGTCACAGGCAACCCCAAAGGCATCTCTCTGCATTATCAAAGGCTATTTACCCCAGGGAGATACTCCTTTCAGAAAGCCAGACAGAAAGTTGTTCTAAGCCTGGCTTTCTGAAGGGTACTGCTGACAAAAGAAACAGTAGAATTTCAATCTTCTGATTGCTTTCAATTGCAGTTGCAAACTGTGTTTCTTACCCAGCCTCAGTTCATGTCACTTCTTTTTTTTT
>VZTJ01002466.1:251208-269636 GCA_013397795.1 Orthonyx spaldingii | reverse complement strand
TTTTTTTTTTTTTTTTGAGACAAAGTCCACTCTTTCTCCTTTCATGAGCACTTGGCAGAGAGGACAGTGCATAGGCATTCTGTATCCTCACTGTCACACCCGACCCAACCTTTAAACAACAGGGTCCATAAATTATCGTATTTGCAAAATACTGACCACCCTCCCCTTGAATTAATACAGCCTGTATTTAATTCAAGGGTACTGAGTGAGAAGCCCCTCTAGGGTGAATCCTAAGCAAATCTTCTGTATGAACTGTGTAACTGTCTTTCAAAGCACCCCTTTCTAAAAGACTTTCCAACAAATTATTCATTTAAGATAGATGCTATTGTGCTCTTAATATCTGCTATGTTTTCCCTAGTTTTACTAGGTAGATTCCTAAAATATTTTAAACTTACACAGCAGAAGATATATGTTTTCCCTTTTTTCCCCCCCCAACCTTTAAGAAAAGTAGTGAATTCTCATTCTCTTTAATTTCCAATCACATGGAAAAAGCCTAGTTTGTAATTACTGTGCAGAAATGACTAACCTATTGCAGAGATCTCTTCTGGCCTTTTGATATTTATTATTTTATATCAGCAATGAATAATTCTCAATGTAGCAAGATTCATGTATGTAGAGGGAGAGAAATGCAAATTTTCACCTCCCTCAGACACAGAACCACCCCAGCAGTACTTTATTAGTTGTCAACCATATCACCCTTAATTGGATTCAAGGGTCCAAGATATCATTTCATAAGAAAATTGAAATGTGGGAAAGAGAGAGAGAGATGACATGATTCTTGTCTTACAAGGCTTAGATTCTATACTGTCATCAGAGAGAAATTTCTTTCCATTTACACACTGATGCTTATTATAGGTTTAGCAGTCTTTAACAAAGTTATATTTTGTTTTCAAAAGAATCAAATTATTGTCATCACAGAAGCTGAATCAGTTATAATGGTACAAACCAGCTTGATGCCAATGTGTGTGTGTGTGTGTGCACACACATAACATTTGTGTAAGCACATCAGCACCGGTACTTGCACACATGCAGGTATCACTGTATTTGATCCCTTAGGGAATAATGGTATTTAATTACAGTATTACAGTCTGTACATAAAGGCAAAGTCTGATCTTATTTTTCTGAGAACTTCTGTCACTCAAAGGAGATTTTAGTTTCCAATACATCCAATCCAATCCCAGCACTAAAGAATTTCGTTTAGATTTTCTAAATCAGAATTTAATTGTTTGGCTGATTAGAGTACCTTGGTTCCCAGCAGGTACCACCTGTAGTCTTCTCTAGGCTTCTAGGAATCAGTTTTTTCATAGACATTAGTTATTGATGGTATCTTAACAATTTTCCGTATCTTTTATACCTAAGAAATTGAATTAGCTACTGATTTTAATGGAACTGTACTTAATTGCAGCATCTGCCCTACTGTTATCACTCTTAAGACCAGAAGCTAAGCTTGTATTTTACTCTGTCTTGATCAGTGCTAGAAATAATATTCTTGCACACACTGGCATGCTTTCAGAAGGACTGAATAAAAACCTGACCATTTCAGAGCCTGTCAGCTTCACTGCATGGAGCAGAAGGCTCTACATCACAGCTACTCGTGGTTTCTACAGAAGATGACCAAAACCTTCCACTGCGTTCACACACCAGTAATTTTCTGCTTTCCCTTATTTTATGTTGTTTAGATTTTGAACAAGAGCTAATACCAAATAATATATCAATGGTGATCAAAAGTAATGCATCATACCCTTCTTATTTCTACAGCAATTTGCAATGTAATCATATATTGTAATAATTTATGAGTAAAGACTAAATAAAACGCTAAGAAGTTAAATTCTGTGACTTTTTTAATTATTAAAAATGTTTATGTAACTGAAAGTGATCTCTTGATGACAATATCTTATTTACAAATTTATCCTGTGAAGCAAAGCTGTTTTAGCAGGAAAAATCTCACCTCTCACTCTCCGTTTCTCAAGCCTGAATTCAATAAAGGTTATTAGAGACTAAATTCTCCAGCATACTGTATTAAAAAAAATTATAGGCAAAGTAAAATTGGCTAACAAACTTTAGGAATGGTTAACCACAATCATGTTTCACTGACCTTACATTGCGGATACTTAAACATTTGCAGAGGATACAAGCAAACAAATAAAAAGTTACAAACCTCATCCCAAAATTTTGCATCCCAGAAAGTACCACTAAAAGAGTCAGGGAGTGGAACTGTTCTCTCTGAGCTAATTTATCAGCAAGGTTATTTACATCACTATTTACTCTCCCTAGGTACAATTTCTGATCCTTCCCTTATTTTTATTTTTTGCATCTGATGCCAAATAGCCAAAGCAAAAATGTATTAATCATTCACAGAGATTAATTAATTTCCTCTCTGAAACAAATATACTCTATAAATTCTTGTTGCAAAGTTTTTGTAAACAAAATATTTAATATCTCAGTGTTACAGTCACTGAGTAGTTCACCAGCCAACGCCAATTTCTAAAAATCCTATTTTATCATTGAATCTACCAAACATGACAAAATCCTTCAGCAATATAGTTTATAAATGCTATCAGCTAATCTTACACACAAAAAAATTGTATTATATCTTTTTTTACCTAAGGAGCCATGAAGAGTAAATACAGGGTCTGGTATGAATCCTCACACAAGTCATTATTCCTTCCAGTTTCTTTCAACTACTAGTGACCCTCTGAATGCTAATTGAGAGTAACAAATAAAGGAAATCAGATGGAAAATGGTTTTTTTAGTGTTCTCCTGCTGGTTTTAGTCAACCATTCTAATTAAAACACTAAAGACAATGTCAGATTATATTCTGACTTTCAGGGCATTTTTCAGATATGCTTGATTTTGTCACGAAAACAAACTGACATGTTTTTGTTGCATCTCTTCACGATCCATTCCATTTTAATAAGGAATAGTCCAAAACTGGTAAAAGTTCAAGAATGCTTTCTGTAAGATGGTCTTGAAAATGATGAGCAGTAGGTAGGTCAAGAACAGACATTCAAAAGGATGGAAATACTGGTGTAACCCATCCAGAAGAGCAGTCAAAGGGACTGGGCTTAGGATTCAGCAAATCTTCTGTGCATTCAAAGACATCTGAATCAGTGAATTCCAAGAGACTTTTTGTGTACAACAAAGTACTTAATTTATACTTATTTGTACATCAGCTTTCCAGTCTTTATGTCATCAATGGCTGTATCAAATGTTGGAATGTATCTGTCCTAACAAACCTAAGAACCTTTACCTATTCGCTCTGTATGTACACCCAGAGTCAGAGCACGTGACTATGGACAATTCATTCACTGCATGATTTTGGTTACTCATTCTTGCACAAGGGAGTCCATGAGGACTATTAACCAACACAAATCTTAAGCATGCAAACATTGGGAAGTTTTATATTCGAAATGGTCTGTCATGGATATGGTGTGGCTTAATTACTGAAAGTTACCAAGTTGCATGTGAACCCATGGTTAAAGCAAGGCATGTGGACAAAAAACGACAGAATTAGTTCCTAAAACTTTATGATAACTGTCACTAGATGTTATAAAAGGTTATGATTTAAAGAAAATATACTCCAGTGCTCACTATTAAGCAGAAAGAGCATACAAAGATAGGTAGGCTTCACTGCCTACATTTCATATCATATAACATGCTGATACCATAATCTCCTGGTAGCTTTTCTTCCTTTAGTACTCAAATCCAGGCCACCCAACATTTCAGCATGAAATTGTCTGATTGTGACACAATAACAGCCACTGGCAGCAGAAAAATAGTTGCTCTTAAAGGATTTATAGATTTCACAGAGTGCTATCTGGGCTGCCACCCCTGTCCACATCACTGATTCATGAGTTCATCTCTGCTAAGACAGCAACAGAATTACTTTGACACAGAGAAGTGATAACATCTTAGGGGAGAAAAGGGTCAGACTGTCACTTGGTGAATATCATAAAACATAAAACTCAAATGTTGTAACGCTGTAAAAACCCATTAGGTACCTCAGAAAAAAAGGGCCTTGCTGCTCGAATTCTGTCAGGCAGCAATTTTTACTTTGATTACCTAAAGTCACTTCATCTGTCTCTCAGCATTACATCATCTATAGCATCTCTCTCTTTCTCAAAAGGTTATTGAATGAAGTGTCAATCTTCCTCCAGGATAACCTTAAAAAAATCAGAACTTTGTTCCTTAATTTTACATCCCAAATTCCACTAGAATTTTCAAAAAAAACCACTTATAAAAACACTCAGACAAGTATCTTAGTCTGTTTCCAGAATAATGATACTGACCTTTACATATATCAGTGATATGCTCTTGTGTTAAGAAAAGTATTATCCTGTCATGTTACCATCTCAAAGGAAAGGCAAACAACAATAAAAATAAAATAAAATAAAGTATAATAACAGTAGTAGTAATAATAATAATAATAGTAATAACAGTAATAATAGTAATAAAAGAGTCAGGTGGTTTCTTCCATATCAGGGTTGGAACTGGAGAAAGATCTTTCAAGTGCGTGTAAAAGTGATCATCTTTCCAAAAGTAGGCATAGACTTCATCTTAGCAGCTTCATTCCCTAGTCCTGACTTAATGACCACTAATATTCTGGTGTTTAATAACAACGCCAAGCATTTCTATGCTTTTCTTCCATATTTAAATTCCTGTTCAGGCAGTAACTGGTTATGAAAAACAGTAGTTACAATGTTCTTATTCCCATCTCAGAGCCAGAGAAGCGGATATGCAGAGAAAGTGATGTGTCCAAGGCCAGAGACCGAATAAGTAGCAATACTGCTATTAGTGATTTTAATACATAAACCACTTCAAAAGATTTAAGAGTGAGAAGGCTTAAATGTGTGTCATTTAAGAAACAAAGCCATTTTTATCTCCTTAAAGATGTTTGTGCATAAATTGCCTCGAGGATTAAAAGGTGCTTAAGTATTAAAGCCCGTTTAAAACCTTAAGCTCCTAAAATGTTTTATGAACATAGACATGATGGGTCACCCTGAGAATACAGAAATGGACTTTGATTTGATAACAGAGTTAGGTTCTAGAGAGAGAGAGAGAGAGCTTGCTTTAAAAATGGACAAAGCCTGTTCCTAAAAAAAAAAAAATAGGGCCAGCGGCTTTGTGATCCTTTGCCTGGATGTGCTGATGATAGACTTGGGAAAGGGCTTAGAAAGAGTTTTTTCCTGATTGATGGTCAGTGAGAGTGATGGAGGAGTCATCAGCAGTGGAAGCAAAGCAAAAAGGAAAATGGTTCCAGTCAGAGATGGAAATTGCCATTAATGACACCAGTGAAGACCAGTTGCACAAGGATGGTGATGTTTGGGAGAAGGCTATTACTTACTGGAATTGCTCCAGAAAGAGGGCTTTGGATCTTCACCAGGCTGGGGTTCAGGGCATGATGTCTGAATTAATATCATGTTCCTCTATATGCCAATGTATTTAGGCTCACTCAGCCTAGCTGACATTGCTGTTACCACTGTCTGATCAGTACCTGGGAGCTCAGGGATTCCTTAGCAGCTGAGAGAGTTTCAGCTCTTTGAGCTCAGTTTCCACAAACCTCATATATAAAAGGAATTTGTTGAAACCAAGGTCAAAAATAGGTGGAAACTGTTTAAAATCATAGAAGGAGCTTGCATACTATATTTCATTTGAAAGAGCTGAGAAAAAGCATAAAGAGAAATGTTAATGTTTTGTCCATTACAGGAAAGCCTACACCCACAAAATCTATATGTATCTGGAAAGTTCACTTTTGAACTTGCCTAGTTAGACTTTCCTCTTTTTAATGCTGCACTCAGACACACCTCTTTGTCTGTGCCTGCTTATTAACTCCCCTAGTCAGAGCAGTCTCATCCTTTTTTTAATAGCAGTGCTTGCAGATAAAGCTCTCAGTAGAAGTCCCTAGCTATAATAACTAACTAAAGAGCCCATTTCATCTGCATTTTTGAATTAATAAAGGTAAGAGACTACCAACTGAAAACTTACTCTTAATTTTTTTCTAAAAATCAACTTTTTTCATTAAAATGCTAAAACATCCCAAAATGAATCCAAGTTCTGAAAAATATGAACTACATAATGGATATACTTGTTGCTAAGAGCCTGACGAATGTCTTTCCTCAGTAAATAAATAAATTGCTTGTATGCACCCAAAGCACTGATAAACAAGAGAAATATCCACACTTGAGCAGCTTCTAGGAAGCTATTTAAATTGCTTTTGGTGGAAGATAACTACCCTTCAGGTTTTCTGAAGGGGCACATTTTGGATAGCTAAACTGATGAACCTTTAGAAGGATTTAAATTAATTCTTTTTGTCATTACCTCTTTGCACAGTCTGTTTCAAGGAGAAAAAAGAAGCAGCCTTTCAAGCTGTTGAAAGATTACTTTCATTTTAAACTGTCATACATTGCTTCCAAAAGGTGGTGTCAAACTCAGCTACGTGTGAAGAATTAAGGAGGCTATGTCAGCTTCAAAATGTCATTGTCTGATAGAAATGCTCTTTCCTAAGTGAGTCCATAAACTCTCCAGATATGTGTTTGTTTGTGTGTGTGTGGTGTCAGGAAAACAATTAGTGCTCATGAAACCTTCAGAAGGAAAACTGGTTTTGATTTTTTTCAGATGATCTAGAAGTATTTAGCTATCCCATGTCACTCCATCTAGTGCTATTAATCACACAAAATTATTTTGTAGGCTTGTCTACAGGTAGAACAGACCTGACATATTTATTGGAATGAGCTTGTGGCAGACAGACCCTCATCATCTCAGAAAGGTGCTTAGCTGCTTGACTAACCATTAAGAAGTCAACATGGTCCAGTGAAGAGTGTAAAAGACTGAATGACAGGAAACCTATTTACCGACTTTGTTGCTGATTCACTTTCAGGGAATTTTGGCTTCGGTGTACAGAAATAAATTTTTATGAGGTAAAATAAGATATGAACTTAATATGTGCTATCTACTCTGCGTGACTTCCTTATATGTGAAAGATATAATAGGAAATAGAGTCAGAATCTCCTATTTCAACCCATGGTTTTGAATAAAATTCTATTTTAAATTTCTTCTCAAAAATAAATTTTTAGTAATTTTTCTTGCTTATGTGTCTGAGGACTTTCTAGCTCTCCTCCACTTTTAGTGCATATATGGGTATATGCAGTAAAGCTCAGAACTCTTCACTAGATTTTGAGATTCCAGTAAAGAACTAGAGATACACAGAGATATGTTTTATTATCTTCCAGGTTATAAATTATTGAATCTTAACATTCTTGGCATTTTGCAAAATGAAAAAACACAAAACCCATATCTTTAGTTTCAATATTTGCTGTGTTTTGCCTCTATTACACAGTCATTTATCATTTTGATTAGTCTGTATTTTTGGGGTTTTGACACGTTTGCCTGCTTATTCTCCTCTATAACTGTTCTAGACTCACTCCAACAAAAGCAAATGGCAGTAAACTGGAAGTGCAGGTAGACAGTTTGCCCAGAAACAACAGAATTATTGGAGTTAGAGAATGACTTCCTAGTGAGTTTTCCCACATACCATATTCCCTCAAATTTTTGACAGAAGAACTAGTATGAACAGCATTTGTATACCCCAGAAGATTATGACTTAGAATAAAGCCCCTAATATAGTGAGATACAGGAAGAACAGGTGAATTTTCTGAAAAATGTCTGCTTCAATTAGGGCAGACAAAACAGTGAGATGTTCTGGGCAGAAAAACATTTCTGAACCACTGCAAATTTTTCAGTATGTGTTCAGAATCAGTCAAGAATGATTTTTTTTTTTCCTTTTCTGAAGCAGAGGAGGTCAGTCACCCTGGTATTTTTACAGTAGAATACTTTCTAGGGTGACAAGCAAAGCATTTATAGCTGGTACTATCTGTTCAGTAGTTTCCTTTAGCTGAAGCAGAAGCTAAAGCAAAACCCAAATTAAATATGTTTTATAATATCTATACTACTTCCAATTAGTTACTTTAAGGTAGTTAAAAAAGAAAAGAATAGGATTGCTACTGGTTATCACTGTTTGTGTAGCCTTTCACTGAGGGAAAGGAAAAGGATTGCAATGCAGCTGGATTCTGAGAGACAAGGGTGCATATTTTTGGAGGTATATGATTGGAGTTGAAAAATATGATCAAAAAGGACTATTTAGGTGACAACAATATGAACAAAAATCCTGTTCATTTGCTAGAGAAGCAAAATATTCAGTAATCAATCTTAGGAATGATTCCCATGCTCTGCCAGTGAGGAGGTGTGCAAGAAGCTCTGAAGGAGCACAGCCAGGATCACTGACCTGAGTTCAGAGATGTTCCATGCCATACAATGTCATTCTCAGTACATAAACTAGTTCTCCAGCAGCAACTGGATTGTGCATCCCTTGTTTTTCTTGGATTTTATTACTCTCTCCTTTTTATTATTATTATTATTAATTATTATTATGACCTTTAAGATCACCAAGATCATATTATTGTTGTTGCTGTTATATTTTATTACCATCATTAAGCTGTTTGTATCTCAACCCATGAGGTTTCCTTTTCTTTCTGGTTCCTGTCCCTGTCCATCTGGCAGAAAGGGGAAGAAACTGAGCAGCTCTGTGGTATTCTCTTGCCAGCTGGGGTTAAACCACAACAAACCCAAACACTTCCTGCAGTGAAACACACACACAGAATAAATTCAAGCAAATCATCAGAAAATATCAAAACTGCTCTATTTGCAGTGATCCTTCCTTTTATAAACTTCCAAAAGGTTGGTTCAGTTCATGTAGGAACTTTTTATTATTCATAAGGGGTGTTCTGTTAGGCACTAGTTACTGCCATAAGATTGGCAAAAAAAATTTGGTCATTAATTTCAATCCAGAGTCATCAATCCTTTAATGAAGTCAGTAAATGCCACTGACATTTTTAATGATGCAAATTTTAAATGATTGCTGCACATCACATCACTAATTTAATCTGTTAACAAGTGGATATTTTTCCTATTCTGGATAACTTGTGTAAAATCACAGTTTTCAGTCAACCTGTCCTGTAGCAGGAAGAGTTCATTTGCATATAATGGAAAAGTTTCAGATTTTGCTAAAAAAAGTTTGTAGACACTGGTGCACATTTAGCACAACACTGCAGTTTTGATTCTTTGTAATTTAAATATTCACTATTAAAATTTCAATTTAGATTGTTTCCCAATTTTCATTTTTGAATTCTTAATTTCTGAATAATTTGTCAAAGTATTTCCTTTTATATTCCCTTCTGTTAATCTTTTGTTGTTCTTTTACATCCTAGGATACCTACATAGTCCTTCTGGTTCAACACAGAATGTTTTTTACCCAGAATTAATCTTTTTGTTTTTAATTAATTAAGTTTTCTTTTGCATCATTGTACTCACCTAAAATTAGTGACTGGACTATTAATGTCTCCTTATATTTCTCAGGCTGGAGACAATTAATGTATTACCAAGCATTCCTGGCAGGAGCGTCTGCAGTTGCAGCCCAGTACAAATTCACAGTGACTTTTTTGCATTCCCAGAATGGAATAAAGCTTCCTTTGTTTTCCAGTGAAGTAAAAAATGCTTCACAAGTATTAACATGAGAGGGAATTATGGGAAGACATTAAGAATCTGAACTACACCATAGGTCTCATTACTGACCTGCTGGAGGAATCTGATCCTATCATAGCCCCATGCAAAAATATTTTGCTGATGTGCCAAAAATTATTTGACTCATGGAATGTTGCAAAGCTTAATTAATGGGCTATGAATTTCTGAAATTACAAGTGCTATACAAGAGTTCAGAATTGTTTACAAAAGACTCAGGGGAAGACAGTAATTTTTAAAATACTTTCTGAATTTGATGCTGCAGAATTTAGAATAAATTATGGTAATCTGTGAATTTTCAAACTCAATTTTCCTAAAATGTTTCCATTACAGACAATATTTAAAAGTATGAGGTGGCCATAAAGATTCATGGAACTAATCAAGGAGAGAAATTAAACCACTTTAATGTGTAAGTACCAAAAAATTTATTATACCTTTTGTCATCAGCCCACAGAAGTGCTTTCTAGTTAGACTTCTATCTCACTTTCTCTCTAATGGGGTTCAAATGTTGTTATGAATGGATATTATGGGGTTAAAATAAGTTTCTACTTCTGCTTAGGCCTATAGCAATAGATAGTAACTTACTGAGGTGGCCTGCACCCCAGAACCCACTTCCATTCGCAAGTTCTTTTAATAATGGCTGATTCGGTGTATTATAGAATAAATCATTTATTCAAGAGACACCAATTGAACAGACAAGAGACTTAAAACAGAATATTACTACACAGGAAAAAGAAAAACTATTAATAGTATAACTTATACAGTGCACGTTTACAAATACAGCTAGCGTAAAAAAATAGTATAATTAGGATTCAATGTATCTTACCATCCAATTGTCGGGGATGTCCACATACATCAGATCCTCTCTTTTAATCTCTAGAGAAGCTACCACAAGGGTCCGCGAAATCCTTGGGGAGAAATTATCTCCACACATTCGTAGAATGTGCAAGAGAAACTTCTGATTTTGTGGTACATAGGTGATGCTTTTATAGAACAAAAGACATGCCTTCTGTCACGTACACATTTTTCTATCTCTTCTCCCATCTGTCCTCCAGATTCCTGGCATGGGGGTCTGGACAGATTCCTGGTGCCAGGGCGTGACCCTCTGGTGAGTTGCTATGCCAGAGGTTATCTTATCTATGCACCTCAGGGGGAGGAAGGAGGGGGGGATCATCCTGCCACAAATGTACAAACCAAATTCCCTTCAACTCACTGAACCTGTAGAGATGTAAATTACTTACAGTTTGTTTAAAGATAAACAATATGGGAAATATCAAATGTAATAGCCATAGTGAGGAGTCTGATAGCATCACAGAGGAACTTTTATATACGAATTGTAAGCATAGAAAACTGTTACATATTTCTCACACTTTTTATTTTTTTATTTTGACTTTCTATGCTTTTTGGATTTGTTTGAGTTTGTTTTGCTGTGGTTTTCTCTTTTGTTTCAACAGACAAATAACATGTAGCTCTTAAAATAATTTTGTCTGTTTTGCCACCATCATGTGCCACCTGATACAGAAAACCCACAACATGGGTCCTTCTGTTGTCACCAGAAGAATGTCTCCCTCCCTTCCTTTCCATGTTAGGCTATATTATACATCAGCATGTAAAGAAGGTACATGGATTCAGAATGTTGATCTTCTCAGACCTAGATTTAGGTTTTCCTCACAAAAGATCTTAAGTTCCCTTTTCTATGTACGGAGTTGGTATTGGTAAATGAAGATGCTTCTGACTCACACTTGAGGAAAATCCTCTAGTACACCACTTCACAGTATTGAACAGTTCAGATTATTTCCTCAGGGGGCTACTGTGGTATGTTAAAATTTATGTATTTTTTCATTCTAAAAAGGTAAGTGGTCTGGTTAGCATAAAATATACATTGGCATGAATATTAGGGAGACACACAACAGATCAATTTTATCAATAAAAGGGTCAGAATACTTCAGGCAATGCATTCCCTTTTATTTGCCCTCCATGGAACTGAAGTATCTATGGGCATCTCAGAGGCTCATAACTTTAATTTTTATTTCTGATGCTGAAAAACTTTATCTATTTTTATAAGGGGAATATTTCAGGAAGGTAATTGCAATAATCAGTTCAGAAGTATCCTGTAACAGCTACTGCTCTAGTTGATGTTTTTAGAGTAGAATTCACATGTGCAAACTAATTTGCTGCCATTCAGGTAATTAGCAGATAAAGATTAGTGAATAAATGTGAGAAGATGTCCTCAGACAAAAGAGTCTACAATAACTAATTGACATTATAGACAAAGGAATCATTCTCCTGGGTAAAGAGAATTTTAGAATTCATTCATACCTACCTGCTCTTTCAGTGGTTAATTTTTAGCAGGTGATTTGAAGTTTGACTTTAATAAACCTATACAGAAGGAACATTGCATGTCTTTCACTCACATTTTTTAGCAGTTAAGAAAATACCTCAGTCATCACCTTGTCATTATCTTACAGTAAACAGGCAATTATAACTGACTTTAAATTTGTCCATGATTTTTAGAGAGTTTTTGTGTCTCAGTCTATCAGAGGCAACTAAATCTACAGAACAGAAAGAAACCCCAGAAAATTCAAAGTTCAGATTCAGATTGTGGCTGAGGTTAAATTTCTTACCTCAACAGCTTTTGAAAAATATGCTTGAAAATGTAATAAATACAGACTTTTACTGCATCATTTAAAGTTCTGGCCGTTATCTGCAAACTGTCATTTACAGTTACAGATGTAAGGCAACAGGGAAATTTGATCACCTGGTGCTGAGAAGACATCATAGAGGTGTTGGAGAAGAGGCCACAACCTGAGGGCTTTTGTTTGTATTTAATCATTAATCTAGTCTTGACTTTCCATTAGAAAAAATGAGAAAAATAATCCCTGCCCCAAATGGGTGACAAACAGCTTTAAGACCAATGCTTCATAAAGAATGCTTGCATTGTACAGTTTGAACCAAGTCTTACCTGTAATTAGTTTTACAAGGAGAGTGATTCACAACGGAGATTATTCTCCTCTGGTTTTGGACAAGACCCATTTTTAAATGGTCAGAGAGTCCCCTTTCAAACTTAAAATCAGAAGCAAACCTGTGTGCCCCAAAATGCTAACCTTGAGACCTTGTCACAATTTCCAGATTCAGAGAAGGATCTGTGTACCATGTATGAATTTTACATTTTGAGTAGATGAATTAGAGCTCTTAACAATGACTTGGATACGCATTGTAAACATAACCTCTTATGGACAGAGGTCTTTGGTCATCGGGATTCCAGAGAGGAAGTGAAGACGATAAAAGAGCAGTTTAGAGTCCTGATAGAGCAGTTCACTGCACAGACCTCTGAAAGTCAACACCGATCAAGCGAAAGATTTGTTGTGCACAGTTCACCACATCCACCAGGAAACAAATGCTTCCTCAATCTGACAATCATCCCTTACACTCACTAGACAAATCAGTCAGCTGGAAAGTGTGACATGAACAAGGGATAAAGTGAGTACTACATTATATGGAAAAGGATGAAGAACATTGTATTACTGTAGTACTGAACACTTTGAATACAAATGTAAGAAACAAGAACTTGTTAACATTTAGTGTATGTAACAGATATTTCCCTCTGCCATCATTCTCTTCAGTCTACTCACTAGAAATGCTCAAATTATAGTGGAGAAAATACATGTGTAAGATCAATCAGGTGTTCAACTATCTGCATTCCAGAATGCTGTGATGCAGAGAAGTTTCTCCCTTAGATGAACTTGTATCGATAGAACTGAGATTTTCCACATGCATTCTTCATGCACAAACTAAAATTCTGATTTGTCATAGAACCACAGAAAGGCTTGGGCTGGAAGGGACCTTAAGGTTAATGAGTTCCATGGGCAGAGATGTCACTCGCTATTACCAGGTTGCTCAGGGCCCAATCCAACTTCTCTGAGCAACCTGTGCCAGTGTTTCACCACTCTCTGAAGTAAAGAACTTCTTCCTAACATCTAATCCAAACCTCTTTTTAAAACTATTCTCCCTTGTCCTATCAGTGTCTGGCCACATATAAAGTTGCTGTCCTTTTTGTTAATGAACCCCTTTCATGTTGAACTTCATGAGGTTCTTGTGGGCCAACTCCTCAAGCTTGTTCAGGTCCCTCTGGAGGGCACCCTTACCTTTTGTTGTGTCAGATTTGAAACTACTTGTGTTTTTCTAACTGTCAGAGAAAGACTTTTTTGTCATTTTTCACATTTGTGCTTACAAAAAGTATTTAAACCTGCACATTCTATAATCTTGTTTATTTGTAGGCTCCATACAGACAAGAAATGCAATGTTGAAATATGGGTTCTTTAAAAGTCAGCATCACTATATAGGTGCTGAGATACTAGAGAAATGAGTGTCATAGGGTACCTACAATGGATAAGGTGTTTACCAAGATTTTAACCCATCTACAGAATCTATCCCAGATGAGCAAGGCAAAAGGAAATTTGTAATTGGCATGGATAATCTGTATTTTTCAGCATGTCTTTAGTAAATTATGATGAATAGCTCAATTGGCTGCTTAAAATTATATTAGTAGAAGTAATGTGACAAGAAACTGCTAACAATGCTAATTAATTGTCCCTAAGATTAAGTGTATTATTGCATAGATTAAAAGTGAAAAGACCACCACCTGAGGCAAACATCACTCTGAATCAATGACTGCATTCATTTAAGTGATGGAAGCAGCCATAAAAAAGTCAAACTTGTGTGCAGTAAGTTAAGTTAAAGACCTTAAGGCTTGATATCACATATTCAACGGCTTTGGTATTTGAACCTGTGGTAGAAGTTTCCAGAGACCGAGGATATCCATATTCCTTTTCATTTGGATATAGAATGGATTATTCTGATGCTGTTATCTACAGGACACACAAACAGTAATTGATTTTCAGTAACACTCCCCTGAGCCGGCCACTTGCAGGGTAAGGATGTAACAGGTCAGTGTGCAGACACAAACGAGAACAATTAACTTGCATGTTTGTCCACAGCACTCCTGCTTGCAGGGAAGTGCCTCTCAATGCTCTGTAGTTATGGAAGACCTTGTGAAAGGTTGAACCTTTTACAGTCAGGTTTTCCCCTACTCAAGCAAATAAGTGACAAATGTATATATGGCTAATGCCATGTTCAGAAAGAAAAATGGCAAATAATAATGACTACTCACAGCTGACATTATGTCCGAGCCTTCAGAGCAGTGTGGATGCCAGGAATGTTCCTAAGCGTGAATGTGGCATGAGCAGAAGTGAGTGTGCTTTTCTGGTAAAAGGAAATTATATCAAAATTGGTTCCTTAAAGTGCTGCCCTAGCCTACCAACATAATCTATTCATCCAGGTCTTTCTTTCTTTGGGTTTCAGATATTGCTCTTAATCCAATCACTGGTTCAGGAAATGAAGCACTGGATTATTCTGGTGATGCAGATAGTGAAAAAAACTAGCAATGAAAAATGAAGTAATTAAAACGTAAAACTGATTGGCATATTTAAATGCTGTCCTCTAAGTAGAATTTTTATATCCTTTCAAGGGTAAATTGATATTCCTTTGAGAAATTAATGTAATTATATCAATTCTCAGATAAACTGGGAATATTGCTCAATCCATCTATGACAGCTGCCTCTTATTTCAATTTCAGCTGTGACATGGCAGCCTTATAAAATTAGAGGCACTAAGGAACAGTCCCAGAGACAGAACAAGTCACATAATCCCAATATGACAAAACTATTTTAGTATTTTTTTAAGGTCTGACTCTAAATAGTGAAATCAGTACAAATTCTTACACTGATTTTAAAAGTTTTAGGGAAGTACTAATCAGAATTCAGGTCTCAAACATTGTTACAATACAGTACAACATATATGAAATAATAAGATTACTATATAGAAATGCAAAATTTACAACAATTTTTGTAAGGAGAAATAAAATGGTGTATTACTCATACTGTTCCAACATATCAATTCCTAAACATAGAAAACAAGACTTTCTAAGGGAAAAAATCCACAAACATCAGGATTATTTTTATCTTCCCAGTGCTGGGAAATATAAAACCCATAAAAGTCTTCAGAAGCTGTGTCATTTTTGAAAAAGGAACAGAGAAAGTCCACTGACATGCCTTTTCTGTCTTCTACATATAACCCAATCAAACTGAATTTTGTGCAATTAATGCTCTCTTCCTTTTCAATGTAAAGATAAGGAAGAAGTGGGATGGGAACCTGAGACAGAAAGAAGTGGGAAGGTGCTAAAACAGAAAAAGAAGGAGAGAGAATGAAGGCAAGGACCTCACATTTCATATAGAAATAGGTGAACCACAAGCAGTGAACACTTTAAGCAAGGTAAAGATACTCTGAGTGAAATTCTGATTTCAAAGAAGAAATATAAAATCTTTGGACTTTTAGTTGAAAATGGGATCAACAATTTGTAGTTGAGAGCTTATCAAATTAATTAGTTCATGGTTTTTGGAAGTTTATTATGACATCCAGAGAACTACAATCCGTATGGAATAAACCAGTATGAGCCAAGTACCCTCAGTTAGTTTAAGACAAATGGAGTAAGTATTAGAGGGAAAAAGTATAAAATAAAAGAGAAATTTGTAGCTTGAGGGTAGAATTTATAGGTGGTAGTGAAGTCATCTGAGGCTGTGGGTTACATAGCTGTGGAAGGCGTTAATGGCTTTCTGCATTTAAATTTTACTTGACTTGATTTCTGTGCTCTAAATGTAATCCTTAGCTGAGATTATAGTATGGGTTCAATATTTATCTAAGGATTTTGGCACTTATGTAAAAGAAACTTTCACTTGTGTGGACTTATTTTATGGACTGTGCAGAGAGATTTAGATTGGTGAGAAGGTAATTTCTTCTGGGATATGACACATAATGCATCGTATATGTATTCATTGCTATAGGACTGAAAGGATCTCCTGAATAAATTTCTAGGCCATCCTGTTACTTTTACAGGCTTTGAAATAGGCTTAATGTAACTAAACCATGTCTGAAAGATGTTTGTCAAACCTGTCTTTTAAAATCTCAGTAAGGTGCGGGTTGCAATGTTTCGATATTTTACAACATTAGCATAGCAGCATGCGTCAGAAATGCTTTCTCTCAAATCTCATCTAAATTGCAATTTTTTATAAATTAAATCGACTTCCACTTGTTAAATCCCAGTTTGAAAACAACTGATTTCTGTCCTCTTTGTTACAAAGCTTTTAAAGTGTATTTGAGGATGCATATTAGAAGGATTTGAAGCATAGACCAGCTCCCATTGAAGGATAAAGCAAGTTACTTAGAAATGAATAACCAGGACATGAAAAAAGGCCACAGAATTGGGAATGATTTGGAGCAGGTGCTCTGACACTGGGAAATGGTCTTTCTGGAGATCAAAGGAAGACTTGGTCTCCTCCAGTGCAGCACAGCCTGATCCCTTTATCATTCTCATGGGCTGCAGGCAGTTACTTTCTGTAGTGAAGTGAAGCCTGCTCTAACACAAATCCATTTGGTGGACTAAGCAAGAATAAACATCTTAATTTATTGCAAGAGTCTGTTTTAACTTAGGGTCGAGATATTTTCAGCTGATACTTCAGGAAAACTGAATGACTTGTACTGAGAAATAATAGCAATCATGTTTGACACTTTTAGTCATCAAAGTGGGAATCACTTAAAAGTAGTATCTGCACATATTCTTTCAGTTCCAAATGATTTCTGAAAGATCGGTTGAAACATTATTCTTCTAAAATCTATAAAAACTTGTGTTGTAATTAGTTTTAACAATCCTAGAGTTAGCAATAAGCAAGATCTGTCCACAAGGACTAGAGAGACACGTACAAATTAAATGACCTTGAAATGCATAGAACGTGTTATCTGCAGAAGGGGCTCCAGGAAATTATTATATTACAATTGAAAAGATAAATAGATATTTAGGAAATTCTGAAATGGCCACATTTTGTAAATTTGCTCTACAGAGGGATATATAAGTTCTAAAAATCACAGCGTCTTACATAATCACACCTGTTGATATACATGCCTGAATCAGAAAATAAAATAAAATTCTAGGTGCTTGAATGCTGGGCTAGAGTTGTCTCTATACAAAGACAGACTCACAATCCGTATCATTTACCAATTGTTTTAATTGCATATTTATCTGATTTGTTTAAACCCATGACTTACCCAGAAATCTTGCAGTAACGATAATCTTTCTTCTATCTCTACAAAGCTAATTAGGACACAATCTCACTGCACCTTAAAAGTACCTTCATTATCTCAAGTCAATTAGTGGTTGATTTACCAATTACCTTTGTCACTGATGGTTCCAGAAACATTCTGCATTGCAATGTGGCTCAATTTAATGACATACGATTCTGTTAGTACATGTTATACATCCCTCAGTGTCTCTGGTGATTAATAGCAATAAATGCACATGCAGGTTAAAATTGCAAAATATAAATTAATGCCTTCCAACCTTAAAATGGCAAAACAGAGGAGTATAATGAAGTACACATTCTGATACTCATACAGTTGTGTTTCAACTCTTACTTATTGCACTTTGATGTCTTTCACTCTTCTGATACTCAATAGTGGTGTGTATTGTTAGGTACAAAACATCTAAGGAAAGTGCATAATTAGAACACCAAATTTTTGGAAAAAAAAAAAAGAAAGATTGCAGTATCACGATGCTGAATTATTGTAAACACTACAAGGAAAATCCTTTTGTAGTATATAATATTTATTAAAATTACACATTCCTCTCATTAAAGAAAAATTGTGCTTAGTTAAATTTCAGGCAGCCTATTTATGAGAACATTACTTTTTATTTCAATTTTTGGGGGGCTTTTTCTTCTTTTGGTTTGGTTTTCTTTCTACTACTT
>VZTJ01002466.1:214510-251143 GCA_013397795.1 Orthonyx spaldingii | reverse complement strand
TTTTTTTTTTTTTTGTTCTCTGAAACATGAGCTCTGCAACATGCAAAATTGATTTAGCTCACAGTTAATTTAAGCAGAACCCAGTGAGGTCCCATTAGATGCTCAAATCTGGCATTGTTCTATCTGTCCTTTCTGCAGAGATCATTTTATTAGAATTCTCAAAGCAAGCTACAGGGGGAAGACCAACCTTTTTGAGCCAATGTCTGTGTGTATTATTCTAGCCTGAGAGATTACTGCTATCAAGCTCCAGGTGAGTCTGCCCAATGGTTTTACACTTGGATTTTAAGAAGTTGCAGAAGCATTTCAGAGGCTCAGCTCAGGATATTTAGAACTTTCTCAAGGGGTGATCTTCACTTCTCTGAATTACAAATTGTATTCACACGCTTCAAAGTAATATTTTCTTAAATATTTTATGCATGGGCTCCAAGAAAAAGTCACATTTGTAGCCATTCTTCACAAGGGAACATTGCATTAATTTCTTTTTATTTGAATGGATGATGTTTGTGCTGGAATGCGCTATTTAGACTTCTGGTATTTTACACTTCACAGCTAAAGCCCAGCTGTGATACTAATTCATCTCTTATTGAGATGTCCTGACATAGGCCTAGTTGTTGGGACATAAGAGGCAAATGTGACAGCAACCCAGCTCCGATTTTATAGGAAGTCAGATGATTTCTCATCACTTCATCCCCAGCTCAGCACTTCCGTATGGTTCTTTCATAAGCTAATCCATTTTCTTGTGAAGAACTGAGTTCTCTACATGTCTTTTAATCATAAAAAAAATTAAGTCAGGTAGGAGGGGAAGAAAAATGGGGGAAGTGGAGGCAAAAAATCCATCTTGCTCTCCACAGCCTTCTGGTGTTAATATGTTTCCATAAACTGATTAATCATAAATTATTAATGTCAGCCTTGCTGAGATACATTCTATCTCCTTTATTGAAATCTGTCTCCCAGGCATTCTGCCAGTGGTTTTGACTGATAAGGCAATAGTGCCTCTATTTGCATACTCATGCTGGTACCTGGCTGCATGGTTAACCTACTGTAGTGTTGACACAATGTCATATGATATATTTGTCCCCGGCATAATCTTGATGGACCACAAACAGTACTTCTGGCTGAGAAAATTATAAATAAATCAGAGTGTTAAGTTATAATGTTGTTGTTCTTGTTGTTTTTAATGCATAGTTTTCATGCTATGCCACCTAGAAGAAATAAAGTTCATTTTAGTGTGCATGTAAGAGTTGCAGAATGTGTTATGCTTAGAATGTAGCCACAGAAAACAGTAAACACAGAAAATCAGACTTTTCTGGTTTTATCACATTAGGATATTACTGCTTTTAACTTTTTTTTTAAACTGTTATCACAGATACAAGCACTATTCAAACTCCTTTGAATTAATGCAATGTTCAATTTGAACTCTTACCAGCACTGATTCATTACTATTTGACTTCTGTCTGAAGACAGTTACTTCATTTGCATAGGTTTTCACACAAATGAAGACATTCTGACAGTAGCCACTGAAGATAGATCCCTTCTATTGCTCATGTAGACAGGCTGTCTTACAGCAGAAAGAGATTCTTAAAAATGAAGCGGTACAAGCAGTAAGAACTAAGTAATATTTTTGGCCAGAAAGTGAGATTTTAATGAAAATCCTAAAAAATCTATTAAGTAGCAGAAATAGTGACAAAAAAGCTTGCAAATGTTAAGAATGGCTCAGAACCAGTATATTTTTTGGCATCAACATTTAGAGTTTTTTTACCTTTAGTAGTTCTTGTTCTCTGGAAAGATCATCACTAGCAGTGATATATGAAATACCCTGGATCTACAGTCCCCATCTCCAAGTCTATTGGAGAGTTTTGAAGATCACATTTAAATGAGTTGCCCAAATAGTCTAGAAAAGTAAAGAGAAGTGTTACAAGATTCGAAGTGCTTCTGTTACTGATTCAAAACACTTTCAAAAAGCAGTTCTCAGACATTCTAACTCTAAATGGAAGGAAGAAACAAACAGCTGAGTCTGCACCATTTCCATGTCTTTCCAGGGTATTATTTTTTACTGAGAAGACATGATACTTCAGGATCATTTATAAATAAATAATTTATGGCCTCAAAAAGGCAGAGTTACTAATGGGTATTAGTCTTTCTGTGTAAGATTAAAAGCAGCTTAACACACACAGAGAGAAAGAATTGTACATATGTTATTTACTCTTGTAAATTAATTTAATTTAGGAACATGCAACACATCTGAAGAAACATGCTGGGCTGCTATAAATTACATCAACATTTTGTTGCTGTGACTGTTAAAGATTATGTACAGAGGCGATATTTTTTCCCCTAGCAACTATTTAAATGCATATTAGTTCTTTCTCTCTCTTGTGTTAGCAATAATAAGGCAGGAATGCAACTACTGAAAGGCTGAAGAGGAAAAGTGAATGATTTTAAACAAGGCTTACTATACATCATATCAATTGATTTTTCTTCAGGCTTTGCACTTTAAATATCTTTGTATAAATCTATTTCTGCATTCCTGTTTTTATATATATTGTGTGTATATATGTATATGAAAAATTCATTGTTTATAACATTTTATTTAAATATGTACTATTATTTTAATCACAGGTGCTCAGAAAGTACCAGGTGGAGCTGTTCATATGTTTTGGGGCTATAAAGTCACTCCTATGTGATGTCTTTTCAGCTACCAAGTTAACATTCTTTCTCTTTCTGTGATTTTATTTTTTAATATGCAGGAAGGGTGACTGAAACTGGGAATGTGGCATCATTTGGGCTGAAGATTTTTACAGATCAAATACAAAGAGGTAGAGAACTAAATAGTTTTCTTACGCTTCATATCAAAGATATCTAGAAAGAGTTTTTGTGTGCCAATTTGCCACTATAAGGCTATGTAGGAAAAATTGTTCTTTGTGGGAACAGAGATTTCTACCAAAATCTCAGTTATGGTCATGATGTACATCTCTGTCTACTAGAAAGTGCTCTGACATTGGCTTAATTTCTGCAAGGGTTTTGCAGACTTAAAAAGCCATTATCAATTTGTGACACTTAGTGTTCATTGTGGTAGAGAGAAAGGATAAAATAGAAAAGGGTTTGAAATAATTTAACAGTTTAAGAACACCTTCAGTGAAACTGATAGGCTTAAGTATTAGATTTGAATAAATTACACTTCTGTCTTTTTATTGTCTGGACAGATTATGGTAATTTCCGTTTTTTTGCAGCCATGTACAGGGAAATGTAGACTTCTCCTCTGCATTTCCAGAGGTGCTTTCAGTTCAATAGAATTGGATAACTTTGCACCTAATTCAGCCTCAATCCAGCTGAACCTAAATCCCACTTAACAAACCAGGACCTGCCCAATACCTAAGCCAGAAGAATCTGTGTGAAAGGTGTATGGTTTGAACATAGCCAATACATGTTATCAGAACTAATTAGCAGGAAGCATTCCAGCTTTCCATGGAGGTCAGAGCAGAACTTCCTTAAGCAACCACACAAGATGCTCAGGAAATGGGAAACCTTTGGATGGAGTGTCTTTTTCAGCCTGAACAAACATACTCCATAACTTCAGCACTTCCAAAGCATGTCTTAACCATCAGCCTGGAGCTAACACTGTGGTCAGAGTACTGCCTGCCCTTCTGTTGTAAGCAGATCCTTGCACGTCTCTGATGGAGTGATACACAAGACCACAAACAATCTGAATTTTAATACACATTCATCTGGTTTTAAAGGTCAATGACTTTTTCTGCATAGTTTCATGTAGCTTTTCTATGATCATACATGTCATATAATAGAAAATAAAGCTTCAAACCCACTTTTCTGTGACTGTGTGCTTTACTGCAAGTAACATGAAGCACTGTTACTTTGTTATACTGAACAGCATCTTTTGAGAAATGAATTAATTAGTTCACATGAAGTTAATGGTTTTTTTTTACTTTTTGTTTAAAAATAGTTTTTTACCATCAGTTTCAATTTGTAAATGATGAAACTTTAGGAAATCACATCAGTGATTTAAAATCTGTTAAACAGACATTCCTCATACTCCTTCAATTTACTGAAACGCTGACACAATGCCATATAGTCTATGTAAACATGTTTTGAGTCAGAGTTAAAATTGAAAGTTAGGACCCTTAAGGAATGCTTCCTAGAAAGAACTAAATCCCTCTAAAACATTTATGCTCACCACAGTTTACAAAATGACAACAGAAATGGTATACTGATTGAAAATTTTCCTTTAGGACATTCGGGTGTTTGATGGGAAATGAGATGTCATTTATTTGCCAGTTCAAATGTAGAGGTAAGATAGCAGGGTGATAGGGTCATCAGAGAATGGACCACAAAATTACTAGTTGAGAGATTATATGATACAGAGTTTTGGTTTATTCTACTTGCCAGTCTTGTTACAGCTGCATTTCAAAAATAGATTCACATACTGCTATTTTCTGTACTCACAGCAATTTCTCATCACCAGACTTAGCCAGCAAGTAGGTGGGAATAAGAAACATTTAAAGAAATGGAGTAGGTCATTGTGCTTGACATTACTGCTGTTTAAATAAAATTCTCAGAAAAGTGCACTAAGGCAGTAATAGGTTATATTTTCTACCCTCTATTGCAGTTGGCCAGTGATGGCTTAAGCTAAAACCCAGCAATGAGAAAGCCTGTGTACAAGTCCCAGCTCTGCTGTGGAGCATGACTGCAAGCAAACCATGATCATTTCATGAAGCATATACTTCAGCTTCGATAACTGTTAAAAATAAGATTTCAGTTCTGTATAAACAGAATCTGAATAATGATCAGACCATGAGAGAAACTAAAAATGGGAAAGGCTTGTTTGTTTATTAGTCCATACCCAAAAATTGTAGAAAAGAACTTGGGAAATGGTCTTTAAAAAAAAAAGATGAAGGAAGCAGAAGATATTAAGAGTAAAAACTGTTGATATTAAAATCCTTACTTTCAGCAAATGAACTATTTAAGAAAGAGAAAAATGTTAATTTTAAACAGAATTTTGATAAAGAGTCTCAAATTTTGTTTGAAAACTGAAAAGTTATGAGCTAAGTGTGTATTCCTCAGAAACAGAAAATCAAAACTTACTGAATATGATATTCAAATATAGTCATACTATCTACTTGTAGCATATATGCTGCAGAAGTTACAAGATACCTTGAAAAATAAAACTGCTGAGCAGGGTAATTTAGCAATAAATTACACTTAAGAAATAAAACCAGACACTTAACTTTATTCCTATAAGAAATAAGCATTTGTCACTAATACTTTTTAAATAGTAGAGGATATTAAAATAGAGAAAAATATGCCCTGCCTATATACTCTGTAGATCTTTATCATGGTGTTTAAAATGGATATAGATATAAAGAAGAAAATATTAGTCTAAAAGGAATAGTCAAAAATCTACATTTCAAAAAACTAAAGAATTTTACCTGTTGTTTTTTACTACTGAGTTCCTTGAAGCTTCTTCTTGCAAATCAGGTACTATCTGTGACATAAATGTAGAATCATAGAATGGTGTGGGTTGGAAGGGACCTTAAATGCCGGTTAGTTCCACAGGCAGGGATGTCACCCACTAGATCAGGTCCCAGGGCCCCATCCAACCTGGCCTGGAACACTACCAGGGATGGGGCATTCACCACTTCTCTGGGCAACTGCTCCACTGCCTCATCACCTCCTGAGTAAGGAATTTCTTCCTAATATCTAATCCAAATCTCTCTTCTTTTAGTTTAAAACCCTTCCCCTTGTCCTATCACTATCTTTATTTAGACCGTGCTAAAAGTCACTTTTCTCTTTTTTGTAAGTGCCTTTTAAGGACTAAAAGACTGCAATGGGATTCCCCAGAGTCTTCTCTTCTCCATGCTGAATAACTCCATCTCTCTCAGCCTTTCTTCATAGGAAAAATGCTCCATCCTCCTGGTCATTTTTGAGGCCCATAATTTTATAGGATCAGAAAAAATACAGGTTAAAAGTATTTGCTCTTTCCTATTGGATTTGGGCTTTGATAAAAGGAATAGTGGAATTACTGAGGACATAAGCAGTTTAATAGTAGTTAAATAGTAGTACTTGTTAAGTAAGTAGTTAAAGGTCATAGAAGTATGAGAGTTGATGGGCGTCTATAAAGTTATTCAAGAGGATAAACAAAAAATGCAACATACTTGTATGCTATCAAAACTTCATGGAGGATTTTAAACCAATAAAAAGCACTTTCATCAAACATGAAATGTTCACTTTAAACATTATAAATACAATATTTGAGCAATAACTTTGTCATGGTTTGAATCTATGGTATCCCTTTAAAAGGATCCCAATGCATATAATAAGTCTACGTTTCAGCCAAGTTTTTAAAAAAAAAATCAGAAGACAAAACAAAAAACATCCAAATAAGCTGCACAAAAATGTAACATAAAAAGCAGATGTCTACTCATATCATAATTAGCTTGAATCTCACTTTTAATGGGTACGCTGAGCCACATCACATAATCTACTGAATTGATTACAAAATGACCCTCAATGTACTTGCTCCTTTTTAGAAGGCTATTTTCAAAGTCATAGTGAAAAGAGATTGGCTGCATTTACATATGATAAAATAAGGCATGGGCAGGGTGCATGCTGGGTCTAGTATCACATCATGCATAAGAATGAGATAGAATAATACAAACATTAAAATGTTCTTCATGTTCTCCTTTGTGTGCTTTGAGTACGGTCAACCAGATATTTAGGCATTAAAATCCCATTATGAGATGAGAATTCAGAGTTTCAGCCATCACTTTCTTTAAACAAACCAGTAGAATATGACTAGGCTTGATGGCTGCAAGAAACTTTTTGGAATTACATACAAATTTTGTGAGACAGGCTGCCACTCCAGGAAGGGCAATGTTGGAGTCAGATGGTGACAAGATTAAGTGTGTATAGCAGATCATCTATCACAGCATCAAACTAAACAAGTTATATACTTGGCTACCATGTTAGAGAAAAAAAGACAGGGCTTTACACTGATGAATGTATTCCTTCAAACTACAGATGACGTGTTCTCTATCACGCTTATGAATCAAAATTCATGGGATAAAATCCCTAATGAAATACAGTTTGGGTATACACGTTGTTCTTGTTGAGGTTTCCTGACTATCTCTTACACCTAAGGACGATTTTCCAACATCTTTGGATTTTGCTTTTCCTGTAAGTTCTAACACATTCCGCAAACTAAAGTGACAGATGAGAAGGAACAGTACATTTCAAATAAATATTGTATTTAAAGCAATGTCTGAATTAAAAATTAAAACCCACTGGTAATATGATCCTATTTGTAGCAGGATTATTTTCAAGACAGGACAGTTGATATTTAACTTTTGTTTTCCTCTACTACTGAGTGCACAGGTCTTCATGGTACTGGTGTGTTTTCCTAATGTGGCAGTGGTGAGGCAAAGCCCTCAGTCTTGATGAAGTTTTTCCCAGTCTTTGGTAAAACAAGGAGATGGTAGAATTACTGAACAGTTATTTGGTCTTCGAAGTTAAAATTTTAATTGTGACCAAAGGAAAGAACCAGAACTAAAAAAGGAAGTTGTGTCTGTACTTCTCTTTCATATTCTGTTAAATGGGGTTTGTTAACAACGGTACAACTGCTAAAAGTTCATTTTTTCTATTAAATATCAATATTTGTATAAACAACAGACATATGGGTACACAGTCCTACTTTCATAATTAAATTTTGCATGGGAAAATCTCCCCTACAAGTCAGTATGCTACAGGATGGACAGTAATCTCTTTTGATCAGGAGTTTCTCTCCAAGTGAAGTCTTTTTCTAACAGTGTTTAAAAAGACTGATTTGAAGCATCTTGCAACCCACCTAACAGAAATATCAGGACTGCTGTTACTGCCTGATAAGTAATGTAGTAACATGTACAGTGCTCAGAAAGCTCTTAATTCCAAGTAATATATTTTTGCCAGAAATTGTTTCAAGAAAATTCTTTTCCAGTTTACTACCTACAGGAAAACATTAACAACCAATCATCATAACCTGCAGGTTTGACTAAAAATAAATCACACATTTTTTTATGTACTCCCTTATCCCTGCTTAGGCTGTAAAGCCAAATTGTTATCCATGTACACCTAATAATTAAGTAAAGACTTCTGCTGTGATTGTGTAAATCTCTTCTTTTCAAGTTTGGCATCCTTTCAGTAAACTACAGGAAGCTGTATATACAATTATGCATACATATACTTGTAGGAGAATTCTGCCTTTAAGCTATAGTGAGCCCCTTTATGCACACTGACATTCATGCAGCACATTGCAGGTGTGCTGTTAGAAGACAGCACACAGGGAGAAATATATATCTGCAGTGAAAAATATTTTCTGTCACTTCCTGTGATGAAAATTAATAAAGTTTTACTTTCAAATTTTCACTTTAAGTTACCAGGTAAGCCAGATTACACACTAATATTCTACATCCTATTTTTATACTGAGAAAGAATAAAGACAATTGTTTCCCTAATGTTATTCAATATTGAAACCCTGAAGTTTCTTTCAATATTACTGCACTCAATTGATATTACGGTGTTCAGTTGTACTGCTTGCATTATTGCAAAGATTTTTGTCCTATGTCTTTGTGAAGGCAAGAAGAATTTAGCAGTCTTCCAGTACCTGAAGGGGCCTACAAGAAAGCTGGAGAGGGCCTTTTTGCAAGGGCATGTAGTGTTAGGAAAAGGGAGAATGACTTTAAACTGAAAGATGGTAGGTTTTGATCAGTATTAGAAAGAAATTCCTTACTGTGAGAATGGTGGGGCACTGGCATAGATTGCCCAAAGAAGTCATGGATGCCCCACGCCTGGAAGTGCTCAAAACCAGGTTGTGGTATTGAACTTTGAGCAAGCTGGTCTAGTGGTGGCAACCCTGCCCATGGCAGGGGGTTTGGAATTAGATAGTGTTTAAGATATCTTCCAAACCAACCTATCCTATGAGTCTATGTTCTGAGGACATAAAATATGCTATTCTCCCATCAATTCTATATGAGTGCTTTTGAAATGTAAAGGATTCATAAGTCTTCTGAGATAGGGTAATTAGCAGGAGTGATATACTGAGCAGGTATAAAATGAATTCTTAAGAACTTTCAATACATGAACAAAATTACCTCAGAAAATAATATAGGAAAAATGCTAAAAACATATAAAAATGCAGCAGATCATGATAGAGAATATGATAAGAAGAGCAGAGATACCTGGATCCTCTGATAAAAATTGTGTACCCAATATAGAGAAAGGTGGATTGGATAACGTATATAATATTTTTTCACAAATATAATGTAGCAATGGAAAGAATAACAGGACTAGCAGTGTTCAACACTGTGCACTCTGTATGCTGGTCACAGTGAAGGCAGATGAGGTTAGATAGGTTGTGCTGTTCTATGTGCTGACACCTGAAGACAACACCTTTTGGTTGCTCTACTGCTTCAGTAATGCTGTGTGTGAAGCTGGTGATATGCTGTTCTAGCAACCTAGGACTAATGTTTGCTTGAGATGAGTTCAGTTTTATTCCTTTGCAATACAGGACACATAGAACTTTGAAAGTTCTCTTACTTTATTGTGTTAATAAAGCTATTTTTGTATTAGCCCTTTCACTGTGCTCTCCTTCTCCATCTTTTCACACCTGACATCCTCTATATTTTATTGAAGCTGATGTATTTCTGACGTAGAATATACCAATTTCTACAAAATTCCTTTACCTCAAAAGAGCTTCAGTTTGATCTACTCACTAATATTAGGCACAGTAACTTCCTTGGAGAAAACTACCTTTTTGTTAAAAAACCAAAAATTCTAAACCCCTGCAATGCTGCATGTTAAAGGTGAATGTGGGTTTTTTTCTCTATTGTTCTCAGAGCTGTTGCAGAACATCTAGACTTCTAAAAACATCTTTACGGGGTCTCACCTGATGCAATAAAATTATGTTTGAAGAATATTTGGGGAAAAATTATTTTGCGCTCTTTCCCATTATTCCTACCGAGATTTATATACTGCTGAGGAAGGACTCTTTCATCTACACAGGCACTACTTGTCCTTAGCTTACCTCAGAAGTAAAATTGTAATTTTACAATATCCATTTCCTGCTGACATTTTCAATAGAGATTTCATATTTCTAATGGTTTGTATATTTGACAAGCAATGAAAAGTGTCTTTATTAGTGACATATAACAATTCTATTTAAATAGCTCCTGAACATGTCACTGAGGACGAAAAGTTTTCATGCATACTTTCTATCCAAACTTCATCTGAAATAGCAAAACAGAAAAAAAAAGCTAAACTCTTGGAAAGCACTGATATCCATTAATAAGCTGAGTGAAAACCTGATGTATTTCCAATTTAGTTAAATCTCTATAAAATATTTACTTGGTTATATTTATACTTACAGCAAATGGAAAATAAGAATTATCAAACTGAAAATGGGTTTTCAGGACATAAAAATAATTTTCAGAGTGACTTGTTGTTATTTAATCCAGAGCAAGCAAGTATTACTGAAGGAGATCTAAAGATGTGGCAGAGAAGAACCTGGGAACTACTCTTCTTTTGATCTTAAAATTAAAGTTATGTGAGGAGCAGGCTGTGACTTTATTATCTTTAAAATTACTTCCTTCCTAGATACTTTTAAATATAGATAGGGATCAACTGAAGGAAAAATCAGATTATAGAATGGTTAGGTGGCAATCAGATTTTTAGACATATTTTTATTCTGCATTTTTAAAGCCTGCTTGCATTGTAAAGGCTGAGATCACAGTGTTGGAAAGAAAAGAGCAAGAAGGGTATGCAGAAGTTTACTTTTCTAAAGATTCTCTTCTCTTAGATTCCATTTTTATTTCAACTCATTCTTTGTTAAGATACTCTTTCTAAACCTTTCTTCGTCCCTGCTCTAATAGTTGGGGGTATGAAAGACAGAATGAAGAGAGATCTATTCTGATAACTTTAAAGATGTTTTAGAAACAGATCTTTCAGTTAAATCTTTTCTGATTTGACACAGTTACTATGCAAAGCTATTTAATATGTAAAAGAGCTGTTCCTCTGTAATATTCCTTGTGTGTAAGAAAACATCAAATCATATGTTGCTCCAACAAGTAAATAAAAAATGTTGATTTTCTGCTTTTTCCAGTTCTAGTGGAATGAACAAAGGACAGGGGTGTTGAGGAACCCCATCCAAACCTTTTTAAATGTGAAGTATAGAGCGCAAATTCTGTAAGTAGAAAAATGTGCATATTGTACCAGTCAGGTACAAAATACACACTTAAACAACTTCAAAGTGGATTTTCTGTATAGCAGCTGAGAAACTGATCTGAGGCTGAATGCAGCAGCTGCTTGTGAGCTAGTTGTTTCCTTTTTCTTTTTTTTAATGTTATTCTTGGGTTTACATTGTTTGGTTTTTTACATCTTATACTCCCTGTTCCACCTGATCAATACTTAATCTACATCTGAGATGCATACTGATTAGAAAAGTAATCACAGTGAAGAGACATTGTAATGAATGGTCTGCTCCAGGGATTCTCAGCATTTTAAATGAAGTATTTACCTTTTCAACTATGCAGTGCTCCTATATTGGCTTTCATTTAAAACAGAACAGTCCAGCTGAACTTTTGCTTCCTTTTATTACCACTATTCTTCATTTTCTCCTTATTTGCTTTTTTCTGTCTTGCACACATAAAAATATTCCTTTTTTCTTGCAGATCAGCAATCAATGTCTCATGGACCATAGTCTGAGAAACACTGCACTAGATGTACTAACCAGAGAGAGTATCTAGCTGATACTTGCAAGAGAACCACAAGAGCAGTACTGTAATCTCCATAAACACAAGAAGTTCAGTCAAAAACTCCAGAAAGGCTCCTAAAAATATAAGTATTCTAAAGTGCTAATTTTCTTTTAAGGATAAGGGTGTATTCCTATACTAATTTTCAGATGCTTCTCTAAAGAATTTTCTTGCATTCTAAATATCTTATTGTCACACACCTAATAAACGGTTAAACCCTAAAAATTCAGCCTGGACATAATCTGTAAATGCCAAAATGAAGAGACAAGATGATAAGAGTGGAACAATTCCTTCTTAGCTGTTTAGTAACATCTCAGTATAAAGAAGTGTAGCAAGAAGCCCAGCAATTTTGGACAATCTACAGTAAATGAAAATGCAGATGAGAATGGGAAAGTAATCTCTCGGCCACAATACACAGGCTTTGAAGAGAGTCACTGGGAGTATCGTTACACTGGCAAATTTTGAGATCTATCCTATTTACTATGGATTTTCAGGACTATAATGTATGATTTACAAACTAGGTGCAGACACAAAAAAGACATACACAGAAGACTACAGAAGAATCTGCAAAAAAAAGAGGCCCATTTGGTGAGGGAAAGTTTTTACACTCAGTGTAAGATTTTTGGCTTCTACGTTCAATCAATATTTTATATGAATTATCATACAAACACCCGTTGATCAGATAAGGAAATAGTAACTTTTCATCCATAGAAGACCTTTCTACATTTGCAAATGTCCTTATTCTAGAAGCAGAAAAAGCTTGTTCACTGCCACTGTGAGAATACAGTGAATGAAAGCTGAACAGAAGCTACAAGTCCTAGCTTCTTACATGTAAATATTTCACAAAAAGAACCGTGAAAATGTAGATTTGTTTACTTTTAGTAGCCCATCTAATCCTAAGTTATCCTCATGCTATGCTTTTATTGAAATGCCAAAGCTAACTTTAATTTCTCTTTTTATACCATTTCTGGACTGATTTGCTAGAAATTATCTTGCAGTTCTGTACCTTGGGGTTTTGGGGACACTGCAATGGGGTGAATACTGAAGCTGCATTTTAAAACGTGGTGTAAAGGTAATTTAAAAAAACAAACAAACAAAACCCCTCTAAATACTGTTAATACTCTACTGACTACTATTTTGCATCTTTGTTTTCCAGACATCATATCCTTTTGCATCTATATAACGCCAACAGTTCATAGGGACCTTAGGGTGGAAGCACAATTAGCAACAGCAGGGAGTTAATTAAGATCAAAAGATACAGTGGAGATTTAGATTTAGATGAATGACAAACAGAGTAAGTACAATTCTAAAGAAACCTTAGTCAAAAACTAGCTTTTCCCTCCCTTGGTCAGGTTCCTTCTTGCTCCTAACTGGTTCATGGAGGAGAAACTTTTGTTACTGATCACAGGACAGGATCTGCACAGCTTGTTGGAAACAAAAATCCACAGTGCAGTATATACACAACCCACAATGTGTTGCACTACTTTTCATACATATATTAATATGTTCCACCTTTCAAATCACAGGGTAAGGGAAAAGCTTTTCACATTTTATTTATTCATTATCTAAGTGTGGTCATAAATCTTTCTTTTAGGAATTTGATTCTTAAAAGGATGCTTTTTCTCTCTATATGGTAGATTTAGAGCAATGGGAGCATGAATTTGATTAGGGATTTAAAAAACTCTTACAAAGATAATAAAAATAATCATTGAAATCTTCACATCCATGGTTAAAAGGGGAGAAGGGTCATTACCGATTCTGAAGCCAAAAATACTCTGGACTAGAGAAAGCAGTTTTAAAAAATTTTTGAAACAGCAAAAACTGATGAAGAAAGAACAAGCTGAAATAAAAAAATATTCTACCTGAAACATCATTAACTGTAGGTTTTCATTAACTAATTGCTTTTGAACACACTGGATATCTTTCACAAAAATGTTTAGCTATAGAGATCTAAGTTTTCCCAGTGGGAGAGGTAGAAAGCTGGAGGAAGTACTTATCCACCTAGAAAGGAAAGGTTGCCAGCACTATAGGAAAAACAAAACCCCAAGGGAAAAAAATATCACAACCAGAAGTTCCCCTGATCTTTATAGAGCCTTTACTTTGAACATGCTGAGATCATTAAATTGTCCACAAAATATTTGAAAAAATATCATGCAGAGATGCCTTTCTCAAGGAAAACATTCTTAGGGAAATAAGATGACCTGATCTCCCTCTCAACAAGTTTACCCTCCTCTGTGCTCAGCACATTAAAGCTTTTATGAACTTATTAAAGATGCAGTAAACCATCCAAGGTTTTCATTTAGGATGCATTTTAAAAATTCCACATAAAAGATTACATGCCTATCTTGTCTTTTTAAAGCATTTAACTTAGATTGAGATGCTCTATCAGTAGATAAGCCTTTGAAAGCCCAGGAAAAAGCCTCTATTTTAGAACAGAGTTTCATAGAAGGGACTTATAATTTTCTTGATTCCTTCTTCAGGGACAATACTTTACTCAGTCTGTCATAATGGAACCTTTGCTGTACACATTTTCTTAGAATCCAGATAAATGTACAGAATAATTTTAGAATTTTCTTTTTTTTTTGATTGGGATTTTTTTTCCAATAGGTGGCATAGCACACAGAGTAATGTCTTCTAATATTTTAATATTTTACAATGTAGATTTTAGGAATCAAAAATCCCAGTCTAGAGGGTCTGTTGACTTACAAACCTAGATGAAGCTATTTTTTGGGCATCTAATAGTGCTCAAGATTTACAGGAGTCTCAACTAATATTTTTGATACCTCTATATGTGAAAAAACCCAGACCTAAACAGAGCTTTTCTGTTAATGACTATCTTTTATGTAATACTTGTTCTGACCTTTGATTTTATGGTGATATACATATAATGTCTGTACTGGTTGCATTGTTTTAATATTCAGATTGTAAAATGGGTCAAATGAAATAAGCTAATATAAGACTCAGAAAAATAATAATAACAAAAAATTTTAAGACATACTTAATCTTTTTTTTTTATTAGTTTTGGTACATTTGTGATTTCCCACTTCTCACTTGACACCAAAAGTTCAAGCAGCTAATAACGTGTCACAAGCTAATATACTGAAGTGCCAAATTTAAATGTCCAAATGGGACAAACACTGAAATACTGAATTATGTACAACAGTGATGTGCTCAAAAGAGATGGTAAAAAGAAAATTTTTCTATTCCTACTTTTTAACCAGGCTGGGGTCCCTTGACAAATACTTTGCAATCCTGTGCTTCAGAGCATCACTGTGTGGAGCACCACAGCAAGAGCAGGAGCTGAATTCTATCTGCCTTTGATGAACATTTAGTGATGATTAAAGAGCCAATCTTACGTGTCTGTGCTTAACATCAAAAAGAGGTAACTGAGCAACCCTCAGTTTGTTCAGCAGAAGGTAGAAAATGTATCTCACAAATGACCATTGCTGACTCTTCTTTAGTCTCCTCAGTTTTTATGTCTTCCCACATTCCTCAGTGGTCATACATTTCCTATCTTTGCCATTTTCAGTCATAAGGTTACCCAAAAAGTCTTAACTCTGTTACGTATCCTCACAAGTCCAATCTGTGACCACATGCTTTCCTTTTGATTAAGATATAACATAAATAACAATAAAACTATGCACTTTACCTCTTGAAAGTATCTTTCATACATCAGCTAATCAAAATCAGTGATCATTTTACTTCCATTGTACTTTCTGTAAGTGTCAGAATATTAGCCCTGATGTCTTTGCCGAGTGCCAGGTGGTTATTTATATACTATATAGCTAATTTTCCTTGAAAGTTGCTATAACATGCACTTGTATCTCCAAATTTTCCTCTCCTTAAATAGTACTGTTCAAAGACTGTCAATTTACGTCAAAAAGGTAGAGCAGCATTTCGTAAGTGGAAGCAGACATCATTTTCAGATAGTATTGGCTGACGTGAAATTTGAAGATTTTGTATCCATACTTTCTGAAAGTCAATCAGTTAATAAGCAATTTAAAGCAAAAGGTATCTTTTTATTATCAATTCATTAAAAAGATGAGTTAAGTGAGTCATCTAGCAGACCAAGGAATTTCTTTCTACGAAAAACTTCTTTTATAAGTTGTTCACTGTCTAAAGATCCTTTGCAACAAATACACACAGTAAGATTATTCAAAACATATTAAATTTTTAATCCCTTTTTTCCATACAAAACATTTCAGATCTATGTATTGGAAACGTAGGTTTAAATAAGATTCAGAATTGAAAATGAAATTTGAAACGTGAATTAACATTAGTATTTCAGTTTGGAGATGAATTGTACTTTTGAAGTGAATCTCCAATCAACTCCATTTCATAAGGTCACAGAATGGGTTGGGTTAGATGGGACCTCAAAAATCATCTAACTCCCTCTCCTGGGCAGGGATGCCACTCATTAGATCAGATTGCTCAGGGCCCCATCAAGCCTGGCCTTGAACACTTCCATCCACAATCTCTCTGGGCAACATTTACCATGCTCCAATTCACATTGTGTAGAAATCTTGGAGTGCTTGAACAGAATTTCATTCAGGGGAAAAGTGAACTGAAAAATGCTGTCCCAGAGCATATGAATTGTGTTCCAACTGCTATGTTCTTCTCACAGCAACATGAATCCCATGTTTTGTAGTATCTGAGGAACAAACATGATGTGTAGTTGTACAGATTAATAAAAACAGAGATTAAAGTATATTGCATCCTAGTAATAGCAAAAGGACTCCAGACACTAATGCCTTTCCTCTTACTACAAACCTTTGCAGTTCTCTCTCATACCTATGGACCATTTGCTACTTGAAAAGAGTCTTGAAAGTCGGTATTCATCTTAGAATTTGTGGGATTAAAGTGTCCAGAAGCAATATGGTCACATTGTCCTGGCTGTGGTTTGAGGCACTATGAATATCTGGGAAGTTTCTACATTCTTTCCAGGATGCTTTGACCTGTACACTTAATAGTTCTCCTCCTCTTGTACATCACTGCACAGTTGTCTGGGCTAAATTATCAGATGAATAGTAGGAAGAGAGGCTCAACCCTAGATGATGTCTATCTAATACTTTCTGAACAATCTAGATGAATGACAGAACTTCAACTGCATCAGGGTTTTTGATGGACTAGTTGCAATTCAGAGGTGGCACAAAAATTTCAGTTGTATGAAGAGAGAGGGTGAGCTACAAGATAATTTAGTGCTGAATGATGACAGATTCACAATATGATAAAAGAAGGATGACTGAAATAGCTGCAACCTTGGGAAGGTACTGCAGAAAAGACACAGAAAACACCTGCAAAGGAGACACAGGAATCTACTTGGCACCATTTGCATGCTCTATACCAACACAGCTTCACTGGGGACATGAATGAATTCTTCAGTCTCAGAAAATACACGTTTATTGAGGGTGGAGCACGAAGCTGTTCTGCCTGGGTTTCTGACACCAGATTAAAGAAGTTTAACCCTGTCCTGGTTTCAGCTGGTATAATTTTCTTCCTACCAGCTGGTACAGTGCCATGTTTAGGAATTAGTATGACAATAATGTTGATAACACACTGATGGTTTAGGTATTGCTAAATTGTGCTTACTCTACATTAAGGACATTTCAGTTTTCCATGCTCTGCCAGTGAGGAGGTGCACAAGAAACTGTGCAGGAACATGGCCAGGAGAGCTGTCCCAAACTAGGCAAAGGGATATTCCACAGCATAGAATGTCCTGGTCAGAATGTCATGCTCACTGGAGTGAGCTGTTTTCCCTGGGTTTAATTCTTCTCTGTCTCTCCTTTCCATCATTCTTCTTCTTATCATCATCATTATGATAATCATTATTATCATTATCTTTAGTATCTGTATTAGTATCTTTATTATCTTTATTTCAACTATTAAACCATTCTTATCTCAATCCACAGGTTTTACCTTTCCCAGGGGAGATGGAGGTTGGGGCGGAGGGTAAGGGAGCGACTGTGTGGTACTTAGCTGTTGCCTGGGGTTAAGCCACTACAAATCTGCACATTTGGGCACTGGAAGACTGAATTGTGCATTTTTACAGACAGAAATGACCCACTATAGATAGACAGATACTGTTTGATGACACGTAGTACCTGCAATTAATGATTAATTCTTGATTTGGAAACAAGGAGATTTACAGTCAAAGGAAAGCAATTTGGAATTCAAAAGTACTTTCTGCTCAAAATAGATATACTGTAAAAGATAAACTTGAAAGATAAATCAATGGCTTTGTAGGCATCTATCATAAAAATAACTTTAAAGAACAAACTGAAAAAGATGCATTCTCTTGCCTGAAGGCAAGATTAATTATGCCTGTGTAATTTCTGCCTAATGATTGTCTGAACTCTTCTTAAAAGTCTCCAACAATTGAGACTCCATAAATGGTGGCTTCACAGTCTCACCAGAAAAATTCTCTTCAATATCTTACTAGTTTCATTTGTGGGAATTATTTAAGTTTTCTCTTTCAACCAGGTCTCTTTCATTATCATTTAAGCCACTTCTCTCCCAACTTTTCCTCCATCAGTTAAGTTTTTGTATCTTTGGAAAGTATTTCCTCTTTCAATCTTTCCATGTAGGCCATATTTTCTAGTTCTATAATTATTTTACATTATGTCTAATGCAATTTTTGTAATCTTTACAATCAATCCAGAAACTTCTAAATTGCAGAATCACAAAAAAGTATTTCAATTTAGGGACTCACTTGTATGTTGTATAGAAAAATCGCCTCATTTATATGACCATTCCCCTATTTGTTACTGAAATTTTAAATCTTATAAATGAGGTGAAAGCGAAACAACATCTTTATCTGGATCAAGTAGCATGGGAATAATAAGAAAAGCAGTACTGCTTATCTTCTGCTAAAACAATGAGAAAATTTTGCTTTTGTTCATTTGAGGAGTATGGCTAAATAATTTGTATTTTATTTGACACAGTAGTTTCTGATTCCATGTGGTGACATAGGCTTACATCCCTGCTTATCTGCTTCTGGAGTCTTGCCCTAGGAACCCAAGGTCTCTTACTACTTTGCTCATGAATGCACAGTGCTCATCTCCTTCCAGATGCTATCAGCACCCAAGTGTATAATCAAGTCTTACTTTGTGTGTGCAAATCAAAGTAAATCTGTACTGTTAGTGGCTAAATTTGCTGTTTATTTCTTTACATGTTATTTCATTTAAAATGTCTGCTTATTTTACATGTAGCTATCCATCACACTTCTTTCTTATTTCCCGTACAGTCATTAGCACCAAAATTTTAACCCAAGCTACAAGAGTAGCTTTGCTGTACCTTTCCTTTTTCATATTAAACATAAGAAATGTTGCTTCTTACAGTAAAAACAAATGCTATTTAATCTTAGGATTCAATGAACAAGCTAGATTTAGAAAGAGATCATTCTTACTGATATAGGGAAACTAAAAGTACAGAGGACATTGGCTGACAATATAAAGACAGCAAAGAAACAAGAGTTTTGCTAGCAGAAAGTCTGTGTTTTGAAAGAAAGTAGTATTGTGTTTATGGCATGAAAACAGACTGGAAGGTTTAAGATCAGATGAAGACTGCCAAAAATGCTTTAGATGATTTCCATGGAAACGGGAGAGGCTAACATGAAAAGCTTCCCTACAAACACCAAAGTCCAGGAGCTGAGCTGCATCCTGGAGGCATAATGAAGAGGATGAATAAAGGACTTAAACCACATGACTTTTCAGACCCCCTGCACAGGCCTAAATTAAAGTACCTTTCTTTTCTTGAGATCATCTCAGTATATGGGCCTTGCCCAGAAGAAACTGAAACGGTACAAGTCTGAAATAAAAACCAAAGGAGCACGTAGGAAAGCTCAGGAAAGCTCACCAGTTCTGTCAAGTATTAGGCATCGCTTCGTTATAACATTGCACCATTAGACCATTGCCTTAGCTCTTCTCTTTCTTTTGTAATCATATTTAAAACCTAGACATTCCTGAAGGCTCAGGATTATAATACTTTTAGACAAGATGCCAATGCTGTGAGAGTACACTGTGTAAAGTAACTGTCCATCATTCTTTTTGCAAGTAATAAATCCTGAAATTGCAGCAATGTTCTGTAGCTATCAATGAGGTTTTTTCCATGTTATTACTGAGGACTTGTGACATTGCCCTGGCATAGAGACAGGCCACTCCCAATCCAAGCTGGACACGTGTGCAGCAGGAGTCACTGAAATGAGTGAAAGCTTTGCCTGTTGTAACGTGCCTGGCTGTGCTTTCTCTGGAATATGCCACTGCCACTTCTCTTATGTAGCTTTGGTGAGGTTTTCTGCTCCTAATAATAGACAGTAAAGAATCCAAGCAATTTGTGCTGGGCAGAAAATAACTATTGAATTGGTTCCAGTAATCTCATTATATTTTCCACCATACATCTGTTACAAGGCAAAAATCTTGTGACAAACACAGAGGCAGATTTTCACCTAGCAAGAATGTTGCTTAGTGACAGTTTTGAATACTTCAGTTTCCTAAATTGCTGGAAATTTTTGGTATTTCTGAGATAAAAGATAACATTTAAAATGTTAATTCCAATTAATTTAAGATTAAATTTGAAAATTACTTATAGTTTAACAAATAAAACTTATTTTTAAAAAGCATGCAATATTCATCTGAGTTGTTTAAGGAAATGAGAGAATAATGTTGCCCATCCCCCTAGCTCTTCCCTTTATTTTTTACAGATGTTGGCTGATTATTGGAAACATTTTATACAACTTTATTAATAACTCTCCACAGTAGTAAATAGACTAGTTTTGGTTTTTTTTTTTTAATGCCCTTGACTTTGGTGTCAAAAATTCTGTAGCTCAAAATTAGCCATTCTTATTGATGTTCCCCTTAGTCCTATTTTGTTGACTAAGTACTTCACACCAAACCTAAGGAATTTTCTGATCTAGAAATTTAGTAATTAACCTCTCCAGATAAGTCCATTATAACAGAATATTCAAGCTGCACTGCAATTACTCCAGTTTAGTAGTGTGGTTTTAAATATTCCTTATGAACACCACAAATATTACTGCTCTATGTGTCTGACGTTTGGGATTTTAATTTTTCAAATAATTTATTTAATCTCAGCCAAGGCCAAGAATAATTTCTCAATGTTTGAATGAACTGGAATTTCTCAGAAGCAATGGCCTTTAAACAAATATTCAGCCTGAAACTTCTGGCTGTTCTGCATTTTGTCATATACAGATGAGAGGCAGCTAATACTCTTTTTCTGCAATAGCACGTCAAAAAATGCACAGCACTATTGAGAAGTAACAGGATATAGATATTCAGGATTCAGCTGAGCTGATCTAGTTTAAGTAATAATTTCACTGTGAAGGGGGTGGATCAGATTGGGTTGTTTTCCAACCAATTTTTCTATGATTTTACTATCAACTGAACTGCTGATGTGCCAGTTGCTTGTTTTTAATGTATTGCCAGCCACAGAAATCTAGTCTGGTTTCCTTCCTATCATGCAGTCAGTATCCTGTTTCACTGCAGAAATTGGATAGCATGCTTGTATTTTTTCATTTGTAAGACTTTGTGGTTTTAGGCCATGGATGTTCTGCTCCGTAATCTCCCGGTAGGGTGATCCCAGATGCTGAATGTTTTATATGAATAAAAATTCCCCGAATTTTCATGCCCTACATGCCCTTCCTGGATAGCTTATAATCACATATTACAATAACTCCTTGATTTTTGCCAATCCTCTTTGCTATCACTAATGTTTGTTATGCAGTCAATGAATAATAGCACTGCCAAGGATTATGAATTATGGCCAAAAGCCTCAACTTGTCACAGAAAAGCAAGGCTTGCATTGCCACGTACTCTTACATTTTTCATGAAGTGCATGTATATTTGTTCATTTTTACCAGAAAGTCTCAATTTCTACCAGAGTAATAAACAGAACACAACAGAAAAGTAAGTGAATCATATTTTCTCACAACTCCTTTCTTGTGCAAGGGTCCCATTTACTATTTCATTATGCACTAGACAATCTTGACTTCCAATATTTCCTTATTTTCCTAAATTCTTTCAGTAGAGATATCTCTATTTAGGTAGAGTATAACAAGTAGGTATTTATTATACCTAACATAACAGATAAAAAGATTTTTTTTTCTAGAAACATTCAACTTTTGACTATACAGCAAGGAGCACAAAGAGTATTTGGGGGTTTTATGATTTCTTTTTATCAGAATTTATTATGTTAGAGTACAGAAGCAGCAAGTTCATTGTTTGGCCTAACTATAAATTGGAATATGCCCTGTTGGTGAGGAAAACTATCAGTCATAAATGATACATTGAGGTCTTTTCACTTGGCACTGAATCAGTTAATTCCAAAGAAGATGGGAAGGTCTCTCAATGTGAAGAGTCGGGAGGTCTTAGCGAGAAAATTCCTCTTTATTTCCCTATTGAGTTCTGTCCAGGATCTTTAACCTCATTAAAACCAACAGTAACATTAACTTTTGAGTGAGTACACGGAGGTGGAGCATCAGAATGCAAAAGTTCACTCATGTAGGACTGCTGGACAGCAATCAGGTTAATATTTAAGTAGCTAAGCTTCTAAACACTTCTGTATATCTGAAGATTGCTAGTAATTTGCAATTCATTTTTTAAGCTGAAATAACTGCTACTTGGTGTAAGAGTCAATCACCGAAGCAGTTGACGACTTTCTAAACTAAACAGATATTTGTGTTCTCAAAAGAAGAAATTTTGAAAAGCATTTGATTAAGCCATTCAGATTTTTATGGTACATGCACATTTTAAAATTGCTTGGGGAAATTGCTACAAAGAATTATTTTGTACTGAATAAATGGTCATCTTTAGCCTTCAAGAAACTCTGTTGCTCTTCACTACCTAATATGGGAACCACAAGCCTTTCAAAACAAATAGGAAAACCTGTTCCATACTTGTTTTAACTTACAGAACTTTCCAGTCCTGAAAAACATTTTGAAATAATTAATCTATATTATTTTGCACCTGGTGGCTCAAGGCTTGTAAATAATAAATGCCGTAATAAAATCAGACAGGAGGTCTTCTGACTCTCAAGGTGTGCTCCTGTTATCACAGAGAACTGTCATGGAGCCACTCACAGTGGAGCCCTGCAAGAGGAGGGACTCCTTGTCTCAGAGGTTGCATTTCTACAGCAATAGATTTAGGTCTGTGTAGGAGTAGGTCAAGATGTATTTATTATATCATGACCTTTTGGATGAGTTGACCCTGATCCCTAAGCCACTCAGGTGCCTTATCTTCAAACACAAGGTATACAAAGACAGAGATGAAAAAACAGAATTGAAAGAGCCATCTGAAGTAGCTTCTGTCAAATGTTAACCAAGAATATATCTATAACTGCAGCTACAGATCAGTAATTGTGAATAGAAGTCAGTTTTCTATTTCAAAACCTACAGTGTATATGAACTATACATAGTCAAGAACTTTTTTTTTTCACTTTCCTTTTCTTTTTTTTTACATACACAATTTTACAAGTGTCTGACCTTACTAATACAAAAGTATTGAAGGTTTCTGTGCTAGAAATCTAAGAATGTGTTCAGAGAACAGCACTAGGCACAGAATAACGTGACACATTAACATTTCTTCCTTTTTTCAACAGTAAACATTTGTCAGACAGCAGTAAAAGGGTAAGAAAATATAGTCAGTTTGCTTAGGGAAAAAGAAACTAAGGTGTTTGGTAGTCTTCTTTCTTCCATGTTGGCTACTGCAAATATATATATTTTTGTAACTCTTGTGAACTTGCTTTCTGCAAATTCTGAAATATCTGCAGGTTTGTATGTAAATGAGGCAGATGACCTTTTGAGAGGGAGAAATGTCTGCATAAAAATCCTGTTTGTTCTTGCCTTTATCTTAAGTACAAAAGTCATCAAGATAATAAGCAAGTCTGTTCTTCATGTAAGAATAAAATATTCTTTATGAAAAGAATGGAATTTAGAAAAAAAACCCGAGAAACATCATGACAAGACGTGAGGTTTAGAAGAAGAAAAAGATGAAACAGTTTTGGAAGCAATAGATATTGCTTGAGTATATAAAAAAGGAGAGTGTTAGCAATTATATTGTTTGATAAATAAAATAACAAAATACAGTGGAGATTTTATATGATTTACTTTCTCCTTGTGTTTGTTTGGAGCCTTAAAAGTAAAGACACCATTAACAAAAACTCCCTTTCTACTCCTTTTCATCCTGAACATCATAAACTCCCAGTAACATATTTTTCTTCAGCTGTCTCATTCTCAAGCTGAAGAGACTTAGTCTAAGCTATTGCTCTTTGCATAGAGACTGACCTCATCTTTGACCATCTTTTATGATGTTTTGTGATTCTTTTCTGTTTCTCTGTGATACTGGGTAACCAATACTGCACATCGTATCCAAACTGTGGGCACACTAAGGATTTATGGTGTCCTTAATGATATTGTCTGCATTTATCATCTTTACCAATGTCTTCCACATTTGATTACTCACTGACCACAACTGATCATCAAACCAACATTTTCCTAGCATTATATGTTACAACTCCTAGATTTCATTCTATGGTGAAAATAACTTTTTCTTTGTTTTTATTATTCCATCTCTGTTAATCATTTAGTATTAGGCCTGTGAATTTCACCTACAATTTTAGACCTTAGATACTCAGTCTTGTTTGGACCTCCTGAAGTTCTTTTAGGGACATACATTTGAATATACAAGCATCAAATTCTGCCTATTCTACCTAACTTTCAATGCAATTGATCATAACTCTTACATAATTATCACTGACATTTTTCTATCTGCAACACTGCACAATCCTGACATGAAAAATACCATATAAGCAACCAGAATAATTCTGGGGTTTCCACTGGTGACAGTAAATGCTATGACCATGTGAGAGAAGTTCTGTTTTAACTGGGGACTATTCTTACAAAGTAGGAAAGGAGGGAAAAGTAGGGAAAATTGATAAGAGGTCACTTTTACTCTCCCTATGATTTTTTTTCACACAGAGACTATTCCAGATAATCACATTGCTGAAAAAAAGTAGGATCTATGCACTTAAGAGAGTCTTCTAATTTCCTATTTAAACACAGCCAACTTAAGAATAGAATAGAGTACACCAAAGAATATTGAATTACACTGGGGAAGGAAAACATAATTTCACAACTGAAATTGGAACATAATGCTGGGCAGAAATGCACTTTTCAAATAAAAACGCCGAGGGAATGTGAAGGTAATTGCAATATTGTTGTTTATGCTTGCTATTTTGTCTATCTTTTAAAATGCTTTCTTCACAATACACCTTTTCTGTAATGTCCTGCAAGGAATGTGTGTTAACACCTTCCTGAGTAAGTAATTGAGAATAATGAATCTGCACTAGAGAAAAAAAGATCTGCTGTATGTGTATTACTTTAGTTTAAATTGTTACACCCGTGTTGGCTAAATGTAAAAGTTTCAGTTGTGAATTCTGTTCATAATCATCATAAATCAAAACTGCTGCCAACCAGTTAATCACAGCCTTCCAACAGCACTATTCTAGTGCAATCCCCAAATACCAGCAATGTCTGTGTATTCAGATGGCAAAGACAACTATGGCAAAAAACTCCCACAACAGGTATGTTTTCTGCTTTAATTTGTGTTGGGTTCAGTATTCCCCCACTTGTTAATAAATGTTGAAGTTGCTAATGTAGGAACAACCTCTCAAGGCAAGGCTAATGAATTTTCTGAACTCAGAGGTCTTTTCCTCTATGAGTGAGGGTTTAATGCTATTATGCCACAGGAGAAAATTTAAATGAGCAAACCAGGTTTCCTATACTACAAAATTGTCTGAAATATCCTATCTGAATGAAATGAAGCTATACTCAGTAATGATATTAAGAGACACCAGCTGATTTCTGAGGCTGCTCAAAGCTCTTTCTGAAGAAACTTCAGCTTGAGATAAGTTTCTATATTTCTATATTTCTAGTACTTTCACAATAGATACGTGGAAGGAAAATCCATGATTCATCTTGTATTTGAAAAATAGGCTTCAGATAATAAATGTTACTAGAAAACAAAACAAAACAAAACACAAAAAAAAAAAACAAAAAAAAAACAAAAAAAACACCAAAAAAACAAAAAACAACCAACCAAGAAAATGCATGTAGGAAACTGCAACTATACTGATATTTTATACGTTTGAACTAAAAGTCTATGGACCTAGGGAAGTTAGCATTTTTTATACAAAAGGGTTTTTCAATGAACTGCAACAGGTAATGTTAAGCAGGGATGATATAAGATGTTGGTGTGATCCCTTCTGGCTCTGTGCACAGTGAAATCCACAACAGTACACAAAATACAGAAAAAGGTAGGAGAATTTCAGGGTAGCATAACTGTGATGGGCACTCTGTCAGCAATATAGAGAAAACTGCTTCCATGGCTGCTGTCCTCATATACACTCAAAGAAAGCAAAATTGTTTTCATGTTGGAGTTTTGAGACTGGATCTTTGCTGCTGACAGCCCAGAACGAGGCCTGAAACAAGTAGTTGCACAAGAAGCATCTTTACAACCTGAAAAGGCCAAGATAACTCTGTTCAGTGATCAGCAGTGAAACCCATTTGATGCCCTATATATTTTAATACAACTACAAACCGCAGTGGAATAGAAGATGAGGAACAAAATGCACAAATATAAAAAGCGCCTACATGTTTTGGACATCTGGAGAATGAAGCATATATCCTTCAGCACGAGATAAAACTATCTGATGCAATTATAATTTCAGCATGATTGTACTGTGGCAAACTTGACAACTGAAAGTCAACGATAACAAGAAGCCTAATGAAGCATCTGCAAAACAGTCTCGGAATTACTGACGTTATCACAGAAGTAGCGACAAAATGTGAAAGAACACTGGAAAAATATATGCTGCTTCCAAACTTAGGAGATGATAACTTAAAATGAGCTTGCATAGCCTTATGCTGATATGTGAATCAATCTTCCAAAAAGTAAGGGAGAGGGCAGCTGGAAAACAGAAGGATAAGACTTATGAGACAACCTTATGTTGTGTTCCAGCATGGTTACGTGGATTAGCTGGTAGAACTTGCTTCTACTCACACTGAAAGGACAACAGGATCCATAAGACAAACCAGTATTCTGTAATATATGGGATGATTCACGACCAAGGTATTGTATATGTTGTTCCAGTCACCCCAATTTTAATTCATAGGTATGCATAAACTTTAGAGGATTTAAAGCAAAAGACAGAGCAAAAGGGATAAAAACAGCCAGCTTGCTTCAGAGAAGGGCATTTTAAAAATTCTTTCTTTTCAAAATCATAGTTGTTACAATGCTGAATGAAGTTTGCAAATGAATAATTATAAAGAATGACATAATTGTATGTGCAATATGCAAGAGTTCAATAGCAAATTTACCTTGTCTATGAAAGAGCTCATGTTACAGATCTGGCATCAGAAGTGAATATTCAGTATCTTGTTCAAAAATGTTAGTTTAAAATCATAATCAACTTTTCTGACATAGGCACCATCACTGTGCATTTGTGCTAAGCACATATGCACCATGTGGTTGTATTGCAAGATAATGAGAAACATCTATGCTTAATTTATGCTTTAATTGCATATAATATGACTTAACCTGCCAATTACTCTAGTTCCCACATGTAGGAACTTCTGAATACAAGCAGATTTTTCAGTTAAGTTTAAAATCAAGTTGAAGTATCTTTGTTCTTTTTTTAAAATAAGCTCATGTTTCCCCTTTTTTGTGTTTAGATTGTTGCATGTCCTTGCTGAGAGAAAGGGGATACCATATATAATATCAATATAGAAGGAAATTCTAAAGATGATGGCACCTTAATACGCACCTTGAAAACTGATCTCATTTCCGACATAGATTTATACCATTAACAGCTAAGAAGTAGTTCATTTTTATTCAAATAAAACCAAATAGGTGAACTTTTTTACCCTCTATATAACTATATTGTATACACTAATGTACTTTCTGGAAATGTGTCCAACTACAGGTTTTGCATCAATAACTTGAAATACAAAATTTTGAGTAGATAACCTAAAATGTTAAGACTAGTCTTTACTCAAATCTGCAGCATAAATTCCAAGATTAATAAAATATTTCTGAATAAAATATATCCAACATCAGAATAGAATTAGCTGTTATCCTTAAGAGTCACCAGTATTTTAGGCCAATAAAAATCCACATAACCATGGATGGCATAAACAGGGGAGCTTCATGCAGTCTCCCCTCTGTTATCTGTCCTCAGAGATCAAGGACATGAAGGAAAGAATTCAGCTTTTTCAAGAACAGAATAGGCTTTGCCCTGCAGTAGCTATTTGGTGAACTGTAAAGCAGTGCCAATCTACTGGTATCTGGCAAAAATATGTGTTGGTGATTTCTTTTTTTTTTGCTTCATGGGGTTGTTTTTTGTTTGGTTGGGGCTTTTTGTTTGTTTTGGTTTTGGTGGGGGTGGTTGTTTGTTGTTTGTTTGTTTTCATCAAGGACCTAACATTTCTTTAAAAAGACACTACTTGCTATGAATTATCAAACATTGATATCTTTCCTTTCTTTTTCTCCCTTACTCCCCTTTCTTTTCCTTTAGATGTATATGAGAGCCTTTTAATGGGTCTTTGAGTAAGTACCTGATGTTATACACAGATTTGCATGATCAAAAGACAATTCTCAAATTACTTAGAAAAGAGTTAATGAAGCAATCTGGCCATAAAGCATCTGGTGAAGACACAGTAGATAAATATATGGTATCATTAAGAAAAGTAAAACATAAAAACCTTCATAGCTGAGTTGTGGAAATATAGTGACAGAATAATGTATTAGTTTTGTATTTTGCATTGTAGTGACTAAAACACCAAACATTACCTACCTCAAAGACTAAAATGATACCACCACGGTTAACTCAAAGGCTTCTTAATTAGAAGTCATGGGAATCTGCATTTTTGTTGCTGTTATAAAAATTAAATTAAAATGTAGGAATTTGAAAAGCCCTTATCTTGTTTTCCCTGACTATGAAAGAACCAAATGCAATTAGATTCACAGATATAGGGAAAAGGGAGAAAGAATTCAAAGCTCTCAAGTCAGTTCTCTACCACTAGAGGCAACTGATTGATGGCTGGAAATTTTCTTTTTACTTTCAAGCTTTTGATTATTCCTGGAAATTTTTTAATCTGTTTCTACTTTCATTTATAACATTGAACTTTGTAATGGAATCTTACATCCATCCTAAATCCTGCACGCTGTGTGTGAATAGAAGGACTGAAATGGCATGGGGTTGCAATTATCTTGCTGAATAAAGCACCACTCCATAGAGAACATAGAAGTAGATCCCCTGATCATTCTGAGTCTTACTGTAGAGTGGTTCTGATCTCTCTTTGCAAAGTCCTCTCTAGCTTTAAGGAAAGTTCACTTCTAGAATCATAGAGTATCCTGAGTTGGAAGGGACCCACAAGCATCATGAAGTCCAATGCCTGGCCTTGCACAGGACACCCCAAGAATCACACCACATGCCCGAGTGCATTGTCCAAATGCTTCCTGAATGCTTCTTGGTGCTGTGAGCACTTCTCTGGGGAGCCTGTTCCAGTACCCAACCACCTTCTGGGGGAAGAACCTTTTTCTAACATCCAATTTAAATCTCCTCTGGCACAGCTCCGTGCCATTCCCTCAGGCCCTGTCACTGGTCACCACAGAGAAGAGAGAAGAGATCAGTGTCTTCCCCTCCTCTTCCCCTCACGAGGAAGTTGTAACTGCAATGAGGTCTCCCCTCAGCGTCCTTTTCTCCAGGCTGAACAGCCCAAGTGACCTCAGATGCCCCTCATACAGCTTCCCCTCCAGACATTTCACCATCTCTGTAGTCCTCCTTTGGATGTTAATACCTTTATATCTTTCTTATATTATGGTGCCCAAAACTGCACCCAGGACTCAAAGTAAGGCTGCTCCAGCACAGAGTAGAGCAGGACAATCACTGTCTACCAGTCATAAATCTCTTTCTGCAACTTGAGCTGTTCAACAAATACGAATTTTTTTGTAGCAATGGCCTTCAGACAGTCAAAGGTCAATGTTGATCGAAAGAGCTTATGGACAGTGAGGTGATAAGAGTTTGTAATGCAGCACTGTGAACCTTGTACAAACAAATATAAAGAAAAACATATAAAGAACTATTCCATATTTTTCCCCTTTTCAAACATTTGATATCCAAAATTCCATTAAAAATAGCTGTTTCATGAAAAAAAAATGTTTTTCTCTGCATTGAGTTATGATGCAGCTTATGCTAGAACTTTTTATCTGCAAGGATTTATCTAACATAGAAGAAAATAAAGATTACGGTCACTGAGAAATTCTGAAGCAATTATGATGTAATAAACTACAAAGTACATACTTTTTTTTTATGTTCATGAACGTTTTGTAGTTATTGAATATGTCTAAAATTGAATAATTCACTTGAAAAATCTATTTACTGCCATAAATTACTCATATATCATCTACTTATTTCTCGCAATTATTCATTAGGTGAATGAGCTTTAAAAATTAATCAGTAATTTTACATGAACAGTTAGTGCAATCTAAGTTCTGCTGTGAGAAATGGGGGGTAATATTAAGCCCTGAGGTTTTCATTGTACAATTATTGTAGTTTGATTGCACTTATAATTTTACTCCACAAGGACAGAAGGTCAGGAGTTATAATATGTAAATCACCATTCAAAGAATTGTTGACATTTAAAAGTATAGATCTTTAGATTATATGTGTTATGTTAAGAACTACCCAACAACAGGATTTCATTTATAGACAAGTTTGAATATATTTACACAATGAGGCGACATTTGGCTTGATGTCAAATTCCTAAGTAGAATGGATGAATTCTGAAATATATCACACATTTAATATAATAGTATTTCACTGTCTATTGAAATTATAGAACCAGATTTTAAAATGTATTTATAGTTGTCTGTAATTGTCAGGTGGAAGAAATTTATCCTGAGCAGTATTTTCCCTTTTTGCAATACCACCATACTGGGAGCTGCTATGCTTCATCCATTTTCCATTCCCTAACCAGCTTTTTCTTCATCTTGTTTTTGTGCAAAATATTTTTCTTCCTTAATCTTGCACTTGTTCCTATTAAATTCCATTCTGCTTTTTCCAGTCATTTTCTCAATTCCATTAGTGTACTTTTGATTCTAATCCTGTGAGTCTTAGAGATCTTAATAGTTTAATACCATTCACATCTGTACCAAATAGAGGTCATCCTTTCTCTCTATTCCATCATATAGACCGTCAGTGAAATTACTGAAGAGAACTCAATCCATCTGCAAAACTTAACTGAAACATCCTTCTCTTTTGATAGCTTCTCTCCAGTCCTGTATTATGACAAGCTTTTCAAGAACTACAAAGACAAAGAGCTCTTAAATAATTGTAGCACTGTGTTGACACTCTACCTAAGATTTATAGATGACATCTTTATAATCTCGATTGGAAATCTGGACTCCCTTATTGATTTTTACCACAAATTCAATAATAACCATTCTCCATCAAACTGTCACTGCAACACCCATGCACCAGCACCATTTCCCTACAGCAACATCAGCAGTGTAACCTGCAAGTGTGATAAATGGAAAACTAAAGACCAACATGTATACAGGCTCCTCAAAGGCCTTTATATACAGAAGATCACTGTAGTGCTCACCTTAGCAATAAAGAAGATTTATATACATCAGAATTACTTATGTAGAAAAGAACATCAGAAAGAGATGTGAAACACCATGTGAAGAAATGTTTAAGTAGAAGATTACACCTCCACCCATCACTAAATGTACATCTTCTATTGTCACAGCCCTTCCTCTCCCAGAAGCTATACAAAGTGTCATTAAATAACTACAGGTTGTAATACAAGAAACTTCTTGCTCTTCAAACAGCCCAGCAGCCTCACTAAATTGATTTTGAAAGGAAACTCCTCGTGCTCTCAAGCAGACTAAATGAATATAGGTTTTCCTTGAATAAAGAACAGAAAATGTACCAACCTCTACCGTACTACAATAAATATTCTCAACCACAGAACAATTAACACTCCACAAATCTTACAGTTGCGTACTTCATCCAGTGCAACATACTGCTATGGCAAATGTGGAGGTGAAATTAAGCACCTTTCCCATACAAGAATAATAATTCAAACAGAAAATATGCATAGAACCATACACTTTAATGAAGGAGCACATCATATGAAATTCACATTCCATCATATTTTTAGTCTTGAACCCAAAGAGCAACCTGTTAAACTAATGAGAAACAAGACTGTGCAAACTAAAACAACTAATTATTGTGGGGGTTTTTTATACCTATAAAAATTTGGAGTTTGATAAATTTTTGTCGTCCTGTCCTCTTCTAACCTATTTTGCATGATATAAACTGTTGCCTACTTTCCCTTGCATAATTTAATTAGTAAGTCCCTACTTTTCTCCCCACTTTTTTTATGCTCCCTACACACCAAACACCTTTATTCCAGAGACTTACTCTGAAATAGGAGTCAAAATTGAGCAGTTTGCAGTTAGAAATCTATTTCTTCTCTTTCAGGCCTAAACAATGTATGTTTTGTGAAAAGGTTGTCTAATTATTCTAACTATATGAATTGGCCTTAAAAGAGATACCAACTTCATTTACAGAGACAGAATCAATTAGGTTGAAAAAGACCTCTGAGATCATTGAGTCCAACCTATGACCTAATACCAGCTTTTCAACTAAACCATGGTCCTGGGTGCCACATCTAGTCTTTTCTAAAACACCTTGTGGGATGGTGACTCCACCACCTCCTTGGCCAGTCCATTCCAATGTTTAATCACTCTTTCTGTGAAGAAATCCCTCTGTAATAGAGAGTAAATCCAGAAAAAGTGCTTTGAGACTTTCTTTATAGTCTAAAATATTTGATACAGATGAAGTGAAGAGGGATTGAGAGCATTCAGGATATGTTCAGAATCTCATGGGATGTTTTCTACAATTTCTTGTATGTTTTTTCTGTACTAGACACATATACCAGTATGGCAGTGCATCCTGACAGTTAAAGGAATGATTAGGTAGTATTTTGTACAAGCATTCCCTAGAGCTCTATCGTATGAGGTGAAAGTCAAATTGCACTGAAGACTGTTAAGGGCATGAGGAGAGTGACTGAACCTCTTCAGCTACACTGTAGAAGGAAATGTAGCTCCTGCACTCAGAATCTGAGTAGTACATGGAAGAAAAAGCAGCTTTACTGAAATACTTATTTCAGAAGAAAACTCATTTGAGCTAAGGACTGAAAAAAAAAAATGCTTGACACCGATGGAGTAAGTCTGGAGATAAAGACAAATTGAGCAGAGATGACAATGAGGATCAATGACTTTGCAAATGTCTGGTTTTTACTCTGCTGGAGAGAGAGTTGTCAGGCAACTCTCAGATTCTATCAGCTGGAGAGATGTAGCTATTTCTGGAAATAAGCCATATGTACATTTCTCTCCCTGATATAATTCCTTGCCTTAACTACATTTTTTTAATTCTTGAAACCAAGTATTTCATTCTCTTTTCCTTGTTCTCAAAGGAAAACGTTAGTGGTCTGTGCAAGGAACATTACCTCAGATATGAGTGATAACCTACACTTCCCCAATTACACTTGAAAGTCCCCTTTCTGAAGCTTTAATTTAAGCTCTGCATCTTCTGGGGCACAAGTACTGCATTTAATCCTATACAATTCTCAAATATTCACTGGCTACAAGTATACAGCAAGTGGATGTCGGCAATACTGTGAGTATCCTTCCTGGTTTTGTGTGTCAGATTCAATTTGTTTCACACAAATAGACTCTTGCTTTCTTTATATCCAGCTTTTATAAATCAGTCTTCTGGATTCCCCGTCCTGGGAATCTATCTGTCAGAGGACTCTATATTATGTGAATTTGCTGGTGAAGCAACAAAAATGCTACTGCATCTTTGGACTGAGTTTTTAACCTTTATTCCATAATATTCTTCTGTAGTACTGCACCAACATCTTAATGCAAAATCTGCACACATAATTTCTTATGTTTTCAGAAACTAAGCTTTTGAAATATGCTGATGCCCATTTCAACAGTGTTTGTGTCCTAGCTGAACAGAATATAGTCTTGTTCTAGCCTTAAGAAGAGATGCTGCATCCTTTCACCTCTGCTGCCTTTCCAAACAATTCCACCTTCTTTCTGTTATTTCAAGGTTTTCTTGACAAGTGAGTACAGAAATGAAGAGAGAAAGCCTGACTGACTCAATTTGTCTCAGACCCATAGCCTACAGTCACACTGAAGAGATTAATGCACTACGGTAAATCACCTCCCGGGCATCCAGATCCAACCTGGGGACATCTTTTCAATTTTTATCTTCTTTTTTTTTTTTTTTTGAACAAACATGAAGAGAAAATTAAAATATACAGTCAAGGATTTTCTCCTTCAGTCTTCTCAAATTGCATCCATGCTTTGATTTTCAAGGTAATAAGTGGTGCAAAAGAGCGAGTTTGCTAGAAGTGGTGTCATCACAGACATTCATTATGAAACATGCTCCTCAAAGATGAAGGTATTTTGATCAACATTTTAATAGTGCATCTCTATTCTGAAAAACATTGTGTCCAGTTTCTAAGAATAATCTGCACACACTTTTGTGTCATTGACACTAGGGAAGGCTGTGGTGCATTAAATTTATTATATAAGCCATATGTTAAACCTTTAGATTGTTTGCTGTTGGGCTTCTAAAAATAGTCATAATTTTGCATAACAAGATGTTGCTCAGGAGTCAAAACTGCAGGTTGGAAAAATCATCTTGTTAATATATTCAACAGCATATTGAGAATGACAAACGGCAAAGAACTTGTTTCAAAATGCAAACACAGGCTCACTTCCTTAGGCTATGAAATTTGTTTATGTACGTTTCCACTGAACTTTTCCATACAAGCTTCTGGTGTCTTGTTATACATATAATTCAAAAGCCACTGTTAAGTGCTGCCCCACGTAACCTAAGAAAGGCAGTCTTCTAACTTGAAAAAACAGTGAAACACTCAGGTATTTCCTACCAAGTGACTCAAGAAGATATGGTAGTATGCTTCAAACCACGGTTTTTAATTAGAAGGTGGAGGTGCCATTGAAAATGCTGCATCTTGGCATTTGTCTTGATTTGCTAAGGCATCTTTCCTCAAAGATGACATGTGCTGCCCTCCTGCTTCACACCCTTATGTTATCCTTTGTAATCTCGAGAAGTTTCATAGTTAAGTTACCTGTATGCAGCAGATGGTGCATTGCTGAATCAGAGAGAAAAGAATATTGTTTCTCTGAAACTCACAAGCTGTTAAGTTGCTGTAAGAGATATATTCTACCACCTTGCCCCCACACATGCATTAAAATCCAGTTTTGCTAACTTTCTCACCAATGTGTACAAGCAGTTGTTCTGACAAAGTCAAAGCATCCATTAGAAGACAAGGTCTTCTCTCTGAGGCTGAGGGATGGCTTCAAGGGAAATAAAAACAGCCCTTGAAAGAGTCAAAACTACATAAAATAACATAAGCTTCTTGGAGGCAAATTTAAACTCAAGAAACCCTTTGGGGACAGAATGGCTTCAAGGATAATATGCGACAGCTTTACAGCAGCAGAAGAAACTGAAGAGCAAATTATCAAGTGGCAAGAATCTACTGACGGAAAAGTAAAGGATAATACCTTCAAGCTATGGGAAAGAACAAGTAGATGGCTGCATACCAAAGGTTAGTAATGTGGCTCAGAGTGCTTTTTAGTATCTTCACTCCAAGCTTCACTATTGCTTTTAGAACCATCTTATCCTCGCCCTTTCCCGTAAATCTCTAACATGTATGTTCCATTCTACAAGGAGAGGCAGTGGCAGAGGGACAATCAAGGGAACAGGATAACCCGGGGTGATGGTAGCACATTTAGCGACATGCTGTGTCAGAGCACACGGCTGTACTGAGAAGTAACACTAGGCTAGATGTCACTCCAGAAGAATCTGAAAAGCACATCAGGTAAGTATCAAACCACAGGGATGTAGCATGGTCAGTGCAGCTCCTTCTCCTCCAGTTCTCCAGTCCAGTCCTGATGCTGCAGAGAAGCCCTTGTCACTTGGAACAATTAAAGTCATGCCATACTCTCAGAATAAACACTGGAAGCTCATTCTGTCCAGATATCTACCAAGATGTAGTCTGCAGAGGAACATAATGTTTTCTGCCACTACTGCTGCAGATTTCAGTTGGTGATACAAGGATTTGTAGAGGATGGATACTGGCAGCACTGCATTATGTACACGTTACATGGGAGTGACTCATGCTTTCCTGCTTTTCTCAGGAGTCCAGACAGTACCCAGGCTGAGGAACTGTGACAGAATAAGAGAAATTCAGCTACAACACCTTACCTTTTTCATTATTAGTACACATAGTTTATCTATACACTCTTGTTTCTGCCCTACTGACAATCTGAAGATACACAGCGTATCCCTTGAGGAGGGAATCTTCTCAGTAGGTGTCGCTGGGCCGCCTGACCGCCCGGCTGGTCAGTGGGCGACAGTGTCCTCGAGTGCCCGGACGGCGGGCTCACGCAGCACAAGTGTGTGTGCTGCGGCAAGGCTTTCGCCTGTAGCCCTTGCGGGGCAGCTCTGAGAAGAGCTGTTAAATCTGAAGCCCTGGCAGGGGCTGGCAGCAGCTGATCGCGTGATAGCGACAATGAGGCGACGAAGGAAGAAAGGAGGACTCGTTTGCGATGCAAATCCTCGAGTTTATTCCCTGCCGTGGCGTGGACAGGAGAACTTACTACAAGAACGGGAACCGCAGAACAAGCCCCGAGAGACCGTTGCAGGGGTTTTTAAGGGAGGGGGA
>VZTJ01002466.1:113083-211075 GCA_013397795.1 Orthonyx spaldingii | reverse complement strand
AAAAAAAAAAAAGAAGTCTCTGGGAAATATTTGAATACCTATGATCGATTCTGTACAATATCAAAACATACTTATTTACTCTCCGCCTCAAGCTATGTTTCAGTAGGGGAACATAGTATCAAATGTAAAAGGAACACTGGAGAGCTTGAAGCTGATAAAAGAGACTGTATTAAATACACCACAGCATCATGATGAACAGTTATGTCTCTAGAGGTTCATTATTAGTCTGAAAGTCAAGAATTCTATAGCAAATGGAAATACAGTTTTCTATGAAAGGAAAAATCCAAAGACTAAAGACTGTTTTGTGGGTGTAGACATAAAAAAGCAATAAAAAAGAAGAGCAAAAGAGTATTCTTTTCCCATCCATGTTAGTTTAGGGGTATATAACAAACAATATGAAGCAAACTGAGTAATTGAAGTCTTTAAGTAGTCATACAGTTAGAAAATTAATTTTAAGTGAGAATAAAAGGTAAGATTAGAAAAAAAATTCTGAAAAACTTAGATAACTTATACAGACATATATTAGTATAGCTTTCTAAAATACACATTTAGTATTGTCAACAGACTTTTGCAAGTCTGTGAACCATTGTTATCCTTTTGCAAAAACATGTAAGTTTCAAGAGACAGAATTGTGAGTATGGTCATATATAAAATTTGGGGAATAAAAGATCAGAAACTGTCTATCATCTAACCTTCAGGTTTGAAAAAAAAAATACTAAACAAATCATCAGGTACTTCACTTAAATATGGTCAGTGTCAAAGGTCATCATTGTTTCATCTGGAACAGCACCCTGCAAATTCTCTGGTGTCTCATAATATGTTGAGCACTCATTGAAATTTTCCAATGTCAGGGAATAAGTAATACCTTTCCTGGATGGATTCACTAGTGTCTCTGGATGTGTTGAATTTTCAGTCTTTATCTTATTAAAGGCACTTTTCATTTACCTAGCTGCCTACTTCCCTGCAGTGCACCGGGATTTAATTATATTTGAGACTTCTATCCCTCTGGTCAGTGTCAAATTTGGTTGAAAAGAGGTTATTAATCAGGAAGAACAGACACACAGTGTGATTGCAGAAGCCTAATTTCCTTAGGAAACTAAGCTAAAAAGTAAGTGAAAAAGATTTCTCAAGGACAAGTCCCATCTGATTTTTGACATTTATAAGACATTTTTCTAAGTGAAGAAACATGGCTAGGTGAAATAAGGTATTTGCAACTGTCTAGAAATCCGGATTGAAGTTGCAGTTGGTAACTCTGGAAAACATTTCAAGTGGTATCCATTACAATTTTGTCCCTAGACAAGTTCTTATATATTGTCAGTGGGTTTACACCAAAGAAAACAAGGCTGTAAATGTAATTCCTCTGGTCACTTCGGGTCGCCTGTCCCGCTGTGTCTCCTCCCAACCTTCCATGTATCCCAAACTCCCTCGCCAGCATGGCTGTATGGAAAGCAGAAAAGGCCTTGGCTCTGTGTGAGCCATGCTCAGCAATAACAAAAACATCTCTGTGTTATCACCCCTATGTTCAGCACAAATCCAAAACACAGTACCATATCAGTCACTGTGAAGGGAAATAACTCTACCCCAACCAAAACCAGTACAGTTGAAAAGCCATTTTGAGTTATGAGTGGTTTTGTCCCACAGAAAAGGTAAATTTAGTTCATGGATGTATCAAGTTTAAGATATCTAAGGTACTTATTTTGCATACTTACTCCTAAAGAAGTCTCAGTGGGTACACAATCTTCAAATTCTTCTGTCACACTGACACAAATAAAGCAGAGTTGGAAAAGCCACAAAACATGCATACAAGACGCTTCCCGATACACAGAATGGTGGTTGTTACGACAGTAATCATCTATACTATTCTCACTATAAAAAATAGTAGTAAAACAAAACAGACAAAAACCCAACACATACACACATACCCTCACCCCAGCCAAAAAAAAAAAAAAAACAATCAAACAAAAAAACCCAAACAAATAATCCTTGAAGGAGATTTAGGTGACACATTATGAAAAAGTTTTTTCTCTGAAATTACTTATTAATGGGCCAACCAGAGATATTTAAACACAGTACATTATTAGAATTTATGAAGCATCTCAAAAGAGTTCCCAAAATCCAGCATCTGTGGCATGGAGATTTATCCAGATGATCTTCCTATTCCTTCTATCTAGGCACTTATGGGACTTCACAGATGAGAAAGTTACTTTAGCTGTCAGTTAGAAGTCACAACTAATAAATTTGTTGAAGCTGTTACACATTAGACTTTGCCACATGTTCACTCATCAGAGATTGCTACAACTTGCATGGTAACTAACCTAGATAGCTCCTATTAAAATGTAACATATTGAACATTGTGATGTTTAAGCAAGTGCATGGTGCATTTTTCAGTCTAATTTGGTTTTAAGATGTGCATCAGAGATTTCTTGGTTGTGGTTAAAAATACCAGCATTAACTGTTCCACCAGCATTTATTATACATCTATCCTACATATCAAATAATTATCTGTAGTATCAAATAACACTTACTTCATATCCCTGTCATCTGAGAATGGGATGCTTTCCAAATACCAAGTGACTGCAACTCTCTTATCAGGTTATATTATTGTGTAATACCTCTTTTCTCTGAAAAATGTTGGCTACTGAAGAAATTAAGACAAGAATGGAGTAACCAAAACAGGTTCTTCTCCTATTACTTTAACACCTTTCTAACATGCACGCCTTTTCCTACAGATTTCATGAAAAGAAAAAAAAAAAAACAACCCAAAACCATTTAAGTTTTTGGACATTTAAAGAAAGATACTAGGGAAACATTAACTCCTCTGTAAACTACATGAGCCAACAGTGTGCGCTCACAGTGCAGAAAATAATCGCGTCCTGGGCTGTGTTAAAAGAAGTGTGAACAGCAGGTCCAGGGAGGGGATTCTGCCCCTCTGCTCTGCTCTGGTGAGACCCCACCCGGAACACTGCATCCAGAAGGATGTGGGCCTGCTGAAATAAGTGCAGAGGAGGGCCATGACGATGATTAGAGGTAGGGAGCACTCTAATTTTTGTAATTCATGTCGAAATAATTATGATAAGAACATCTAAAGGATAAGTTAAACTATGTTGCATTAGTCTGTGAAGATTTATTTTCATGGTATTATTTAACCATTTCTACCACAGCTGCCTGCATTACTTGTCTCTCCATATATGCCATCATTAATCAGATATGGTTGATTTTTTACCTGCAGCTAAATTTTTGCATTTCAAAACATTTATTTACAGCAGTCAGCATCAATGTCTTGCACACCTGTCAACTCCCATCAAGCACTGCATTTAATAAAAACTTAACTGTGATCCAGATAACATCCCATTCAAATGAAATCCAAGCCACTTTCATTATGTTTGTAATGTTGTGAATCAACTGCATTGCCTAATGTTCTTTGCCTTGATATCCAAAATAAATGTGAAAAGAACTCCTCCTCATCTCTCAGTGACCCCACTAAGGTTACACATTTTAGGGTTAAAAGAAACAGATTACTCTTTCCACACTAGATTGTGTACAAGAATTCTCTCAGTTTGGCTTGTCAGCTAGAGAATTCAATATGTTTATGACTTTGTTAGATCAACATTGTGAGATGGATCAGAAAAACAAGAAAAACCCAAACAGTGTCCAAAATGAAAAAAAAAAAGCACTGGGCACCTTGAGCTGAAAACTCGATTGTCCAACATAGGAGTAAAGAATAAACCAGAGGCAGTGCAATTGATGTTTACTGGCATTTATGATTTTGTAACACTTTGAATCCTAAGCTTTGTGATTACTAATGTTCAAATTAATGCTTCAGAATGAAAAGTGACTGCTCCAAGTTTCAAGAAAATCCATTTATCCCCAAGTCATAAGATTATTTGCCAAGAAGAGTGTTTTGATTTTCTAAATTTCTAGGCAAATTTGCTACTGATGTCTGATAAAAGAATGAATGTGATGGACCAGAGTTTCACAGTGACTCATCCAAATATTTTTAAGAATGGTTTAGTAGGTCTTTGGGAAATCTAAGTTTTGATGTACGCTGATCATAACAAATGCAAGCCATAATTACAGCAGTAGGGGGTTAATTTGGGATATGTAGGGATACATTTATTAGATGGGCAAGCATTCAAGTCTAGTAATATTTACAGGGAGATATTGCTATTTTTACAACATATACTTAGATCATTATTATAGGATTTCATTTTAATTCAGTAACAATAAAACATGAGATAGCATCTGAAAGAACAACATTCTGGTTTATTTATTACTAAAATTAATTCACGCCTCAAAGAACATCTATAGAAAAGGGCATTATAAACACTAGAAAGTATTTAAAAGGCTGAAAATATGGAGTACTAAGAAGTCTGCTATGTTGTCTCTAAACTAAAATCATTACTAGAAAAAAACAGGGACAAGGAGGAGAAAGTCTTCACAATTACATAGGTCAGATAACACTCACTGTCCAGGAAGACATTGACCAAAAGTGTCCCTGTACTCTGATTTTGCAACACAAGTCTATACCCCAGCAAGCAATTCAATTTTGTTAGACATTTACAACAAAATACTGTAAATGAGGTGGAGTAGTTAACCAAAACTAGGTTGTAGAGACATCCAGCATGGTGATTTTCCATTATCCAACCAGTATTAACCTGGATGGACAGGCCAAGGTAAGATTGTTGTTCTGAGCCCATAAAATCTACTTAGTAATCTTCCTGATTAATAAGTCTTAGTATCTGTCCTCATTGTTACATATTCCCTTTTATTTAAAAGGAGTAACACACTTGAAGATTATATTTTCTATGGGAGTCATCTAACCAGGTTCAATCCTGGGTTTGATGTCTATACTTCATTTTAGCAGGTTTTGAAGAAGTCATGTGGTTACAGACTAACACACCAAAAGTGCTTTTTTGATTTGAGAATGATTGCATTTACAATTTATTTGCACCGTATTTTATGTATTCTTTTAAATAATCTCAGGTAGCAGGACTCCCTCATGCACAGCTGTAGAACACTGGCACTGAAGGTAAAAATTATGTGTTATTTCTACCAAATATTTGCATTTTCCTTAACGTTTATATGCATACACCCCCCAAAATGACTCAAGAAAAAGATTAGCTGCTTTTACATGAGCACACTTGCAGCTCCTTTGTTACTCATGCATTAGTTACACCACCATTTTATTGAAATGTATTGTGGCATTCATATCCATCCTTTCAATGTTACCATATACAATAGTGGTAGTACTAACCAATTCTGAAGTAAGAAAGATTCCAGACATGGGTTGCCAAATCTTTTTCACCTTAACTTTTTATACTCAAATTCTAATCACTGAAAGAGCTGAACAAACCAATTTAAGCATTTTTTATTGCATTTCCCAACAACAATAAAAATCATTCTTAATCAAAGGAGGGAAATCCATTTTCTTGCTAACGTCATTCCAAAGCTGGCATTACAAAGCTCTCCAGAAATCAGTAAATCAGTATTTTCTTTCAGTTTAAGTTATGCTGCTAATTTCATTGAAAAGAACTTTTCAGACAATAAAGATATTTAGCATAATTTGTTAACTGGAAGTAAACCAAAAAACCTCCTACTCTTTTCTTATTTTGAGTCTAGTGGAGAATTTTATTTTGTAACTTACAGCTTGGAAGTATAGCTATATCCTCTAGAAAAGATTTCTGAAATGCTCAGAATAGGAATTTGTATCTTATTTTAGTGTCCAATTCAGAGAAATAATCCATCACTGACAGCCAGGCAGATACGTGGTGCTACAATAGTTTATTCTGGTTTTCCTTGTGTTATGCAAAGACTGATAGTAAATATGTATTTTTCCCTTTTGCAAAATGATCCTAACAGTTTCAAATACTGTTTTTTTCCCTAAAAAACAGCACCTTCTAAACACATGTTATTAGAAACTGTACGGATACTGTTCTACCTGACTCATTGAGATGTCTGTCACCTTCTGTAAGGCAGTGCAGTGAATGCAGAGAAAAATGCAGCACAGTAAAGTTTCCAGGTTAAAAGTTTAAATAAGTCATGTGTGCTGAATTTAAACAGTAGAAGTCTGAGTAGATCAAAACCATCTTGACACCTCACTTACTAAGAGTCGAGGAGTGTAATGCAAGGTGTATCCACTTCAGAGGAAGACTATACCTCTACAATGTAACAATTTATATTAAAGAATGTAACTAGAGGATAGCATAATATAAGCAGTGCATTTTTTCTATCTTAAAACTCATCATTATACACACAGACTAGAAACCTTTTGTTTCCAGGGACAGTTGATATTTCAACATCAGCAGTTTTGAATGTCTTCCTTTTTATAAGTTTGAGATGTAAACTCTTTGACACTTGGAACAGCAGCCTTCAGAGATGTTCAGGTAATTTTTAATTGGTCTAGACAGTTAATGTTTGTGTGTATAGAGAGCTAAGCCAGCGACTGCAGTCCATACACTCATCCTTTGGGAAGCACGTTCATTGCTTGTAGACAACGCACAACAGACTCGCTTTATCAGCGGGGGGATACACAACTGCTTATTTCACCTCATTTCCTGACAGGTGTTTTTCCTCAAAGAGAAAGCCATAATCTTGGGAAATACACTAAAACCAGGGAAGAAGGAAAAATAGGCAAAGAACAGTTTTTTCTGTTGAAATGATTTCAACAGAACTATAATTGCTGCTAAATACTAAAACATTTGGGGTCCAGTTGTTATGCAACTGTGAGGAAGTTATAGCACACCTGCTGTAGACAAAATGAGTGGGAGAAAAGCCAACTGACTTTATCAAAGGAATGACTTTTCCACCTTTCATTATATTCCGTTACAGTCTATTTTTCTTCAGCATTTTTAAAACCTTGCATCAATTCATCAGCCTACAATACTTGAACAGTCCCACCAGTTTGATACAGCACATATTACTCTCTCAACTGTGAACTTGTGCTTGTGGTAACCAAACACCATCACACAAGCCACTACCTTGACAAATAAACTCAATTTCAGCTATTGAAACTTCTGTTCATTCTGACTTTACATTCCCAAAACTCATCCAACATAACATACACAGTGACATGACTCACTAATAATTTTTCATCTTCTTTCTTTTTCTAGTAATGAAAATAAGCAAAAGCTCAGATTTACTGGTTCTCAGTAAAATGTTCAGGACTGATTATCCACATGCTCAATAGCAAAGACTGGATGTATTTCTCAAAAATCTTACAAGCAAATCATTTACCTGTTCTCAGATGGCATGGTTTCTGTGGCAAAGAACATATTTTCATGTACATTCCTACAAAACAAAGCCACCCAGCAGTAGCTGTGCTGAGTGATGTGAAGCAGCTTCCTACAAAGTCAAATAACTCCCCTCAAAATCAACTTGATCCACACTCCCTTGGTCTTACCCCACTCCTCTCTTTTTGCCCCCTTAATAACACCCCTTAATAAGGTCATTACTGGCAGCCTGGGCTACCGGCTGAAAATGCCCAGCCCTGTGCAAAAATCCCTGCACAGTCTGAGAAAAATATTCATAAATTCCAGGAATGGTCTGGGATTCTGATTGGGAATCCTGATTCTTAAAAGGACACTGCTGACTACAGACACAAATGTACCACAGTGTAAAAGCATCTCCAGCACAGAAACAGCTGTGAGCCCGTCTTCTGAAAATCCATCTTGAACTATCAGAAGCTTCATACTCTATTATAGTAGAATCCTACTGCACACTAAAGGGCAGGAGCCTACTGCATAGTAAGTAACAAAAACATCTTTGTAATAAGTCTCTCACACATGCATCTATCAGATGTGAAGTTAAAAATAAAATAGAAGCACATCATGGTTGCCAAGTTTCTATCATTAAATGAGGTGGAAAAAGTAATTTCACAATAGAAAGGATCAGTATCGATGTGAAGCTGGATTTTTTAAACCTTAACTTTTAATGACTATATTCCTCCACATCTGATAGAAATCTTCACCTAGACAAATAAGAAAAACAAAATAAATTAAAAGAAAAAAAAAGAGAATAGAAGAGCCAAACAAACAATGTAATCACAATCTCAGGTATTTCTGATTAATTTCAATTTGCTGAATGTGTTTGGATTTTTTTTCCTCTGCAATAAAACACTAAGTATACCTTTTAAAATTAAAATAATGAAAACATTCAAAAATATAAAATCTGACATCAGTACGGTCTTTTTCCACCAAAAACTGTCTTTGCTAGAAATGCAAGACTGTCCTCTGGATAGAACATGTATTAGTATATGATTTTAAATTCAGGGAATACTAAATGCATAAAAGGGTTATAAAATTTAACATATAATTATGGGCCCTCAAGAGCTTCAGGATTACATCTCAATCATGGCTTTTATATATGTAATTCTTTGAAGAAAGAAGATCTTTTCATCAGTTACTGAAGAATATCAACAATTACAATTCACTTCATGATTCAAAAATGTCAGTCAAAGTTAGAAATAATCAGATGGCATTTCTTTTCCCTGCTTTTAGTTACTTTGAGATTATTAAGAATTTACTTGATCTCTTGAACCTTGTGTACCTATATATGCAGTGAGGATAACAATCTAAAAATCTTTAGAATTTATGATCTATGTGGGGAAAAAATTGAATAAAGATTATGAATAGATAGGTACTCCATAGTTTGTCACGTCACAGAGTGTAAATAATTTTCAATTATTCTTGGGTTCAAGTAATTAATTTAATTCCTATCCTACTTATATTTCTATATTGTGATGTTTCTATGACTATCAGTCATATCAGAAATAACTAATTTTAAAAAGTAACCCTTAATAATCGTTGTTGTCAGCCAGGAGAATTTTAGCACGGTCGCTATGAGGACAAAATTACAACTTTCCTACTCTGATTTAGCAGTTAAATACCCCGAGGGGTCAAGATTGAGTTACAGTGAAGGGGCATAAGACAATCATTGCTTTATATGCTTTTAATACTCTTTTGTTTATAGAGCATAGTAAGGGATTTCATATTAAAATAGCTTTTGGAGGAAGTAGAATTTAATCTAAAAAAAGAGAATAGGTGTTAATTACAGTATGCAATAGACCAGAACAACACTAAAAGTGTACAGTACAGGAGAATATGTGTTTAGAATACAAACCGTATTTTTCAAGAGATAAGGCAAAATTATTCTATATAATCTGCAATTGCTGATTTTCTAAGTCAAAAATACTGTTCTTTGTTTAAAAATACACAAATTAGGTGAAATTTCATGAATTTGCCTCCTCTTCCTGCATGTACATTCTTTGTAAAATTCACTTCTCTACAAATTAGGTTAAAGAATGCTTCATTTTCACTATACATGATATTTCAAAATTTGCTTTTCAATAAATTCTTTTCTTTCAAAATGGTTCGTGAAGAGGCAAAAGGTGGGAAGCCTCATGAAAGCAAACTCTCATGTTAATTTAGTGGCTGGAGCCATTTGCTCAGGATTGGACAGTTTTGGTGTGGAGAAAACTTGCAACTTTTTTTAAGTTATTTTTACACTCCCGCAAGGGCTAAAAAAAGCCAAACAAAAACTCCACTACAAAACTGAAACCAAACCACACACAAAAGAAACACCAAACAACCAAAAGAAATCACAAATGAAACCCCAAACCCAACATAATATCCCCTTACCACAAAAAAAAAAAATATTATTTATGATTCTTGTCAAAACCTAGGGTACAGTGAAAGACAGTGGAAGTTGAAGCCATATGTACAAAAGTACTTTTCTTTCATTCCAAGCTTTTTCAGATGAATCCCAATGGGTTCCCAATTCACTTTTTGTTTTGCTTACAGAGGTCATGAAGATATGACAAAGAGAAAGTCCTCCTTTTTGGCTTCATGACATTTGAAATATCAGGCTTTTGTCTACATAAGAATCTGTCTCTCCTGTCTTCCTTGTATTTCTTTAACTCTAAAAAGCATCCTGTTTCTTAAAAACTCATGGCTATTTCAGTGCCATAGCAGCAGCTTTCAGTATGTATTCCCTCCTCCCAGCACTCATTGCACTGCACTTACCAACCTTCTGTACAGCTCTGGTGAGCTACAGTGAGGTTATAAAAATCTACACAGGATCACTATCCCTACATCACCAAAGAAAACACCCAGGATATGCATTTCAGTTTACTGCATTTCTTTAAAAGTCTCAAGCAGTAAACAGGCCCTTTAAAACACCATAAAATAAAGAGAGCAAAGTGTTTCTATTTAATAGAAGAAATTTCCTCTCACCTTATGCATTCCTTTCAACAAAAACACATTTCACACAGTGTGTTGCTTAAGTCAAAGTGCATTTTTCTTGCAATTTATCTGCTGGATTTTTACAAATCATAAATTGTCACTTTGTCACTCTGCTCACTGACAGCCGGTCACGCATTGAGCTGCAATATCCAGGGGTTTTAAACTGACAGTATATTACTGTCTAGCATCAGCAAGTCCCAATTGATTTAAGTTGTAAATTAAATGCCCTGATGGTTGTAATACAGTGATATATTACTAGGCTCAATGCAGGTTTTTCTTTGCAGTGGAAATGTGGAAAATACAAGTCCCTGGAGTCACACTCAGAGTGTGCATATTCCATAATTTTCAAGCAAGCCACAGTGTGAAACCTGGTCAAGAAGGGCTTTCAGGGAAACGAAATTATGGAGCCAGAAGATATCAGCTGTGAAAAGCAGATGCTGAAAATGCTCCTGGTTGACAATTCTCATGTTTTTAAATACTGAGACAAAAGTTCTCATGAACTAGCTAGCAACAAACCACAAATAAATTCTATCTGGAACAGTAGCTGCAACAGAAAACATGGTAGAAAAGCACACAGAAGTTCTTTTTCATTTATAAAGAGGCTGGTCAGTATTTTGTGGTCCAAAAAAAAAAAAGGGATTAATTCCTAGTCCTTAAGAATTATGAAAAATCCCTGCATATTGCTTAATTTTTCATTTTACTATTAAAGAGTAAAAAGAGAACTTAATTTTCACCATCTCTGTTAACATTTCATTTTCTGTGATTGAGTTCTAGTTTTTATGAATCAAAATCAATATGTTTTGAACCTTGGACTTAGCAGAAGGTTGACTTGTTTCTTTTTTTCTCTTTGTTTACAGAATGCATTTGTTTTGGGGCTTAGTGTACTTGGTATTATCCTCTAAAGCACAAAAAGGTAATACACATAGCAAGAATTTATTTATCAACTGTCTCTGAAAGCTTCAACAGTTTCAGTTGAAGACTTTTCCAAACTTCTCATGGCTCACGCTTTCCTTGCCATCCTAAAAGTACAGCATTAGCACTTAGCTTGTAAAGGAGTCACAGTACAGTGCTTCACAGTATTTCTCAAGACAACTTCCCAATTTAGCTTTTTTCATCATACTGAGTGTAGCTGGGGTACACTTGCTTAACTAAGATAAAAAGCCTACTTTTAGATGAATGCAAAACCAAAATCTACTACTAGGCTCTAATAAAGCACGATATTTGAAAAATTTGATCCAGGAAAAAATCTTGACAGGTTTCATTACAAAAAGTTAATTTATATATATATTTGACCGTTAATCTGATTCATTAACTAGGGAAAAAAGTCTATAAACAGTCAAATATTAACTGTTCTAGGAAGTTATGGTTGCTCAGGTAAATTACTTAAGAAAGTGAGGTCATGTAAACACTTACTATTATTATTATATATTTCCTCAAAAAGATAAATAAGAGCATTTTTTCTTGGTTGTATGTTAGTTCCTGCAAAGTGTCAGTTTCTGTAAATACTAAAAAAATCACTTCCAGTGGATACTGATATTATTCATTCAAAATTAGCTGAGCTGCTCTTAACCTTGTGTATCTGTTGACTGATGAGTTCCCACATGAAGCCTACCAGTAGCAGTGACTCGTTGTGGTGACCATGCACAGCCTGCACTGTGTTAAACCCTGCCCAGCTGGCGCGGTGTCCAGCAGCATTTTACACCCTTCTGCAGGTCCATGTGTGTGAAAGCCAATCACCCTCATCACAGCTCCCCCACTCTGGAATGCATCAAGTATGTGAGCAGCCAGACAGCTCCTCCTGCAATTCCCTCTGGTTGTTCTCATCTTAGGAGAGGTCCCATGGCCCAGCAGAGGTGGCAAGGGGCAGGCGGTGCACGAGGAGGACAAGCCAAAGGCCAGTCTATGTTTGTCATTTCAGATGTTTTCTTTAGCACATCCATTCTCATGATGGCTAATCCAACAAGCAAATGCCAAGTATCCCTACTCCTTCCTTTGCTGGAGGTAGATTTTTGACTGGCTTAAACACAGCAGGAGACAAGACAGAGTCAAGCAGGCTGACTTTTAGAGCTGACAGAATTAATAAATGAATAAAGCCTTTTTGCCCCTTTTGTCAAAGGACAGCCTTAATGTCTGTCCCTGGACAAGTTAAGTTGCTCTGAACCGGGCCTCTGATATGCACTCACAAACCAGAGCAGTTGGTCAAAGAGTAAAACCATTGAGATGTCTGTGTGGGATCACTGTGTAGCACTTACACCACCTGCCAACCCCAGTACATTATAAAGGAGGCAAAAAAGACAGACCTTCTGACCCCTGGGTGAGAAATTTCACTGCACCCTTAAACAACACGGATCTCAAAATCATGACAGCATAAGGATTATGGAAGGGGCAAGGTGGAAGCTGAAAATGCTGAAGTGTTCATTATTTCTAAAGGTTTGAATTACCATAATCTCTGTTTCCATGGTGATTTTAATACTGATGTGATTTTTGGAAGATCTCTGGAACTCATCTATAGGTAAGGAAATCAATTTTAGCCTTCATGCCCTAGGCACCTGAAATTATCTGTTTTCATTCTGTGGATATAAATTTATTGGACATTAATAAAGATAGCAGCCTCTTCTTGAAAGTGACAGAAGCTTATTAATAAACACTAGGCTTACAAAGTTGACTATAACTGAGACTTTCCCAGAATTAAAGAATGCATACTTGATATGAAAACTAACAGACTACTTTTGTAGACATCATTACAAGTGTGGAATCATAGAACAGGGTCATAAGGATGAAGTACATCTCACTAGAAAAACAAGTATATTCGCATCCAATCCAGTATTCTGAACCAGGCTGTACATGGTTGTCCTTGTACTACTTGTTTTTTACAAAACCAAAGTTCATATAACACATTGGGGGAGGAGGGGAAATAAAAGCATAAGGCAGTTCTAGCTTCTGTTACTATTAATTTTGGACAAATATGGTATAATGACAGCTAAGACTGTATGGATTTCTTTTCCCTTAATCAATGAAAGCATCCTGTTAGCATGGTACCACGAATGCTTGAGGGTAGGAAAGATCATGTGTCAATTAGCACTTCATCAACATTTAATCTGCTGACTACAAAAAGTTTAGATTTTGTTCTTTTCTCCTTTTTTCTTTTTACTTTTTTCTATAAGGGTTTGTATTCACAATAATCTAATCTGAAATTAATCTGCTTTCACAAAACCCAGAAGTTTTAGCTGTTGATGTTTTGACTTCTGTACTAGATGCAATCCGTATTTCATTCCAGCTTAAAATTTAGATAGTAAAACACTGCAAATAGACTACTGTCTTGTACTTATTTTCCAAGAATTGTAAGGAGAGAACATTTTCATAATTAAAAACCATCAAATATTGAAATAATGAAACCATTTTCCTGGGATACTATACATGCATATAATTAATTTACAGAACAAAGAGGGGGTTAAGATAAGCAAGGAAAGAGAACAGAAGTATTTAATTTATCTTCCTTTTCAGTTGTTCAAGTGTATATACCATTAGTATCACACAAACTGTTACTACTTGAATATCTGGAAAGAAAGTGTCACATGGAGGGGTGTAAGGGGTTAAGATAGATAGATAGATAGATAGATAGATAGATAGATAGATAGATAGATAGATAGGGTAGCTCACTAGCTCGAGAGGCAGCTAATCAACATGAAACACACATTATAACATATCACCACTGTAAAATTACTTTATTTAATTACAATCAAATCAACAAGATGAAAAGATCTTACTTGGAAAGCCAGTAGTACACACAGAAGCTTACAAAATAGTTGATGGTTGTATGCATAAAAAATATGTTTTGACTTCTCTGGGGGAAAAAAAATCCAAACCCAAACTAATTATGCCTTTTTAAGAGCAATATGTGTTTTAAATAGTAACAGCATTTGTGAAGGAACATGATAATTGCAGAGAGGCATGGAAAGGCACGAATCAGTAGTTTTGGATAAACTGCCATTCTCCTCTAAATGGACTGGGGTGTCTCCTGGGACATGCATGAACTCATTGTTCTGTGAACTGTCATGACTGGAAAACATAATGAGCAAATACAGTGAATAAAGAATTTTTAGGATTCAGTTGTGTCTTCTTCACTATAGGTCATTTACTGGGCACTGTGTCTGAGGAAAACAGACTTTATAGGCTAAGTAACAAGGCATGAGGAAAGGTCTTCAAGCTTATATAGTTTAAAATAGACAAATATTTATCTATGGTGTAGCTTATATTTGAGGTCCAAAATTCTAAACATCACATTTAAAAACCCAAACCGAAACAAACCAACAATTTTCTGGCATTATGTGGTTACTAATACATGAACTGCATATTTCTTGTAATGACAAAAAATATGTCATTGTTAATACAACATACTCCCTTGCTAATCTTAAATTGCCCCAGTGGAGGTATTTTCTGTTGTAACCCTTGCATATGCAGATGCTTGTTCAAGAAGTTGTCTGAATGTGGGCCATTTTTTTCTGTGTAAAAGAGGGCACCTCTGTCAAAAAAGAAAAAAAAGTGAGGTCTAAATAAGTTCTCAATTAGTACCTGAGCACTGTCATAATCTGTTATCCTCTAAAGGAATAAACAATTAAACTATGTACTCATATGGCTTTGCTGTAGATGCCAGCTGGCTGCAGCAAGTATTTTATACAATCAGTAGTAGCAGGCTTTTCCAAAGAGTAATGTTATAATTTGTCATATAATATATGTCATATGCAGGCATTAGATCCTATCTACATTTTCTGGACTTTGTATGAAACAATGCATCCTCTCCTAAAGTAATTGCTACAGTACTATTATATGCCATTTTTATCCAAGGTAAATACATCCTTGTTTCATAGTTTTTGTCTGCAAGTCCAGATCTGTTTTGTTGTTGTTGGGTTTTTTTGTTGTTATTGCAGCAAAGTTACGCTTGTATTTTAATCAGTTAACAGATATTACTTTTTTCTTAAGAAATGTTTTGCTAAATCATTGTTATTTAAGACAGAGACACGATATGTGGATTAGAAGACTTTTTTCATGACACAATTATTCATTGTCAGGCAGCAATCTGCATAAATAGGAGACCTGAATGGTCTACTCCTTTTGTCACTTAGACTATACTCTTCTGTCACTGATTCTGGTTACCATATTCTTTAATGTTCTTCCACTGCATTGTCAATTTATTCAGAGAATGGAGTTACCAGCAATGCTGTACCCATATGAACATATATCTTGCTATATTTTCTTGATATTGATACAAAATTTTCTTGTTCTTATTTCATCTTTTGCTGTTATTTACAGCTCTGTGCAATAAGTTATTAATATCAACCCCCCCATATACACCCACTTATTTATCCTGAACTACACTAACAAAAGAATATTTACTTGGAAGGCAATAACTGGCTGTGTTATAGTCTATACATTATGGGGGTTTTTTTGTGTGTTTCACTCTAAAAAAAATATATCTCAAAACTTGTGGGAGAAAAGGTTATATCTAAGATTAATATAGCATAGTAACAACTACAGGGACACACAAGAAGTTTATGAGATGTGAAGAACAATAATAAAATGAAAGATTATCAAAAAATTTTATATTATATAGGACATTTGTAGAAATAAGGGGATTCATTTAAGATAGGAAACATTTGAATATCAGGAAAAATTCTTAAGATAGGCTTCCTGTTGGCATAGAACTTTTCTTTCCAGAAGAAAAAGGTGACCTGTTGCTTGGAATGGTTTTGTCTGGGCAGCAGAATTGAATATGATTTATACAACAATTCTCCCCTGACAGTGAGATGAATTTACATTTAAAGATATAATTATCTCTTAACTTTCATAATTCTCCAAAAAAATGTGTGTCTACATGAAAACAAATCTGTCTTTCAGTCCTTTCTCAGTCACAGATGCAGTGCATCACCCTTATGTAATAGTGTCTCCATTCAACCAAGAGTAACCTGACTACATATCAAGGGTCATCACTGTAATCCCAATTTACACATAATCTTGCCTGTTGTCCCAGAAAATCCTAGAGGAACTGTTCAGTATTGCAACTGAATGTTCATCACTATTGGTATGACTATGTGATAACAGTTTTTCTCTTTAATTTCCCATGCTTATGTACAGGCAGCTCTCCTCAAAAAATGATGATGTTTCCCACCAGAGAAATGTCAGCTTTCTCACTGATAGAAACTGATATTAAGGACAAAGCACTTCATGCTGCCATGGTAGTGATGACCTCACTTCACATGGAAAGTAATGCTTTCTGTTGTGTCACAATTTATTTATTCAGCTCTTGTAAAAAGTGTCAGAAAGTAAACAGCAGACAGTGAGTTTCAACTGAGAAATTGACCCTTCACATTTTTCCTTCCTTAAGCTTCTTTTTTTCAAGTACTCATGCAATATCAAAAGACTTTTTAAGAAGCTAAGAAACATTGTTGCAATCTATATTATGCAAGTCATATCGCCAGACCAAGAACACCACATAAACTATTATTGAAAAACGCTTTGCATAACATGCAGACACAGCCTCTAGGGAGCAGAATGCTAAACATAGATGAGTGTTCAGCTTAGAGAGAAGGCTGAGGAGTTGAACTTGATGATCCTTACGGGTTCCTTCGAACTTGAGAAATCCTATGATTCAATACGCAGAGATTGCTAACAGATATTATATTTTCTCTTAAAGTACTGAGTAACTCCGAATACAGGCTTAAACTGTCTTTGATTACAACCAGATCAGATTTGGGTCCATAATCCTTACCTAAGGCTGCTAGACAGCAATGTGTTTATGTAAGTAATTTCCTCTATCTTACATAAAGTGAGTGATTCAGAAAATAGACAATATCACATTAAAATTATAGGAGAAGCATTACTCAATGAGTCGTATATTTTCAGAGACTAAAAAGAGAAAAAGAAATCTTCTATATTTGAATACCACAAAACAAACAGAAAAGAAAAATATAATTAAAAGTTAACGATAATTTTAGAGCAGTGCCTTCCAGTAAACAGTGTGAAACTTCCTTGGTTTAATAAGATGCAGTACACTAAAATGGAAGGGAATAACATTACTTCTTAGGTTTGGGTTGGAAGGGACTTTAAAGATCAGTAAGTTTCAATTCCCCTGTCATGGGCAGCCTCACCTTCTACTGGACCAGGTTGCTCAGAGCCCCACCCAGCCTGGTCTTGAAGGAATGGAACATCTCTAGTTTCTCTGGGTAATCTCATTTTTATGCTTCCTGCACATTAAATTCACTGTAATTTTTAAATATTGCAATTATTATGTCTCAATAGTTCAGGAATGTAATATACGGTGCTAAACAGGCATTGTATACGAGCCATGACTCAAACTCAAGAGTGATGTCCTAAGTCACAAAAAATGAAAACAAGGGAAAATGATACTGTGATGATAGGAAAGGCATTGATCACGTGAAAAATCACAGGCGAGTGAAAACCAAAACTCACATCACTGATATCATACCTCTTCCTTCCTTATTTAGAATATTCTTCCAAAGCCCAAAATACAATGTGTAGCTTGAAAAATAACTAGCAAACATGGAATTAATAGGACACAAAAGTCCATAAATCCATGGCATAAATATAATAAACCACATAAGTCTCTCTTGACAATGAGTCCACCGAGGTCTTGACATGTGAGTATTTGACAGTTACAGATAAAGTATTCTCAAGCTACCAGAAGTCCATTCATGTCAGTTCCATAAATTTATACTATAATGCAGAAAATACTAAGTTTCATTCTATTTTGGAAACTGGAGCTCTTTCATGTGCCTCAATTTTTTTTCTATGCTTATATCTGTATCAATCAGAAACAATAAAGTCACTATGTGTAAATAATTGAGTACCTAAACCAGCGCTTAAGTTCTATCCACTACATTTGTAAAAGACTTATTGTGCATACAACTGCAGGTTTTGACTTTGCATTTATTACAGGAACGTCAAATATTACAGTGACTGCTTGTGCTATGGAATCTTATGCCAAAGTTCATATTAGCTTCACTGGGAGCAGGAGCACTTCCATTGGATTATACTGTAAACCTTGCCAACAGCATTAAATTGTTAACACGTTCAAGTAATTGACTCCCCCCTAGGGTTTCTCTTAAATGAAGGCAAAATAAAGAATTATGAATATATAGAGTCAATACATTTTCCCTTGATATGTTTGCACTTTAGAGTGCTACGGCAATGCATTAAACTGCACTCTGACCAGATGCTTTAGGCTTTGTACCACCATGTTCCATTTGTACCTGTAAGAATATCTAATGCTTTCCAGCTTTGCTTCTACATGTAGAAACACCATAATGCAGTAACATCTGACATCTGACTTAGTAATACACAAATTTTCTGGTGTGTGAAAATCAGAAAGAGCTACAACCTCCCCCCACGTGGGAAAATTTACATCTTCACATACAGAGATAAGTATAAATTAAGAACAGCAGCTGAAGAATGTCTGCTTCTATAACACAACTGAGGAGTTATGTACTGTCCTATTCTTTAGTTAAGTTCATTTTTCATGAGATAAGATTAACTAAAATAATGAAATAAAATAATTTCACTTTATTATAATTAAGAACTTCAAATATTTTTTTTTTTTTACTGCAGCTAAAAAATACCTTTGAAGAAGCACGAAAGCCAGGTCAGATGCAAAAACACTTATTCATCTACCAATGTTCGATCTTATTCCTGGCAGACACTCAAAGTGTATCTATAACTTACCAGTAGTGTGCTTTGTATCTGCTGGAAAAAATATAAAATATCCAAAACATTGAGAAGGAAAATAAGCATAAGAGAACAAGAAAGGAAGAAAGCGAGTAAGCAAGAATTAGTATCTTAATTATCAACCTCAAAGAAACTTTTTGTCATGGCTAAGGTGTACGCATCTGATTATTCGTTACAATAATAGATGTAAGTGAAGGTATGCATTAAGCCTTATGCATTGAAGCAAATGCCTACTGTTGCCAACTTTTTTAACATTTGTGATAGTTTCCATTTCTCATGTCAGTGAGATTCTCTTGGGCAGTGAGTGTGTGTAGGAATTCTGCATGTGGTCTCACAAACAGCTTTGAACACCCCCATTATTATATCCATAACTCTGCAATTGTCTTCTATAGTAAACTTTATCCTGCAGCTGAGACCACACTCAGCTCTTAAACTGAAAAATAGACAATAAATACTAGAACTTGTTGCAAGTCTGTGAAAGTATTTCTCTACACTACGTTTGGTTCTTGCAGTCTCTGAAATTATATAGCTTTTCCTGCAGAATCCTGTCTATCAACAGAGGCTATTTCTGCACTTCATTTTGCCAATGTTGACTTCAACTTGAGCTTGATTGCCAGAAACTGTATTCCAGTCTAGATTTATAGCTTACTCAGGTTAGGAATACTACTTATCATATGTTTAAATATGCTGTCTTTACAGTGTGAACAAAATGAGTGTACTATGCTGTGCTGGTTTAGGCCAAATGGGGAGAGGGGACTTCCAAAAGAGTCTCCTTCAGGAGAGCAGATTTCAGCAGCCCCTCCCCCCAAACCGGTTCAGGAAAAAACTTCCTTCGAGAAAAAAAAAGTGGAAAAAACTATTGATTTACCAAACCAAATGAATAGTATTAAACAAATGGAAACCTCTAGTTGCTTTGAGGAGTCAATGAGTCAGAGAAATCCCTCCTTGGCTGTGGTTCAGTCAGGATCAGTCCCTTCAGAGTTTGGGCCCAGCGGCCAGGCCTGGCGTGCTGCTGGTGGGGGGGGACCCCCCAGGCAGGTGTCCCGATGTCCTGGACCAGAGAGGTGCTGAACAAATCCCAGAGAGAGAAACCACAGTCTGTAAAATGCTTCTTGCTTCAGCCAATGAGGGAAGAAAAAACCAGAGGACCAAACTACCTGTCTCTTGCTCCCTGTCAGAAGAAGAGAAAAAAAAAAAAACGAACTCTGAGAGCACAAAACTCTCCCCTTATCTTCTATGTCCCGTTGTTCCTGCTTCTGCCAGAGTCGAAGAATGTAAACAAAACCTGTGCCGGCTTTTCTCTGACTGAATTAAAGGGACAAACTAATTTCTAAGCATAGCAGATGATATGGAATATATAGCATAAAATACATACATAAAATCACTCTAGGACATATGCCTAGTTCAGTGATCATTATCTAGACTGCTATAAATAAAATATCATGTCTTTTGATTGTAGGCAGAGGATAAGCACACAAATTAGGACTGTGTGAACCGTTCTCCCAAATTTTAATGGTCACAAGACAGCAAGGTGATGTCACAATCAGAACATTTGTAGGATAGACCTGGAATAAACTGGTCCAAGTCAATATGGGCTCTGAATCAGGGGGACAAAGGCAATTGTGCTACAGACATCCTCCAGACTGCAACACGGAAAAATTAAGCTGTGCATGAGAGCTAACCTGCCTTGAATAGTCTTTGCCACTGAACATCCTTAAATCAGTGTGGAATGCTATTTCTCATTGTTCCTTAATATCAAATTCTTGCCTTGTCAGTTTTAAAAGCAAATGCAAAATATGTAATTATTTTGTGAGTCATAGCTATGATGTCTTTAGTATTTGCACCATTCTGATTGAATGATACTCCCGTTTTTTTCACTTTTTTCTTCCATACCTCTGGTTAGATCTTTACAGTGTTAACACATCATGGGTTTTGCCATTTTTTTGCTTTATGCTTTACTATTCATCTCTAAGATACACCTTTTTTTTCCAGATCAACAAAGTAATTTGAAAAGTCTAAAATCTTAGTTATACTTTTCTATTTAGTTAAAAATTGAGAAAAATAAAAATAATTTTGTGTTGTTTTTAACAAAAATAGTTTTGTAGGATCCCTTTTTTCTTCTCCAAATCCAATGTGGATTCAGTGACTGCTTGACAAAGAAGCTTCTCTCAAACACTTGGCTAGACTTTGCTACTTGAATTTATTTGTCATCTGAAAATTCAAATTCTTTTATGGCTAGGCAATTCTTGGTAATATTTGTTTTCTAAAAGTATAGAGCCCTTCAGTTATACCCAAAGCACTCTCACCAAAGCCCAGAGAAAATCTAATCAAATCACAGTAGAATTTAGTTTACTAGTCTTATTCACAGCAATTAGAATTCATATCCATAACTGATCCAGAGATAATTGACAGTTTCTGGCACATTCACTAGCAAGATTAAAATGACAGAATTTTGTTCACCACATTTACAACACTTCCTCCCTCTTCTCCTGGTGATATCAGGAGAGCAAAAAACAGTGGAAGTGCCTCAGAGCAACTTGATGCTTTTGTTGCATTACAGTCCTGTTTCTTTCCACTGATGTAATAATAACCCCAGCATTAATTTTACAATCAAAAGTTAATTTGTCCAAAATCAGCAGCAACTATATAATGTATTTTGGAAGTATTGGGCTAAGTATTGGGCTATTCACTCATTTTTGGTTTGGCTGTTTCATTCACCTAATCATTGTCTCTAATCTACCTGAAAGACACCACCACCATCTCAGAAACATGAATGACACATATGGAATTGGGGATCTGCCAAGCTGATATCTGAGAGACTGCTGAGCTAAGGAAGAACTGTTGAGAAGAGGTCAGAGACAGCAACATTCTCAGAACAGCAAGACGTCCACTATCAAGCATCGATAAATAACATTAAGGAGGAGAATATCTGTGAGCAGCTGTTCTTCTGACTATGTTTCTCAGTCTCTCTATGTCTTTCTGCACCCTGGACTATATGATCCTGTTGACCTCTTCAACTGGGAATCAATGCAGTAGTAAAATTTACTGAGCCCTGCTTTGCCATATGTTTTTCTTTCCACCAAAAAGGCACTTTATGCATACAGAAAAGACTCAAGGGAAATTTCAAATACTAGGAACTGCTCATGTAATATGTATTGTTTGGAGGGGTTTATACTAGACTTCTGAAAGTTTAAATGCTATTTATCATTATCTCAGCCAAAAAAACCCCCAATGTTTTTACATATGAATACAATCTCATGGATTTTCCTTTATCTGTATATAACAAATTCTTTTCTAGTCCTCTCATCCTACCTATATTTTTAGTGAGTGATCTGCTTTTATACTCTCTCCACCAAGCTTCAACTGACCTAGGTATTATTAACCAGAAAAAGTGCAAGACAATCAAATTACATCCAGCATGCTCCTGCTGTCAAAAAATCAACCGGCTGTGATTGATTAATAGAAGATTGCATCTGATTTTGTGGTGTAAGTTCTTTCCTCAAAAAATATAAAGTTGTTTAACATGTTTCTGTCAGCAGTTCTTCTCAGCTGACAATCTTTATGGAACAGCCATCTGTTTTTAGGGATTATAAATACTTTATCAAAATATTTTTGACATGTTTCTCTGAAAGATGATATCTTCTTTTCAATAGATTAATGTCTTAGGGGTAACTGCAATAGCTAAGTAGGCAGTCAGAAGATAAAGTTTAAGATTAATCTAATTTGCCAACAAATGACATAGCACATAGCCTCACTCCACGTTTTTATTGTCATAAGGGATATGAAAACATTATCAACACTTTCCAAGATGCTGTTGTTTTATTAATGAATTTTAAGGTCATGCTAAATCAAAAACAAGTAGAATTTAAAATTGTTAATCTTCCCTCTTATCCCTCTTTCTGAATACCACATATTTGTCTCTTTCTTGTCTTGACATTTTTCTCTCATTTCAAGAAGAATTAGAATTCAGATATTTTAGGCATCCATCTTACAGATGTGAAAGTAGTTCAGATTCTGTGAAGACATTGGATTTACTGTCCTGCAGTTATCCACACAAATAAAACAATTACTCTTTGTCTCTTAGTTTTGTGTAGTGACCAGAAGCATTAGTTAAATCAGGACCCATTTTGCTGGACACAAAGTATACCAAAATTCTTGACTACAGATATTTGTAGACTCAGAGTGAAGACGGAACATGTAAACGGGTAAGTACCAACAGGGCCTAAGAAAAGTGGATGAGGAGGAAGAAAGATTTTGTTTTATACAGTTCTCAAAACAGTTTGAATTTGTTAACAGAATGGGAGAAGGAATATCAGGATGCCATCCATCCACTGTTAGGTGGATATATTTTGTGGGAAAGGTTTTGAAGGTGATGTTAATTATCACATTTTTTTAAAGCGAGTCTTACATTAGCTTTCCTGAAGGGCTTTACTTGCTTCCAATTACTTTGTATCACAGTGACTGCAATTTTATCCTTCTGTATAATATATTTCTCAAGACATGCATATATTTAGGAGAAAAAAGACTTTTTCAGCTGTGACTAGAGGGGATATAAGAACAGTGCTATCAAAGACTGGACAGCTACTCCATCTTTCAAAAATATAGTTTTCACTAAGTCATTTCTAACTGATCACTATTTCTTAATTTGTTTGATTTTCTTTTTATCCTTTCCTCTCAGCCTTTTCAATATGGAATACTGGAGCCTTTCACGCCGCTTGCCTCTTACATGCATTTATTGCTTTATGTATAACAATAAATATGTTTTGTATATAACAGTAAAATGAGAAACTGAGAGTATTTATTTTTTCCCATTATTATCCACTCAGTAAATACTATCATTGTCTTTTAGAGAGATTGTATTATGATCACACATATTTATTGAAAGAATAAAAACTCCTTTCCATAGCTTCCCTGACTTCAGTAACTTGTCCTTTGTTAATGGATATGATCCAATCGTATGAACAAGATAAAAATGTGCCTCACATCACTTATATGAGTAAAGCCTGGTGCATACAGAAATATTTGTAAAACTAAGAAGTTTAAGTCAAAATTTTTACATGAATGTGTTTAGAGCACCTCAAAATTTAGCGCATTAATGCCATATACACAACAATAACTTTATTGTTGTGTATATGGCATTAATGGCCTCGCAGGAATCTTGATGCCACTGTGGGATTTAAATAGTTTCTGACCTACAGCTGATGGGCAGAAATTCAAACTGTCTCTGGTTAACCCTCAAAAGCACCAAGACTTACTTTTTATTAATCTTTATTCTAAGGTTGAGCTGAGGTACTGGGGTGCTTGGGAAGGGAAAGAAAAACTCCTTGCATGTCTTTGCAGAGATCAGTATTACTATATATTGAAAACAACTGTACAATGGATGCAGCTCTGCTGACAAAAAAAAAAAAAGTATGAAGAACAAAAGTACCTAATATTTCCTCTTTAAACTGTAATAAAAATACCGATGAGAATAAACAATTGAAAAAGAGTTTGTAAATGTGTTACATTTCTGAAAGGAAAGCTCACATTATAAAACTGTAACTATTATTTTGGCTGCATGAATCTATTAGATTGAATGAGACCATGACTTCCCCCTCTTTTTTCAGTACCCTGAGTATCACCATATTCTGCCGAACAACAAATCCTTCTGTTTCACTCTGGCTGAACTGCAGCACAGCACTGAGAGGTGAGAGTGTCACGCCACCTGCCATGGGTCTGACCCGCTGCTTGTTCTCCGTGACCTTTGAGCGTGCAGTGCTGTAAAAGCACTACATGCACCTGGATTTCTATAATGGGGTAGAAGTGCTGCTGAGCTTTTGATTTTAAGCTAGGCATTCTTTATGAGTTTCTGATTGAACACCGTTTTCTTTATCTCATAAGCAGTGTTCCAGAGAGACAGATATTCACCAGTGCTTCTTATACATACCCAGGTTTGAATTCAGTGTAGCTCTGGGTCATCCGAATAATATTTCTGAAGCTGAGACAATATTCTCAGTCACACATTGCCTTCTAAACTTTTGAACTTAGATCCAAAAAATCTTAGCACATTGTTTAGAGCCTTCCAAATATCTGTGATTGAAATCTAGCAAATGTAAAACTTTCTTTGGACAGACTTGCACACATAGAAAACAGCAAAGAAGGGCATTTTAAACTACTATTTTTTGGTGCAGTCTTTGCATATGAATTGAATAAGTAGTTTGGCACCAGTTCCAGGCAAAGTTTACAGTTTTGGTCATATGGGGGGAACAGGGCCAAAGGCAAATTTGTCCCTCTTTTGTTTCAATCCCAGTGATGACTGACTCTTGTTACAGAAAAACAAGAGTAACTACAGGCAAAAAATGACATAACCCTGGAAATTATTGGAAAGGTTACAGCATAAATCTATAATATCTGAGCTCTGGCTGCTGGATGCATTTTGTAGAGCTCTATTATACCATTCATAAGAGAATTGCTGCAAATTTGTGAAACGAATATGTTTGTAACAATACATATAACTAATTTTGAACTGTTCCTATACTCTGTGCCTATGTCTAGTTTCAAAACCAGACAAATTCAAGCAAGCTTGCAAGTTGCCTGGTAACAGGCAGCTGAGAGAAGGTGATACAGACCAGAGAGAATTGGTATTTAATTTTCTTCCATGTAGCTGACTGCAGATAAATTAGAATTAGATCTTCAGAGTTTAAGCTAATTCTTGATATTTGTATTAAAACCAATATTTTCAAAAGAAGAGTTTGAGTAGAGTTTGGAGATGGATGTAGAACCATTTTCAGCAGCAAATCAGAAACTAAGTAATTAGTAAAGGGCTTAATACTACTGAATTCAACTTCAATTAATATGTTTTGTTGACCTCATATTTGTGCTGTGATGCTCAGGCATTACCTAAACGTAGGATTGTTAACAAAATATTTCTGAGACTATCCATGATAGAAACAACTGTAAATAAAAAATAATAGTAAAGAGAATAAAGAAAACTAAAATTACTAACATGCAGTACTATGAAAAAATGGACTAAAGTTCACAGGAGTTGATATATTTTCTAAGTCTAAGAAGTGAATGTGAATTGGAAGAAGAGGGAAATGCTGTAATGTGGCGTGGTAACAGTAGCATCATTCATAAAATAAACTAGGCAATTGCAGTCTTCTATACAATACAGAATAGGTCTAATTGAAATATTATAATAATCTTTGGCTTTCCATTTCAAAAGCTTTATGAATAAAATGGGTTAATTATTTTAAGGAGATAAACAGGATTAAGATTTGATAAATCTAATCCACAAAGAAATAGTAGACAGGAAAAATGTTCATGCAAACAAGAAAAAGGAAAGATGAGGTGACAGAAAATTAGTGTCCAGAGCCATCAACAAAGCATAAATTATCTTATCAGGAAGATACAGATTATCATGAGTGAAACATGACAGAATAAGAAACAGAGAAGTTAGTGCCTGGGCCATGGAAATGGAGATTTGTATGACAGAACTAAAAGAGAAAGCATTATGCAGCCCTGTTAGCAATTGCATTTGTTCTTTGTGCTTCATTGTACTGGGAATTTGGCAGAGCCAGACTTCATAGCGTGGGGAGTTTCCATGGCCTAACAAAACCCTGTCTACTCTGACATACAGTTGCCTGGTGATGTCTTAAACAGCTCCTAAATGCTTGAATAGTTGGTGATGTATTGAGAAAGTCTAAAATAACAAAATTGTTTGTGACTTTTTACTGAAAGGAACACAAGGACAAAAATAAACTTTTGCCGACACTACCAATGGAAGAAAAGAAGAACAATGTCTGGAGGATTATAAAACTCTCATGTAATCCTAACGTTTAAAATGGATCTCTGAGAATTAAATTAATTCTATGCTTTTTCTTAGCACTAAATTCAAGAGACTAAAGAGCTATGCAACACATTGAAATCTGAAAATGCAACATTTAAGTAGCCAAGATGATTAATGTAAAAATTGAGATAATTCTACCCTGATAAAATTAAAATGTTAATAGGCTATTAATTTAAATTACAGCAATTGTAAACCAGGCTACCTCTGTTAAATCTAACTGTTCATATAGGGAAATGTGACTCAGGAAAATAATCCTTAGAAACCGATACTTGAAAGGAAATGTTCAAAAGGCAAATCCAGCATTCATGAGACACACCTAAAACATATATAGCTAGTATAATTTAATTTTCTAAAGCAAATACATTTTAAAAATTGCCAAACTGTAAGAGCAATTATTTAACTTAAGAATCAGAAAAAAAATTAGTAATATGTAAGAAATTTTACAAAATAATATATAGTGCTGATACTTTAGCATAATCTATAATACAATTGCAGTATTCCAAAGATTAAGAAAAACCATCTAAATTACTATAGGTAGCAGCTTGTGAAACATGATAGTACCAATATAGCTTTTTATATTAATATATATGTATTTTCTCAACAGTGATTATGTACTGCCGATGACTGACTCAAGTCTTCACCTGAGTCTTCAGCCGACATAAAGAAAAAAAAGTTCATGATTGTATGTGTAAAAAATTATTTTCTTGAGATAACAGCAAAGAATAAGTTGAAGAAATAGCTGTTGTGCTGCATTTCCAGCCAGATTTCACAGAACTGCAAGGAACAGGTTAACACATCACTGGTTTTATGGAAAAATTAAACTTTGATATACCATTTGGCCAACCTGAGTTTTGAAACAAATGATTGCAATAAAGTTGTTAGTAGTCAAAAAAACTGAATAATACATATTCAGGCAGTTGAATTTCATCAAAAGAGCAAATTGAAGATGAAAGGACACCAGGTAAAGGACTAAGGCTATTAGTGGAAAAAAGTTGCTACTATCTTTTTGAAAGCAAATTCATTGTTATGTAGAATGGAAAAGAAAAAAAAGCAAGCAATTCACCAGTCAAATACAGCAGTAGTTTTGGAAGACTAAGCTTTTTCATGAGCAATGTACAGGAAGAAGGCAATACATCTCTAGTGAAACATAAAAGCAGTAAAATAGGGTAGTAATTATGCACAGTAGTGACATTTCCTTAAAGTGAGTAAGAACAGAAAATGGATGCTGAACAATTGTGTAAAGTGGTAGGAGAAAAAGGAAAAATTGCAGTAAGTTTGCTGTTATGACTTTCTTCTTCAATTCCTATCTCTATTTTTTTTCATGTTTCTAATTGCTTTCTCAGATCAGAAGCTGTTGAATAAGATACGTTTTTATCAACTAATAAATAAGATTATTACAATCATTCAATGTGAATATGCAATCTGTAAGAAATGTCAGGTGAACACTCCACTGAAAAACCTACAGAGTCTGGCCAGTAACACAGAGACTGCACAGATTGTCCTGAAGTCATCAGCTTCATTGCATGGACGTGACTCCTAGTCAGAAATACTGATTTCTGATTTTTTTTTCCTCTGATTTTTTTATTAACTCCATGTGATATTGTTTGCCAAATCAAAATTTATATGCCCACTGTTTTCCATTCTTACAGTGTGTGTACTTTTTCTATCAAAGATCAAAACCTTGCTTTACTTATTCCCACTCCAATGCTCCAACATTCCCTGGCTCTATATATCACACTTTTAGATAATTAAAAAAAATTCCATAATGTTTGTTTATATATGATCATTGCTCACTGCTGAACCTAAATGGCTTTTCTGAGGCTGACAATAGTGCATTCTCCTTCTACTGTCTCCATTTTTCTCTTTTGAAACAGGATCATTTTATGGCAATAAAATTGCTGAAGCCATGGATATGTGTATTGTATTAATTACGTTACTTCCTTATCTCCAAATATCTCAAAAGCCTTTCAAATGTGTCACTGCTTCCACAGCAGAAAACTAACTGATGATTCTAATACAGTTCTTACATACAAGTACATCTATGTGAGGGTGTCTGTGTATACACTGAGACACGCAAAAGTGTTTGAAATGAAGTTTTACACTTTAAATAAAAACAAATTAGACTTTAGAAACAATATTTCTGTTATAGCCATTTCATCCAAAAAATATTTTGGTCAAACCTATTCAGAGAACTGTTTAAAAGAAGCTCAAAGGTGTTAAATATAAATTAGGGGCAAAGTGCAAGCACAGAAGTCATATTGCTGTATTCCGAAAATTTTGCCAACCACAGAGAGAATAGTTCTCATTTCCAAGAATATTTCTCAAGGGAGCTAAGTTCACTAAAGTCATGTACAGTGGCATTGCTGCCTACAAAGGAATCAAAGAGTGGCTTGAACTTCCAGGACAAAGTAACCTAAAGATAGCACCTGTCTCTATTGCCTGAAGATATGTCAAAGTTGGTGCTACTCAGAGTGCATTGCTGCTTTTCTCTAGCTGATATTTTTGAATGTATGCTCAAAATTATAGGGTGCCTTTTTTTCCACTGTAATAAGTGTGACATGTTGCAACATATGAGGCAAGAATGAATATTTCTATCTTATTCTTATTTTGGAAGTCTAAGCAGAACTAGAATAAGGTAAATTAAAATTTTACAATATTTGAAAAATGTAGCACTGATTACACCTTGTCATTTTGATCTCTATTGATTTTTATTTTTTCCCATGTGCCTTATGTTCTAGTTTGATAGCTTAATAAAGTATACAAAAAAATTTAAAAAAGGCAACTGATGAGAAGAAGGACATTACAGATAGTTTTAGCGAAAAGAAGAAGGAAAAAGAAGGAAATCAGATAATTTGGGGTGTTTTGAGGAGAAGAGTAATAATTGTCAAAAACTGGAGACTGGCAGTTGCAGCAATTACAGACTGTAGCATATATAAAGATATTGCAGGCAATTGTTCTTTACTGATTAGGTTGGGTTTCTGTATAGTTGGAAACCAGGAATATCATCAGTGACTTGCAAAGATTATCATGGAGAGAGGGAATGCATGGGGGCATGCACAGGAAGGCATTGACATATAAATTTTTGCAATTTCAAATGGATTACTACTCCAGAAATGGATTAAGCATGAAATAAGAAACAAAACCTCAATGATCCAAAAGTCATCTTCAAGACACATTTCTACATCTAGACATAGAATTCTGAGCTAAATATTTACCTGGTCACCTGTGTTACATCAATGCAGGTTCAAGCTCAGCAAATACATGTCAAATTTCAGCTGTTGATATTTCAATATCTGTTTTTCAGTTTTTCAGAATGCCCCAGTGACTCTGATAATTGTGATTCCAAAGTAGTGCAAGTAGTTCAATGCAATTAACTTTTTCATGGCCAAATCTTTCTCTCAAAAGTTCAAGTATTACAGTGTTTAAGCAAGTTGATAAGCTATCTCTCCTTTTTTTCTTCCTGTTGTCCTCCAGTTTAATGGTCTGAACAGATGTCATGTCAAAAAGAATGAATGCTTGTTCCTCATATTTGGACTGACAATCTAAAGAGAGAACAAACCCCACAAAATTATATTTGAGGTAGAATCTCTATTTTTAATAAATTTCTACCCTCTAAGAAATTTGAAATTTCGAAATATATTTATATTACATGAAATCCATATTGCTATCACTGAGTTCATTCATGCTCTTTATGAAAGGCTATCTATGTTTTTTGGTATCACATTTAAAGTTTTCATTACTTTTTTACAGACACCACTTCATTCTTCATGAGTTTTCACAAATAAGAGATGCTCCTCTGTTAGAAGACCTCCCTTCTGCAACTCACAGAACCTTTATTTCTTCTTACATTTTCCCTCCTTTTACTCTTCTTTGCATTATCACATTTTCTTCTGTAAGCCTGTGTTTATATCTGGCAAATATTAAACAAGCTGTCATCATTCAGGCTTCTTTTTCTTTTATCTGTTTAAAAGAATATTTCATTTTCAGTGATCTGTCCTTGACAAATGGTTTACAGCAAGATTATGGAAGCAGTGAAAGAAGTATAAAAGGAGTGGTAATCAAGAGCATTTCTCCCCAAATTTAACCTTTACTTTTACCGACAGATAGTAAATTGTGGCAGCAAGACAAATGTTTTTTACTCTGAACATTCACTTTCATGTAGAGTGTGAATGTGGACAACTGATGATGAGACGTTTGAAAAGATAAAGCAAACTCAGTGTTCAAGATACTTGAATAATGATAGGAAAAATCACAATGACTAAATATAAGCTTTATCTCCAAATTTTCTTCAGACTGTGAGCACAGCTAAGCAAAGGCATATCTTCACATCAAAACTAGCATTAGAAGAAGATCTAGTTATTTTTTGAATAATGATTTGTAGTTTCTTCACCACTTGGAAAGAATATGGCATGAATATGGTATCTAAAGACTCCTGAACATTTGCTTTCCTGTGCTTGGAATTCCTGGTTTTGCTGGAAGTGTCATTAAGGAGCAAAGCACAGCAATACAGTCCTACTGGGAAAAAAGGCATAGAGAAAAGGAATAAAAGAAAGCATTTTTCCTGCAGAGATTTCCTTTTTTTTATTGTTTATGATACGAATTGCAGAAGAAAAGCACTCAGCATTTTTGCCTCTTTAAACTACATGTTCAGTGGAGAGTTTAGAAAATGACTTGGGCTCCCAATAGACACAATCTTAACTCTATACACTTAACAAATGTTAAAAAAACATACAGGAAAACAGACACTAAAGAAGAGCATGTTCCACTGTGCTCTCTTTGAGGTGACCTTATGGGTCATTTTGTCAAAAGGACTTTTTGAATGACTATACTCAGCACTAGCTCCTTTTTGTTGATATTGCATTATTTATTCTCACGAGGCAGAAAAATGTATCTATTGTAAAGTGAAGGATGGCAAATCAACTCATGCTGCCTCTCATGCTTTCAAAGACATATTGAGAAGTATTGAAAAAATAAACATATCTTATGTCTTTAAACACACACACAGAAAACCCCCTTGAGTTTTAAAATATGTTTGTACAGTACTTTTTCTTTGTTTTTTACCCTCTTAAAAACCAGATTATTACCATCTCAAGGTTGTGGCTGTGAAATCTGCATACAGATTTCAATCTCACTCACAGAGGTTGTGATCAAACCATCCTCTAGATTATTACATTTCCCTGTGCAAGATCCCTACCTAGGTGGTCTGTGAGTTCCTAGATGCAGAAGGTGCGTCTGCACATATACACCTGCTTTGTGTAACGATTCTTGTTACTTATCTCTCAGTAGCTGCCAAAAGACCCAGAGGAATTCAAGAGGCTATTTTGTTGTCCTTAATACAAGCAAATAACGATAGTCAGCTATTTCTTTAAAAGTTTCCAATCTACTTAAAAATTAAAACCAGACTGAGGAGTAATAACGATGTAAGACACACAGTAGGACAGTCATGAATGGAACCTGTCCTGAAAGTGGCCCCTGACTCTGTAGTAAAGAGATACTCTGCAGCACCTTAGAGATACAGGTGCCACAGAGCACTGTTGGTACAGATTATATTTACAGGATATGAGGATGATTTCCTCATTAACTCTGTCACGTGTCATGCACACAATTGATATCTACTGCTTGGTTTTCATCTGTATTCAACCTCTAGGCATCTATTATTTGTCACATTTCCTTCAGTCACTATTACAAAAAATGGCTGTCATGAGTGTGGAAACACTTTTCTAGATACCTACAGTATTCATTCAGTCCCCATCAGCTGGAGCCTATAGCCATCCACAAATCAACACCTGTTGAGTCTTTCACTTGAGGTCTTCCAAAAAAACCCCAAACAGCTAATGACATGCTTATGAAAAGACACAGTATTGTCTGAGTCTTTTTGAGTAGAAAATGAAAGGAAGAGTAGCAATGAGTGAAGCAAGTTTAAACACATTTAGTTCACAATTCAAAGCATTGCTCAACACATGACCAGATCTATTCTTGCTGTCACACTTTTCACCTTACATTTTTTCTGCTGAAAAAGACTGCTGCTTTGATTTGAAAAGAACAGACCTTTCCCTGATTCTGCCTCTTACTGCTAAGATCCACTCTCCAGAAGTTTTAGGTTCTGGATTACTTCCTTTAAATCTTAAATATACCTGGATTACTAGAGGAATAATCCAAATTATTTCCTCAGTAGTAGTGTAGTTCTTCCTCCAGTGAAATCAAAGAAATAGTCTCTTTAGTGTTAGCAGAAGTAAAAATGAATCCCTGACTTTGGATTGCGATGGAAGAGAGTGAATGGACATAGCAGAGTGCAAGACTATGACAATTTCCCTGGCCTGGCTCAGCAGGCAAGGTATAAGCGTAACACTGCAATGATAGCATTTCATTAAAAAGAATAGAAATTTCACATATTAATAACCTCTTATAGATTAAAAGTTAAAAAGTTAGAAATTAAAAGTTACAGCTAGACCTTTGCACTATACAAGTGGAACTTTTCCATGGTGCCTTTTGCTATTAACTAATGTCTCTGACAGTATCCACTCACAGCACTTCCTTGGCTTTTGGTTACCAGGTTGGGTCTAAATCAGAAGCTTAGAAAAATAATTGAGCTAAAATAGTTTCATTGAGAAGAGAAATAGTTCTACTGGTCAAATAGCAGATGAGTTGCTATGCTGTCAGCAAAAATAAAAGAGATAAATGTTGAGGGTCTTTGATCTTTGTGATTTCATCCAGAGGACCAGGAGAAATTTATTCTGTGCAGTTTCTCTCCCTAACCTAACTATGACTCAGTAAGGAAATTCAGCTGATCATACTAATTCTTATTTTAGTGACTTAAGATTAGACTGAAACACAAATATGTGGGTGAAGGACACTAGCTGATATAAGACATTCTTTTTCTCTCTAGTGTTGTCTTTCCTGCTAGTTTTCATATCTTTCTTTTCAATATAAAGAATGAACACATTTCAAGAGCGGAAATTCCTGCTCAGGCAACTGAGATGAACGCAGAGGTTTTATACGTGGCAGATCTATTGGTGCCTTAATTACAGCAATAAATATGGTGTTAATCCAAGTCATGTATACTGAGGGAAATAGGACATTTTAGTGAGAATTTTAGTGTAATATTTAGGATTATTTATATTAATGAGCAAAAGACATCAAGAGACATCACCACAGTTAATTGCAAACATTCTGTATGTTAGAAATGGAAAGAGCAACATTTCTGTGCAGATGAAACACAAGGCCAAGCCAATGCACGAACTGAAAATAGAAACTAAAATAATTTCCCAATATAGAATGCAGTTAGGTTAAGGAAGGCTCTGCTGTACAAAAAACCCAGATGGAATCCTTCATAGAGGCTGCCAGATTGGGGTTTCCCAGCATGCTCTGTAAAATGAAAAAACCAATATACACAATTTGATTTCTGCCAAATGGAGAGTCAGAAATAAATGGTTCCGGTTGTGTGAAATTGATTAAATTTGTTCTATAAATGCATGTTTTGACCTACTTAATACAGAGGGGAAAAAAAGAAGGAAAAAAGAAACAATAATGGAAGTGTTTAACCTAAGCCATAGTATCTGCCATGAGAGGTACCAGCTGTGCTGTGTTATACCAACTGCCTGCTAGAGAAACTTTGAGATAATGGACTTCCTGAAATAACCTAAAAAAATGAAATGAAGTTATAATTACCAGGGCTGCCTAGGTACTTGTGCTCTGTTATTAAAAGTTGCCTAAACTACATGACAGTGAAGAAAAGGTTCCATGTACAATCTTTGTGATACTCACTATAAGCACATACAGAAAACAATTGAGAGGTTCTAACCTCTTGTTTTTCAACACTAAACTATTTTTAACAGTGGGATAGTATTCACAGTTTTGTTTATGTCCAAAGAAACCACTGTGATATTTAAACACAATAACCAACTGATGTATTTGAAAACTGTTGAGGTCAAGCTCTATTCTCTCACACAACCCAGAGTTTGCAGACTTGAGGAATACAAACAGACTCCAAACAGAGGTTTAGAAATACAAGTACATTGTACAAAAGAACTGATTGGGAGACTGGAGATAAAACTCATGACAGGAAATTTAAAAAGACATATGCTGATAGTCTTTGTTAACAAATTCAACTAAGATATTTTAAAGCAGTCTAGAATTTCTAATTTTTTTTTAAAATGCCAACAGTATTTTTATATTTTCTAAAATTACTTTTAGTAGTTTTATTATTTTAGGGTTGCTTTTTTTAATATATTGATGATACTGCCTCTCTTTGTACAGTTCTGACAAATTTTCTTGATAGTGTAAGGCTATATCTAAATGCCACACTATATATTCATTTTAATCACCTATTTCAATTGCTATTAAAAAACCAGAATTAAAATGGCATACCTAGTAAAAAAATGCTATTTCAAATTGTCATGCAGAGAGTTTTGCTTCTCTCTGCTCAAATAAATATCAAGCAATTTAAAATGATTACATTTTTGATTCGTTTTATTTTGTTTTGATAAATCAGTCATATAAAGATGTCTTTTCATAAAAATTGTTTCCTAAAACCTCTTAGGTCTATTTCTCTTAACAATCTACTTGCTCTAATTGCCATTGCAATGACAGGAGAAGTAAGGTATTTTCATTATTTCATTTTGGCTTTGCTTGCTAAAAACTGTTGGTTCACTTAAATAAGGCAGATGAACAAATCTGTAAGAATAATTTGGATATATTCCTGATATTTATGTTTATAAATTCCAAGTCTGAGAAAAGAAACAAAGGTAATATTTCAAAAAAATTAAGCTACAGAGTACAACTATTTATCCAGCCTAAGAGTCTTCATCTTTATTGTGAGACTATTTTAAAAATATAAGCAAGTCTCATACACCTGAAAATAAATGTACGTCAAGTGGGTATCTTCCTTAAGTCCTTTATTTATAGCTCTTTTGCAAGCCTGTAAATTACATTTATCTAATTACTTATGTATGAGGCAATGAGAAACATTAATATATCTGGAGCTGTGCAGGAGCAATTGTCACAATTGCAGTCTGTATGCAGAAAATCTGAAACAGAGCTGATGTTTCACTCTAAGCCAGAAGCATTTGACTCTTCATTTGAACAATCATGCTTTAGAAAGGATAAAAATGGACCTGATTCTACTACCGAGCTTCACAGTGCTGCTTAATCAAAAACTGCACAGAAATGGCTGTGTTTTAACAACCTGTAAGTTTTATGATTTACACATGAAGAGTCTCCATGTTCCCTGCTTCTTGGCAAAGGTTTCACAGCAGCCTGCTCCAATGTTTTATTGTGTGCAGTGCAGAATTTATAAGTCTTTGTTATTTTCATAAAATACATTATTAAATATTTAGCACTATATTATGAAAGCATTATCATAAATAGTTAACACTGTGGTTCAGTTGTCAAGATAATTGAATAAACCATATTTTGTGATGTATCATCCTGCACTGATGAAGCACCATTTTAATTCTGTTCCATTCGTTTATTCACTAATGTGGTAAAACTGAAAAATTTCTCAAGAGTCCACACTTTGAATTAAAGACCCTAATTTATACACTGAAAGAATGAATTATATCTCTGTTCTACCAGTGTTAACTTACATTTAAACTTCCAATAAAGCTTATTAAGACAGAAGTTTTAGTTCTTCAAGACATATTTTTAATAGATTATTTTCTTTTAAAATTAGTGCAACTCAGCTGGTTTCAGATGTTGAGAAGACACTTCTATTTGATGGGTGGCTGTAAATGTACAGTTTATTTCTTTGTTTTAAGCAATAAATCCATAACAAAGGAGACCCACAATATATAAACATCAAACAATAGAAAAATTCAGAGCCAAGGGGAAAGCCAGATATATAGAACATTTCAAACTTCCACTGAATCAAAGTCTGTACTTACTAATGTTGTGAACAGAAAGCCAATGAAACTGAAATAGTTACAATATAATGTAAAGGCAATGTACTAATTTTGAATTTGCTAGAGCTACATTAAACTTCATATAAAGGCAGAATCACCTTTACCAGAATTTGTCCACAAAGAAACTAAGTTGACCACTATCTTCAATCTGACTTCAGACTGACCTCAATAACACTTGTAGACAGAAAGAAGTACAATTATAACCAGTATTTTCCATGCTAAGTCCTTTCCAGAGTTCTGTGTTAAAGCCAGGGCTGTATATCTGCATCTTAGGTAAAGCATAGACTGTCATTTTTTTAAATAAGAAGTGTGAGAACACTCACAATATACATTATTCTGGTGTTGTGAAATATTCAGAAGAGGGAAAGAAATGACTAAATATATATTTCTACAGCTAAGAATTTCCAAAATTCAAAATGCCTCTGGGGATGTTTTTCAAAGACTAAGACACAAAGTCAACATGTATCTGGTACAATGATTTGAGAAATTCTGCAACATGCATGACTCTCTTTCCGTTGTTCCAATTCCTCTCATGTGAGGTACTGGAGCTTCCTTTGAAACTTGTAAGTCAAAGAAACTCCTTGTCTTCAGGTGTAATTTAAATACTAACTCTGATATCACTATAAACCTAGGCAATATATCAGCCTCACTGAATAACAGTGTATTCAAACTGTGCTTATGAGGTTTAAAAGAGTCAACCAAGAGTATTAAATATGTAAGCTGCTGCATATATAATTCACTGATACAAAGGCGAAGAACTTCAGACACTAACAGGGATTCATTTACGTGAATTCCTAGAATGAATAACAGGCACCTGAACGACTGCATTGTTTAGTAAGCTTCATGAGGAATTAATGCAAAAACATAGTTGAACAAGAACAGGTGGCAGACATATGACTTTAACGGTCCTACGGAGATCAGCATTTGCAATCCCCTATCTGATTCTGAAACATGTCTGAATGCCTTTGGATTCAGAATCATGAGGACTTTTAAGAATAAAATGTCCAAGTACAGTGTCACAGAAATATATCTGAAGAAGGAAAGGAAGAAGTTTTGCCACATTCTTATCTGTATCTCAAGGATTCCCTTCACCACCTTGTCAAAAATAGGCAGGGAAGGTATGACGGCTATTGCAGTATCACACAGAAATCTTTCTGTTCACAAATCTTCACTGTTGAAGGCTGATGATGTAACTGATATAGACCTTTAAGCAAATGTCAGTCATGTTTCTGATTAATGACGAGTATACTGGGAGAAGAATTTCCTCCTTATCTTTCCTCACTTCTTATTCTACCACAGGGTTAGTTTGTGACTATCCTGTTCTCCAACACACAGTATTGGAGAAACAGGGATTTCAAGGTCACTTCTTTAATCACTGATTAACACTTTAAATTACTGTGCTGAAGTCTGAACTTTCATTCCCCCATGGCTGTCAGAATTGCTCGGGGGAGGTGGGAGGGAGGGTAAGGGACAGAAAAATAGACCTTGAACATCACTGAAGATGTAAGTTCATTTGAAGGTGTTCGGGAAGACAAAGTAATTATTTATCAATCCACAGAATATGATTATTCATTTGTTTGTTTGTTGCTTTTAATACCAGTGGGTAAGAGCCAGGCACTGAGGACGCAGCAGAAAGCATAATTTGTGAAGAGTAAGAACAATAAAAATAAGATAGAATTCAGCAAAGCTAATAGCAACTTCCAGTATCGAGTGAGATGTATCCTAGATTCCAGTGCATCTGCCAACTACAGCCAGAGAGAATTTTGTGTTTGATAACTGAGGTCACTAAATTAATCCTACTTCTTTCCAAATGGTAGGATCAAAAAAGGACTGTATCTGTGACATATCTGCATCCCAAGCGTGGTATCTTAGCCCTGATTATTTCGTATGTTTGCTATTATTTGACATCAATGAATAATATCACACTTGATGAAATGCTGAAAAATTTTAAACTGCCATGGTAGTAGGAGGACAGACTACACAACCTAATGTTCTGCTTTCTCTGTGTACTGGTAGTTCTGTATGCAATGACTCCATACTATCGCAGGCTTTGAAATATGTGCTTTAAAAGCACAGGAAGAATGGCTTTATTCTATTGCATCCTTGCTGCAAGGTGCCAGTGCTCTTTGCTTCTATTCTTATTCCATGACTTATTCCATAACTCTTGGTACTTTTGCAAATCTCTTCAACATTTCTAGGTCTCAGTTACTCTACCACTTTCAGGAAAAAAAAAGAGAATAAAAATACTGAACTTTTTTAATCACTGTGAGATCTCGTGGAGTTTGATCAGAGAAGGAAGGGACCACATTCTGAAATGTACTGGCGCCAGTTCAATTTTTTTTTGATTTTCAAACACAAGATGCCGTAAGAAAACTTCATTTTTGTGGTCATAGATGAATGAAAGAGATTAAATAGATGAAGTAGGTTTGATTTATCCTGTAATATAGTTTTGAGGTTTCTAAAATATGCATACTCTTATTAAGGGCTGACTCTTCTTATCACAAGCTTAGAATTAGTTCTGATTTGTTTAGGAAGGGATCAGGTGACCTCCAGGAAAACATTTAATCTCTCTTAATATGTGAAGAGACCCCACATGATGACTGCAACATTTTGAGACTGCACTGTAGACAATAGATTTGTTTCAAATAATTTTTTTATCCCTGAATGTAAATGTGCCATGCTATGTTGAAATAATTCATGTTTTTTTTAACCGCCTGCTCATAGAAGTTAAATCAACCATTGCAGCACCCTTCAAGCGGCATTTACAAAGGTTCTGTAAGCTGGCAAAATATTCTCAATAAATCAAGAAACTATATAAATTTTGTTAAAAACTGAACATTCTAGGATTACACATACATCACTAAGGAGCATCAAGCTGAGATCTGTTCCCCAAGACTGAGGCCTTGTTCCTGGCTTGTAAAGGAAGTGACAATTCCTAGCTTACATTAAACAAGAACCTTCACTATGTACTGGATGAACTTCTCTGATTCTGAGCTTCATGAGTCATAGTGACATTGATCTTTCATGTGAGTTACTCCCTAATCCACAGGAAAAATCTGCACAAGTTAATCTGAGTTTAAAATTCAGCTTTCAATCTATATGGCAGAGGTAAATATGATAATATGATCACACCAGATATATTTTGAAAGTAAGGCAGTTGCACCATAATCTGCTCTTGACCATACTGTCCTACTGTCCTGTTAATTTGGAGTTCAAAATTACAATGAACAAATGAAATTAACAGGTCCAATTTAGGTGTTACTAGACTCAAAAATTATGTTTTCTTTCTCTCAGTTGTTTTTTTAATAATATATTGATGCTTAAAAGAGAAGACAATGGACAATCAGTTTTCTCTTTGCGGCTCCCTTTTTATTTGTGAGGCTGAAGTTGTCAACTTCTTATCAGCTTTTATCAATGCATTAAAAAGAAGGGAGAAAAATTCAATCTTATATTCATCTGGCTTCATATTGATTCTGGTTTTGGGTCCGATAAGAACTTCTCCCCAATAAAATGTTTGTATATGAGAAAAAGGGAATTCACCACATCTAGGACTTTCATGTTTTATGCAAGTTTTAACTATGACTCATTTAATTATGATGTCATTTCTAGACCTACAGAGGCTATGTCCAGAGCAGAAAAAACTCTTATTTGTAATATGATTGTGAATTAGAATTAATTAGAATTAGAATCAGAATTAGAATTAATTAGAATGGGCAGCTTGTTTAATTGAATTCAAGTATCTTCCAAACTCTGATTAGAATTCCCTGGCAAAATTTGTGCCCTAACACATCAATATAAGCCAACATCTTTCTTCCTGAGGTGGCAGTAGTTTCTCAGAACTTCTCCGCCAACACTATCTCAAAAATAGGTTTCGGTCTCCCTAAAATTCTGTGCTGATTCTTTGAAATAAATGTTGATATAGATATTAGAGAATGCACCACTTTATATAATCTTTTGTATCCTCCTTATCATCCTCAGAAATGTGATTTATGGCTCTTATAACTGATTATTAGCTGGATCTAATGGTCATAATTATATCTTTCTCTAAATTATAGCAAAAAAGGGGTTTCTCCAGGCCATGGATTGTCTTGGAATAGAAGCCAAACAGATGATAGAGAAATCTGAATAAACTTAAAGTAAATGACATGGAATAAAAAGGATTTATAACTTCAAACATGAAACTAGATAATAGTATTTATAAACCTATAAATTTTAAAGCTCACAGACTAATTTAAAAGCATTTTGGTGATACAGCCAGATGATAAGTGCATAAACAGAAGGTTCCTGTGATTATCAGAGTGTTTACTTCTGAAAATTAGAGCACAGCCATTTATCAGAGGGTGTCTCAAGGCTATAATCAGTTAAATATACTCAAGATCTAAGGTAATTTGGTATGCTGAATGTCAATCAAAGCAAGGCAAAACATGAAGCAATGTGCTAATGCAAATGTGAAAAATGCATATGCTAAGGTGGCACAATGAAGGAGTGAGAGCCACATTCCTGATGTGTTACAGTACTTTGAATAGTCAGGAATGTGTGAATTCAGAGGACGTACCTGCAAGCTTTCCAAGTGTAGCTCTGTATAGACTGAATGGTAACTTAGACCAAACGACTGTTATTCGCTGATGACAGGGATCAGATAATATCACTCTTTAGGCACTTGTTTAAAGGACTATGTAGGAGGACATGACACTTCCATGGTGTCTTTCTGAATTTCACGTCAACATCAGGACAGACCTTGATATGGGAACTCTGTTTCATGACAAACTCATCTTCTAAGAAAGTACTTCAAGTACTTCAATGAAACTGAAAATAGGCAAGAGCCACAATAATACAATTATACTGGTATAGAGGCAAAATAAAAACAAACTGACTGCTTAGTTCTCCACAAGGACAGACCTTGCCAAAATCAATGATCTGTGTCCAACAGCCCTGTTATTTCTCTCAAAGAAAAAAATTGTATCTCCTCATAAGCTAAAAGTTTTTATTTCCCTGTAGATGATTTTCCAGATTTACTGATATTAATCCTGGGACCCACTGACTGATAATGGAACGTTCATTTCAGAGGTATTGAAAAATTAGTATTACTAGGTCATGTGCTATGCTTTCAGTCACAATTACAGGAACTGCCTTTTTGACTAGGCATGTAAAAAAGAATATTTTTTGTTAAGACATACTTTTTTAATATACAAATTAATAAACTTGAGTCTTTCGGCTTGATTTACTTGTATGTAGAAGATGGTGTAGCTACAGAAAGTTTTGATGGACACAAGGGACACTGAACAATACTGAACTGAGGCCTACTAAATACTTGAAAATCTCCTCAAGTATTTCTTGAGGTAAAAATACCTGGAGACAAGTCAGAAGAGTGATATTAGAAGGTATTATTAATATATGCTTTCCCTTTTTTTTGTCATACTATTGAGTATCTGCTTAAGGCTATGTAGGACATTATTGGAACAGACCAACTGAACCACTACAGCCATTATTATATTCTTATCTGAATCATGACAGAAAAGATTGCAGATCTTTTTACTGTCCAAAATTTTTGTTATAATGAACCAAATTTAAGCATTTATTTATATGATGCATCATATAATAAGTTGATGACAGATGATGAAGAAACCAAAAAGCAAGTCAACCAGACTTTTAGATAAATATGCTTATGGCTAGTACTAATTTACTTGATGATCAGCTGGAAGTGTAATCCACCTGTCTGGCAATATCTGATATCATATTTAAATGGAAATAATCCATCAGAAACTGTTAGAGGATCTTTTATGAGTATCAGCTTTATCAGAATTCTGAGGAAGTACAGTTAAGGAAGATGTGTTAAAGGTGAAACTTCTACATAACCATCAGCATGGCCATTTCAAAATGCATGTTGAAGAGCAGGGTATAATTTTAATTTTTTATTTCCTGAGTCTAAACCTTTCATTTTTGGAAAGATACATATTTATGATTTTCCATCAAATATTTGCTGTTGTCAATGCTATGCAAAAAAACCATAGGATATAAAGGTACTTAAATTCAAGGTATAAATTAATCACTAAGAGACAACAAGGAATGCTTTTGTCTGTATGTGGCAAGCAGAATTGGCTAAGTAAGCAGTACCAAATTGTTACTCTCTTTCAAAGAAGTAAGAGTTGGTCAATCATGGAAATAAGGTATTGTACCTCATAAACTGACAATAACCTTACATATAACTCTAAATAAAAAATCTCTCAACAAAATAGTACTTATTCTTCCCTCAGGAACATATCTAAATTAGAGTTTTTTACATAGGTTTTCCATATATACCCCTGGGCCTGGATTACAAAAAAATAATAAATCATAGATTTTTGCTAAGTGAAAACCCAAAAGCAATTATACATATAGCATGGTTCTTTGCTTTTTGCTCGCGTCTTCTTCGTCTCTTTTTGTCCGAGTATAATCACAGGGACAAAAGAATACTGGAAAAAAAATGGATTTTTTTTTCCTTTTTTTTTAATTGCTGCAGTAAATTGTGCACATTCTTAATCCTCAGTTTATAATATTTGAACTGAAATTACCTGAAACTGAACAGCTTTCAGCTAATAAAAATGAAAGAAAATCAAGTACCCAGTGAATATTTGGAAATGCACACTAATAGAGTAAAACATGTGCAAGTTCTCGTCTATATTTTATAAGAAGCATTAGTTTTATTACTGCCTGCAAGTTCTTCCACCAAGACAAACAGTATATTGAACTAGATATGCTTCACATACCACAATGCCTTTGTCACAGAGAATTTAGACTAGAAAGGCAAAGACTAGAAGAAAATATACATTATTGATTGTGGTAAGAATAAGGTAAGAAATCAAAGAGTGTTCACTAAATGGAATTATATTTCAAGACATACAAAATTTCTATGGCTGACACACAAACTGAAGGTAGAGTTCCTAATTTAGAACAGCTAATTAAACATAAACCCTATCAACCCCATACTGTAGCAACTGAAATTTAACATGTCATTTGGTTAATCTTTTTACAGCTTTCTCCTCAGTCACTGAAGCTGCTACCCACCTGTTAGAGCTGTACTGTGCAAAATGTCATGATGGGAAATAGTGCAGTTTTTTCTCACTACTATTATTCTGATCACCTTTATTTTTCTACAATCAAGGGCATTTGTACCTGAATAAACATCTTTAATTCTCTATTGTCACTAGCTATATTTTTATCAAATAATTCTATCATGTCTAGAGCAGAAGCAATATCTTGTAGCATTAGTGACCTAATAAATAACAGAAATAACATTGTTCATTACACGACTGATATACAAACTCTCATTTATTTTTTTATAATTACTAACTACAGCAAATAAAAATAGCAGAAATAAGTTCTATTTATTGTTAGGTTCCAGAGAGGATAGAGGGCTATAACTTCCAAATTATTAATTGAAAATAGATCAACTTTATAGATCAGTAATTGATGTCTGTTGAGTAATTCCTACCTCACAGCAGAATGTTGTTTCAGTTCCAATATGTCAGCAACAAATAACAAAGCTTTATGTCAGAATTTTCTCTGGTGTATCTGTAAGAGATTACATAGTTATGACATAATACAGAACATAGAGAATATACACTTGTTTAAAGTACCTAAAGGACATAGATTCCTCCACAAACTGATTTCGCCTTAAGTGCACATGGACAATTGCTGGTTTTTGACTGACAAGAAGCAAAGACATTATTACAAATGATCCTCTGAAAAACTATTACCTCCAAAAGAAATATGGAGCAAATTGTTAGATGATTTCACCACTATTATTGTTCTTATGCTGTCATGAGTAAATATAGAATGATCAAGCATAACTTTCAGCATTGCTTTGCACTTGCAAAGGCTAAGAAGTGCTTGGCCTGGGTGGTATCTGAATAGAAAATGTCACAAGAATATGCAATTGCTCTTCGAGGTAGTAACAGTAATCCAGTAATATAGAAAAGAGTCTATATTGATCATGCGTTTGTGAAAGAGAGGAAATACACAGGATAAACAGATTCAGAGACTAAATTTAAAACACGTCCTCATTCAAAATCTACTAGGGTTATGTTTAAATGTTGTTGGAGTCTTGACTTCTACTTTCCAGGCAAAATGTAGTTTGAATGATGATGTTCAAGTTGCTGAACAAATTGTTCCAGAATTTTCTAAAATGATGGCAACATAAACTTCTTCCTAGCAAGGTATTTTACTCTATGTTGTAGCAGAAAAATTTTATCCCACTTGTGATTTCTGTGATGCAAGAAGTTACCCATCTGTGACTGCAGAACTTTGTTGTCTGTCGGTTGAAACAGATGACTGCAGAATCGGGACAATAGTTTGCAGTACCTTTGGGATCTTTGGGATTAAAAGGTGCTCTCACATAAATGGAAGTCATTATTATTTACCCTTAGTGAGCTGAGGTTTATGACCACAGTTGCGGGAAAGCTTCTGTATGTTTTACTTTTTCAAGATGTCTTAGTTGAAGTTCAGTAGGTTCAGGTACTTATCACGGAGCCATAGATTAACAAAAGAGTTGGAACATATCTGAGAATGTCGTTAAACTTCAGTTGCAGGAAGTGTCTTACAAAGTCTTTCTCTGAGATCAAAACAGGAAAAACACTTAGAAATACACAGTGTGAGCAAAGACTGATGGCCTCTAAGAAAGGAAAGGCAAGCTTCACCATCTGGTTAGGTTTCTTTGAAGACAAGACTACCATAGGAGACAAAAAATGGAATTCAATGGACATCACATGTTCAGATTTCCAGAAAGGATTTGACAAAAGTCCAGCTCATGTGTCGCTCCTTTTTTGCTGCAAAGTGGCTCAAAAGCACATGGGCTAGCTGCCTGTTAGCGGTGTCTTACTGTTCAAAGCGCACTGGAGAATGGAGGAGGAACGAGCTGAGCTCTGGGGGCATCTGGGCATACTAACTGCTGTGAAATGTCATGCATTGATGTTTCACAGAGAAACATCAATTGTATTTAACCCCATCTCTGCTGGTTTCTAGTGCCACAGCCAAATTTCCTTCTGGAGCACTGCTTTTCTTCTGAAATTCTTATTTTGAGCTGCAGGGCTTCTCTGTCTTAAGTGTCTTAAGCATTGTCAGCAGTTGCCTCTAAAATCTACTATAAATGTTGGGTTTGTCATTACGGAATTTATGTACAGAAAGTGCTGCTCCACAACAATGTTCAGAGGTTTGTGCACATCAGCAAAATACTCAAAGTTAGAAGTTACTGTTGAACTGGGGACCCATCCAAAACACAATGAAGTCAATGGAAAAGTTCCTACGGATTTTAATAGGTCATGAGAGTGATGTGACCTTCAAGCTTCTGTTGTCTTGTAGCAGGAATAAAGTTAAATGTAGCCAGTCTCATAAAGCCCCTATCTCTTCAGAGACATCACATCTTTGTGTTTATTTGTTCAATTAACTCCCAAGTTCTGTAGGTAACAGAGCAGATGTGTCAGTGACTTTCCGTGTGAAGGAATGCTTGCACCAATGCCTCAACTTGCTTTTTCTCACACATGGCTTTCAGAGAGGAAGAAGCAACACTCAATTGTCTCACAAAAACCAGTCCACACATGTTGGTCATCCAGAGTCTAGTGCCTGCGTGTCTTCTGGTCTACTGAATATTAACTACTGAAGCAGGACTGTTGTTATCCGCTGTGGATTAAATGAAAGCGTTGCATCGTGTTGTGAGCATCCCTTCATGGTATGTGTACAGTCCTGAATGTGGAGGCTGCTTATGCAAAAGGCTTTGGAAAATGTGATCTTTGTAGATCCTTTTCATGACACCTTTCGATAAAGCCATGAGTAGATCTATGAACCTAATTCTTTTAGCTTATTTCGATTTTCCCAACACAAATTCTATCAGCTGCATTCATTTACTCTATGACAAATTGAACTTCTACTGACATCGACAGATGATATAAAAGAGCTCTATGGATTTGGGCCTTATTTCTGGACATAGAATTCTTTCTGATGAGGCAGTTCCTTATCTTCCATGAATGTGCTACTTAACTACAGTCATTATTATGGGATAATCAAATTAATAACGTCATAAAACCTGTTGTAAGGGATAATAAAAAATTCTTATTTAAAAAACAGAAAGGATTAAAATCTTTGTTCAGAGCTTAAAAGGTTTCTCAGAGTGTGGAAATCAATAATAATTTGTATCAGTCAAATGGTATCAGTCATATTTGACAGAGTAAAAAGCCCTATGAGCAATTTAGATGAAATATGCTTTTTCTTGCTTTATATGCCCTCCTTTTCAGCACTCACAGTTATTTTATTGCATTATACATTTTTATCTAGGTGGTCCCCAGAAATATTTGTCATCATGAAAAATCTGTACAACTTTTAGAATTCATGGTCCAAGATATTGAAATAGTTCTAAGAGCCTTCATGCCTTTTTCTTTACACTTTTTTTAACAAAACAAAAACCTGTTATGTAAAACAATAATAAACACAATTTATAGAATAAAATTTGCAATACTTTATAGCGTTCAGTAACTTCAGAGTTACCATATTATCTCCATTTTTCTCCACAACTGCAGATACAGAAGCACATCTTGATTCTAAGCACGAAAGCAGTAGTTTTCTTAAAATTCTTGTTTATGTGACTAAAGTTTACATCTATGTGACCTGTTTGCTCTGGAACATCTATTCTTTTTATCATGGTTTTGTGCAGTGGCCAATAAAGTGCAAGAAAGTAATGACTGGGATTGCAAACACTGGAGACTAAACAAGATCTTTTTCTTTTCAGTATTAACATAATTCTTATAATCTTAAGAAAGTTTTTTATGGGAACAAAAGAGAGAATAAAAACATCTTGATGTCTTTACACTTTGTAACCACCACGCCTTTGGGTCATTTTGAGCAACCTCTAACACATCCTGGCTCAGAGCACCAACTAGTGGAGCTTGTTTTACCATTTGATCATTTGGACCTGAATTTTTTTAAATGACTGGTGAAATGAACGGCACTGGAAAACCTGTGTTAATTAAGTTTATTGTTTTTCTAAGTTGGGGGTAATATTTCTTTCCAATAATTATTACAGTAAACACCCATGCTATCATGAAAAATCTTGCAATCAAAACACATAAAATGTGCAACGTACAAGTGTGCATTTTGTATCTGGAATTCTGAACAAAATAAGATAAAACACAATTCAGCACCAATTTTTCAAAGACATCTGGAACAGCTAAATGGGTTTTAAATTGTGCTTGCAGGTTGTGTCATCACAATAGTCGCTACTACAAAATCACACAAGACAGGGGGACAATGTTTGAGTGGGTCACTGGTTCTTAGTTTCTTTTTAGCACAGCTGAGCTACTTTTAGCACCCAACAAGCTTAAGTGAGACTGTGTTGAGTCATAAGAAAATGTTTCCTTATGTAATTAAAGGTCCTTTTTCATAACTGGATTCAGATTTTAATCGTCCTAAATATTCACAGAAATGTAGTTCCTCAAATCTGAGGTACAGCGTCATTTTTAAAAAGTTAAAAATTAAAAAAAAATACTAAAAAAGGAAAGACCTATCTAGTTATAAAGATTTTCATAGAAAACGACATTGAAAGTGTACAGATTTGTTAAACTAATTACTATAGCAATCAGAAGTAATACTAAAGGGTAATATATCTCACCAGAATTATTCTTAGTAACTTGACATCTCCCTTGGTCACATACATGGTGATAATTGTAGTCCTTTTGTTTAACTGCCTATTTCAAGTTCGGTTTTTTTTTCAAATGTTATATAAACGGGCATGTGTAAGCTCAGTGGATTTATCATATCTCAGCTAAATATAGATTAACTCAGTTTGTGACCAAACAAGATTTTACAAAAACCTGCATTCTGAGGTAATTGCCCTCCTCCTGATGAATCAAATGAATGTCTTTCCTTATGAACATACGTTTGCTATTATTGAGTTTATGCAAAAAGCTATAGTTGGTCATATGAGTACAGCTTTCCTCCTTCACTCTCCAGATACTGGACATTCTTAAAGAAGAAAATTAAAAGCTTGCCATATATGGTGGTTTTTTTTATTTTCCATGACTGGAAATATTTCTATGAAATTTAATCAAATACATTTTTGATATTTATTTTTGTGGATTTATTTGGTGAGATAATCAAACCTCAGAAATCAAAGTAAATCCATAAGGTGATTGTGTATTGGAGACACAATTTTCACAAATATTGAAAAGAGGAAAAATTTCAATAGATATTTTAAAGTATTTGCCATTTGGCTGAACATTCTTTGCTAAATCCAAATTTCTAGTCATTACAGAATTTACATTAAAAAGCTAGTACTTTCTAATTTAATTTTCTGCATATATTAAATTCTGTCAGCTACAAATAAGTTTTAAATGAGTGAAATGTTAAAAAAAGTGTGATAACTAATAATATTGATAAGAGAGAAAACATAGTAATTATTATGGTCTGACACTTTTTTACCACATCAGCTGTCATGATGTCAACTTGAAATTTTTCTGAAATTCTGCTGTCTCTAGTTTGAACTATTTTATCTAGTACACACAACCTCTCTTTTACCAGTTACACAAAGACATGAAAACCAAGACCATTAATCTTATCTTCTCTGCTGATGGCAGCCCTAACTGTACAGAGGAAGCAGCCACTTTATGCTATAATGCATTGCAGTGCTTTTCTTACTTGGCTTGATAGTGCTTTTCCCACTTGCCATTGCATGATTTTCTCTTAGCAGCTTTTTCAGCAAGTCTCACACTGCTCTGCTCCTCATTTTGTATTGAGCTGTGCCATATTTGAAATGTATTGCATTATCTTAGGATGGCACCATACTTTTCAATCTTATTTTAACTCCAATATCGTAACTGACAGTAGAAGTGCTTCCATTTACAGCTTCGTGGCCCTCTGAGACTTGGAGAGGTTTGTTGCCTCCGTTTAGAGGCTCCTATTTAGCAGACAATTATTGGTACCTCACCCAAACAGAAACACTGTCAGAATCCAACAGCAATTACTCAAGTGGCAAAATAGTCCTGTGTACATCCAATAATGGACTATGAAGGTGAGGTACCTCTTTGTTATTATTTAAAGCACAAACATTCATGAGCATCATCAGTGAACAGCAATCAGATAACATTAAATTAATGTTAGAACAGAGAACTACAATTGATGAAATGGTGATGCCCAGATCCTGAAAGATATTAAGATGAATAATTGCCATTGAAATCTACCATAGACTGATTCTTAACTCTTTAGCTCAGTTTAACCTCTCTCTTTATCAATTACCTAACAGCAAAATAAAGAGACTAATTGAAATTTTTGTAACTCATAGGAAGATAAGATGACAGATAGATGTAAGATATAAGATTGATGAACCTCCCTTATTTACTCTAAAGACAGTGTACTGGCAATGCACTCCCTAATAAACTCCCTAAAGTCTGAAGTGTTCCAACTAGATTATTTATGACCTTTTATATATTTCAACATGAGTTTTTTGAACTGTATAAATCATCAGACTTACTGTCTTGTATTTGATTGTGTCAAATGATGAATTTTTGACTGTGGATTTTTGCATACTGAGACAAATCTTTAACTCAAGACAATGCCATTAACTTCATCGGTGTTCATTCCAGGGACATGACAGAAACCTGTGAGTTGCCTTCTTATCAGAAAATCCAGGTCTAAGGAAAACAATACACAAAGGTAGTATCTGGAACAGAAGACCTTTTCTATTAAAAAGTGATTTTACCCCTTTATTAATTTTTTTTTTATTTTTGGGTACTCCAGATGTTTCTACTGCCAAAATCTAGTCACTTTGAATGAACAATACATCTTATTTGAAAGTAGATGCATATGTTTGTTCAGAAGAGTGATTTCCTAAGTTATGTCAACTTCTAAGTTATTGTCTAGAATTCTGTTGAATGTATTTGAAACTTACATAATTAAAACTTAGAGTGAGAAACTTCTCACAGTTCTTAAAAGGAGAAAGTTAATGTTAACTGAGATTAGTCTCACTCTAGAAATCAATTCCTTTAATCTGTTCTTTCAATTGTATTGTAAGGATTCTCCTGTAAAATGCTCCATTCCAAGTATCTTTAAAAGCTCATGTAAATAATAATAATAAAAAAAGCTAAGGTAAAATAAAAGATGGTCCTGTGAAAGAGAGTATCTGCATATCAAAATGAGGTTTTTTGAGCTTAATTTTCATATACTCCCTTAAAAAAAAAAAACGAAAAAAACCCCTTTTTTTAAAAAAAAAAAAAGAGGATAAGTGTTCAAAGCTTCATCTAGTCAGCCTTTACTGAAAATTAAATTAATGAGATACACGACATCAGATTTTTCTTAAAAGGGATTAAAAATCAGCAAAGCACTTGATTCCTGAGAGGAGTCAAAAGAAAGTGTTTTTCTGACATCAGCTGAGTGGCCTTCCACGATGCTTTGTGATGGAAACAGGAAAGACCACACATCCCTAGTTCTCAGGACTGAATCAGTGCAATTTCAACTAGAAAAGCGATTATGAACAATAAATTTATTTTAAAGTCTGGGTCAAAACAATTCAAAACCATTCAATGTTGTTTGATTTCCTTAGATTAAGAATGAAAGAGACATTTATAACAAGCTCCACGTGTAGCCTCAGCTGCACTGTCTTGTCAACCTCTCTTTGTGCAACAAACTGCCTGCAGTGAGGGGCATTTTCAATGCTCCAGTGGGGCTTTACACAAGGAAACCAAGAGGGCAATTCAAGCCAGCAGGCCAATTAGCATTTGTCTCTCAGAACATGTTTACTGCGATACTGGCTCTGCTGCTAAAGGCAGTGAGCTGGTTTACTGAGCACAGAGCTCTCCTGAACACTGAAGCTGAGCCATCTTGCAGCTGGTTGTCAACGCCACTTGTTTCTTAACTATGTATCCCTGATTTCTGGTTTTGCTCTTCCTTCAGTATCCCCTGACACGGCCAGACCAACACCACCATATATGCAGAGGAAAATCAGTTGTTCAAACATTAGTAACCAATCAGTACTAGCTAAAGTAAAAGATTGCTTGGAAAATCAAATAGACTCATCTTGGATAACCTCAAAAGATTAAGCAAGTCTAGAATGCTCCAGCTTTCACAATGTTGGTTACAATAACAGAATATTTGATGTATTTTTTAATTCTGATGCCATTGTCAGCTGTCACTTCCTTTTTTTCCCTATTTCCTTTTCTTATTTAAAGTGTCTTTAAAATCATTGCATTTATAAATTCTGTTTGACACATGAAAAGAAGAAGGAGAGGAAATAGAGTTGACATCCGTCTTACAGAAATCAAAATGAGATTTATTGCTTCAAATATTCAATCTGTTTCCTTAGGCTGTGTTATAAATGCACCTGCATTACCAGCTGCATGCCATCAGAGATAACCAGCAATTTGTTCTACAATAAAACTGGAAAAGTACAATCACTCTTAAATAACACCTGTGGAAATCAAGGTGACACTGGTAATTTTGGAGAGGGCCATTTCATTATCAGTGCATATTAGGTAATGGAATGTAACTGGGAATACTTGTATAAACAGCTTCTAAATCAGCCAAGAGTTTTTGATGATATGATAAATGGAGAGCAGAACTTGTGTAGTGCAGAACTGTTCATGTGTTTCCTCATATAAAAGGAGAAGGAATAATTACTGAGGAATATGGTAAATTGGACCAAGAATTCAACACTTATTTAAAAGTAAAAGAATTAACCAAAATGTTGACAAAGGGTGTAAATCATGCTCAGTCTGCAACTAGCAGATCAGACAGTGTTCTAAAATAACATAGTATTCAAAGCTGACAGATTGTTACACTAACTAATGAACCAGATTCCTCACATTCTTTTATATATGTAACTACATAAAACTGATAAACATGCTTATGCCAAGCTAAATGATGAAAAAAAATTGTCATATATTTTCCAGAGGGGAAAAAAAAAAAGAATGTGTTAATTGCTCTGTTTAAGCACAAACTGCTGGTAAAGATCAGGTAGGCTAGAGATGACAACATGACCTTGGAACAGGCACTGTGTCTCTTTTACATAAGAATGCTTTCTCCTCTTTTTTAAAGAGTGAAAGTGGAGAACAACAATATTCCGATTCCAGATCTTTTGATTCTTGGAATGTGTTCAATGCTCTTTTGAGATAAACCTTAAATGCTTCAATAAATCAAATTCTTGAGGACAGCCCATGAAAAATCATAGTGAGTGTGTGAGTGTGTGTGCATGTGTGTATCTGTGTGGCTGTGTCCTCTTCCACTTGTACAGAAACCTGGAGGCACTTCTAAAACTTAACAGTATTTTGAAGCAAGATGAAAAGAAAAAACCAAAGGTAATAGTTTCTGTCTGTAGGGATTATGTTTGTAAAGTTATATAGACTTAAAATTCAAGGTTATAAACAATTTTTTAGAAATAGAAGGCACTACTCTTATTAAGATGTACTTGTTTATACCACACAGTACCTTAGTGCACAGAGAACTGTATGCACATTAAGCTTGGAGGACATGTATATTTTTTGGTAAATTGGTCTCCAGAGGATACAAAGCATTTATTTTATGAGGTAAACATTGCTAACTAAAACCATTTAGAGAAATGAATCTATAAAAGACTTTTAGTAAGAATGTAAAAAATGTCCAACTCCTTCCAAACCAAGGGTGTGATTTGGGAAGAGGAACTGGGAAGAAAAACAAAACCATGCCTTAGTTCTCAGTGAGATTTATGTAAAAAAACCCTTTAATAATACATTTGTAAAAAATTAATGTAATAATAGCATAAATCTTGAAACAGAGTTCCAGATACGAACTAACATTAATTTTAAAAGACTATTTTACTCATTCTAATTTGCATGTGGTCATGTATTATGCACAATAGCAAAACCTGTCAGATAAATCAGTACCTCAGGTAGATGACACCTGTGTAAGCACATAGTAAAGAGGGTCAGTATGTGTTGGACATAAGCAATTCCTTACGCTTTCTCATGGTTCCAGAGTTAATGTTTTAATAGGATTAACAGTTATGAAACATTCCAAACACTTTACACTTAAAGTCAGCATGATTTCTTTTCAGGAACTTAGAGGCAGCTCTTGGTTTAGGCATTCAGACATAGCTTTCTGTGCCTGTGCTTGTAGCCTTGCACAACTCAGCCATGTCTCAGGCCAGAACATGCCATTATTTTTTTTCTTGCTGTCTTTTTGAAACTCATGGATGTTTGTTTCCATCTCCTTTATGCTACCCAAAATTTAACAGCTATGAAAAAGGCAGAATGGTCTGACTTTGTTTCAACGTAACAGCTCAGGTTTCTTAAGACATTTATGTGGCTAGAAGCAAGCTATATATTTTATGATCACAATTTGGTAAACCTTTCAGGGGACAAACACTTTCTACTGGTGATGTTTTTAATCTATTACTGTTTTAGGTTAGAAGTGCAGCGTAAAATATCATAACCAGTATTTTTTCTAACCAAAAAAACTGGAGGCATGTAAAGGTAATCACAAGCTTTCAGATACTTATTTATTGCAACTAAATTAACTTTTAATCAGTTTAATAATCAGCATTTTATGAAAAACACCCTAGCATTGGAAAAGATCTTTTTTCCAGAGCCGTGATGTATTATTCATTCTATAGGATGATTATCAGCATCCAAACCATGTCTCCAGTCCCTTCTTTTATACATGATTTTTCTTTACTATCACAAACCATTTCAGGATCTGAATTTCAGCATCAAACATTTTTTGGTGGAACACATCCCAGAGTCCATCATCTCCCTCCCTTCTCATCTCCTAAATATTCACTGTTTAGCTTCTGCTGCAAATTGATTTCTCCCATGTCTGTATGATCCATGGACCATGCCAAATTCTTCTGAGGCTTTAAAGGTGGGTTTAAGGGCATAGAATTATAGTCAAGTGCAAGCTAAGAAAAATGAATATATAAATTGGAAATTTTAAATCACTGATGAGCTAGTGTCACATGTTTTTGTCTTTTCAAACATTATTTTTACATTAAAATCTTTATCATGCATAAACATACTCTTACCTTCCTTTTGTGTAACATGATCATTTATAAATAGGTTACTAATGAAAAACATCAAGCATTTGCTTTCTCATAATCAGTCTTGATCTCTACAAATCTCACAAGAAATTACATTCTACTTCTGTTCTTTTAAGAAAAAAGTCTTTTTGATTTGAAAATCTTGGTATGAAACCAGAAATGATCTAATGAGAAATGTGAAATTATACACACTCAACCCATAAGCCATCTTGAATAAAAGACAGTGAGGTGTAAAATGATTAAAGCAGGAAAGAGCTCTCAAGGGACCCTGTTTCCCACTCAGCACACCAAACTGTTTCTGAAATCAGTCAAAGAATTCTGTCAAATATGTTATGATGTAGTAAGATACTTTTCTCTTTTTGTTTTTAAATCTACTCAATAGAAATAACACAAAATTGTCACCACTAGGCTATTAATGGAGAAAAGTTGTGTCAAATATCACTAGAATATAAATGAGGAAATATTTGTCTTTTAAAACTGGCATTTATGTACCGTTGTGTCATGTATTTCTAATATTTATTTATAGATTGCCATAAAATAAAAGTCCAGCAGAATTTTGAAATGTTTTTTAATTCATACATTGGAATATTATCTTGTGTTCAGTGCTGTGGGGGTTTTTTGACACTGGTTCCTTCTTCCTTCATCAGAAGACCTTAAAATGCATTATTTCAAATGAAGGCAATACTCGGCACCTGTAGGAGTGCTCAGCATTTATTCAAAATCAGGTTCAGGAAGAAATGACAGTGAAAGAAATTAAAAACATTCTATGCCTGGTCTTCAGCTAATATGAATTCATACAGCTTCAGAAAAGCCAGTGAACTTGGATTATATTGTTAAAAATGTATGAAAAATATCTAACTTCATTTTTATAGTGTAATGATGTCAGAATTTAAAGATTAAGAATGTTTTGACTTCCAGAGAAAAAAGGCTAAGAATGTAATCTGCCTTGGAACACAACATACAGTTTACCACAAATATAATAGTACAGCTTATGGAACATCCTCTATTCAAAATTTACACCTTTTGTACTCAAAATATTGGATATATCTATATTACCCAAAAATATAATGCAATTGGAAACACTGGAAAAGAGGAGATCTCTAGTAATTTGGAAGAACGGGGAAATATCTGTTTCAGAGCAATTAAAGCACCCTGTAGTATCATCTGACCTATTTTCTCTTTTCTATATGATACATTTTACTGCGTTATGATTACAACCAGTGAAAAAAAAAGTCGGAGCAGTCTCAAATGGAGACTGCTTTTGAAATTGAAGTCAAGAATGTAGATCAACACTGGAAATGTGTTCCTATTTCCATAATGTTTTTAACTAGAGCTTTCAATCAAAATGTTACAAAATTGTAGGGAATTTTAAGTACAATTATAAATCTCAAAAGTAAAATGTCACCCTCCCTTTAAATGACAGGTTCCTAACCCATCTCATCCCCTTTCACAAGCTTTTCACAACCCTTTTCACCTTCCTCTTTGTGACTAATTAATACTGTCATCTTTCTACCACCTTCCACGAGATTCAGTCAATGTCAGCAACTAACCTTATGCTCTGTTGCTGCTTATAGATTAATTTACTGAGCCATCTGTCTGTTTTCTCTACTCTAAGTATTTCCACATTGTGTGATATTTTAATAAGCGAAAGCAATTCAATCTAAAATATTGTTCCAATCTAAGAAAGATGTAACAATTTGTTTGGAAATTGTAGCTAGTTTCATGCAAACATCAATGGCACCATGATGATGATCTCTCACTCCAGACAGAAGAAACTAATCAGTTTTTTATTATCCTTCTTTATACTTCTATTCTCATTCTCTTTACTTTGTTATCTCTATCTTTTCTTCAGTCATATCCTGTCTTTCTCCCTCTGCTTCCACATAGCCTGACATATTACAGGATAATTATATTTATACAATATTAAGGAATACTCAGGTTGGCCTAAAAAAACCCAAAAATGCACAATGTAATTTAGGTATGGGCAGCTAGAAAAAGAACACGTATTGTCAGTCTCTGCTGGACAAGATTCCACAGCACAGTCAATTAACAAAGCAGTCAGATGAAGGACACAGCTACCTGATTTGAATGAGCCTGAATCCCAGACAGACAATGTGCAGAAGCTGATGATGGATGCAATGTAACAAAGCTACATAGCATATACACTATGTAATATGCAATATGTACTATGAATAATAATAACCACTCCCAGCAAGGCATATATCCAGAGAAAGAAAAACAAACAAACAAACAAATAAACAAACAACAAAAAAACCCAACCAAAACCACAAACAAACAAACAAACAAAAAACCCCAAACAAACCACCAGAAAAACTCCAAATTCATGGCACAACTGGATCTCAGAGGCATACAGTTATATGAAATTGCCTGTGAAACCAGAACACTTATTCTACCTTTTCTTACTCCCGTTTTTCAATTGTAGCTCAGTCTCCTTCCCATTGTGCTGTCTCACATTTTGTGAGATTAATAAGCTCTGTTGCAAATAAAAAATAAAAGAAAATTATCTGGGCTTAAACTAAGTACGCAAAAAGAGGTCTGTCACTATTCATGTCCAAAAGTGAATGCCTTTAAGACTTTTTCTAGATGGATGTGGTAAATCTGAAAATAGATTTTAGAAATACAATAGAAGAAATCAAATGCCTACAATCACATTAATTCCTACTAAATGAGAAAAATCCAGACCTCACGCAGGATCAGATGCTACCATTCCTAGCTAAATGTTTGATCATGCCTGTGTTGGATAACGAGAGAGGAAGGACTGAAGGGCAACACTAGTAGTGAGAAGCACATTATCAAGAGGATAAGTGATACATCATTAACTCACTTGGAAAAGAGAGAAAAACTGTTTCTGATTTTGTATAACAGAGATGAATCACAGAGAGAATTGTATTGGAGTATAAAAACAGATGTTATTTCTGTGGAATTCAAGATTTCTAGTTTCGAGAGGCACAAAAGCTTCATTTCTCAGGTTTGTCTTTTGGAAGCATTTCATACATGTTACCTTGGGAATCAGGACTGGAGAAGCCAGAGAAGGGAAGAGGTGTTCTATAGGAAATGTGTCCCCTGTGGTGGTTGGACATTCCTGTCCTTTATTGACTGCCTGAGTGGTTCACTTTGGTGCACAGAGTTATTTCACTTGTATCATTGGAAAGAAATTGAGCCTATGAAACCACCAATACTTTATAGGAAATACATTGTTTCTAGGAACTTCTGGTTTAAATGTCTTTCTTCTGCCATCTTATTGTTGTACTGATAGAATAATAACATTGTGGAAAACACTGGTCTTTTAAAATGTGGTAAATAAAATACAAGCTATGTATTTCAGGGGGTTTTTTTCTGCTATTTATTTAGAATTGAACCATGAAATCATAAGTTTAAGGGAACATTTTTATAACACTATGGCATCTTTTCCCTGTGTCTTCATTTCAAATACATAATGTTACAAATTCTGAAGATGATGGGAAAGATTAGATTGACTCTTCTGAAGTTCATCCATTCAAACAGAGTCTGAAATGACCTCTCAGTATTTCCTGCTCATTAACAGAATCCAATCTTTCATTCAGCAAAATCTACTTAAGACAGTTCAATGGGTTTCCTTTTTAGAGTTTCAAATGGAGTATGACAATGGAAGCATTAGAATTGAGAATGAGTTGAATTCTGAGTCTATCTTTCCCTTTGCTTTTATTTTTTCTTTCCAATCTTTGTTGCAAATTTAATGGCTGCAAATGAAATTCATCACCATAGGAAAAAAATATGTCTTTGCTGCAAGCCTTTTAAAAGGACTTATGCTATGAATTTCATCCTTTTTTTAGTTCATTTCCAGACAACAGTGTATTTTGCTAACATTTAAGACATCCAGTCTCACCTCCCTTAAAATAGTTTCAGTGGCAGAAATCTTCATGCTTCAAATGAAATGGCTTGACCCCCTCAAAAATACATTTCATTTTGGAAGTGTAATTATGGGAGAACAAAGCTTAAATTAATTGCATTTCTGTTATTCTTGGTGCCCTTTATCAGGGTCTTAGTCTGATTTCAATGACATTCAATAGGTGATTCATTATCAAGGTTTTCTGTTTGCCACAGCTCCTTTTCTAAGTACTTCCCTTAGAACTTGTATGTCATATTTTTTTTAATCGGATAAAGTATATGCAACATCAGCTATTGCCTAAACTTTACTTATTTCACCTTCCCAGTTTCTGTGTGTGGAACAAGTACTCACCAGTCCTTTCCTGAGAACTTCTTTGATGAGACAACATAGTCATGGTTCATCCAGCTCATATCCTTTGTCTTAAGTGTAAGCAAACAGAAAGTGTGCCACTTTGTGATTCCACAGAGAGGAGTGGTAAGGAAAGTGACTTCTACAACCACATCAAATTCTATTATGCTTCAGGTTTTCTTTTAAAATATACTTAATAAAAATATATAATTAATTCGGTCTGAAAATCCAAATCCTTCTTGACTGCAGTTTTTCAGTGTTTTCAGTGATTTTTGCTAGACATTTTGCTGTTTTAGAATTAAAAATATGTACATATTTCCACACCCCAAGAATGACCCAATGAAATAAAATTAGCAGATCTAACCAGAGACAATACTGCATAATTAATCTGTTGAATGGGTTTATAGTAATACAGACTATTTCAGTTCTCTTGGACATTTAAATGAAAAATTAATTGCGGTTGATTGAAAATCTTAAAATTAGCTGAAGACACACTTGGATTTATTTTTCAGGAAAAAAAATAGTCAATTATCAACTATGATGAAAAAATTGCTATCCATAAACATAAAACATCCTTAGCACATCACTGTTAGCCATCTGGATTTGTGCAGCATACTGATAATTGGTGTTTCCTGGAAAAACACTAGGGCTGCCTAGATTTTATCAATTTCTTCAATTTCAGTTCTACTTGTATTTTTAATTGCCATTTTACATGATGGGGGAAATTATTGAGACAGCAGAAAACAATCTTAATTTTTTGAGAAACTTCTGTACTTCTGTACTTAAACATTGAACTTACTTTGAAGTATCCAGCTTTCCTACCATTTATGGTTTTTTTCCAAACAAATATGTCTTATAATATAGATAATAAACACAAGAGCATTGAACATAATGTGAATTCTCAGGTAGGAAAACCTACATAGTTTTTCATATTCATGATACACCTAAAAATCTAGCACTTGTCTAGGTGTTCTGCTAAAAGAAGTCTATTCATAAATTTTCTTTGTTATGCTGCTACATTTACTCCGATTGGAGAACTGAGAATTGTGTGTGTGTTTTTATTCTAGGTCTCTTCTTATAAAGACGTTCAGTAGATTCCAGTAACTGGAAAAGGTCTATTATAAAAAATAGAATTCTTTTGTATAGCCAGGGATTCTTTCATTGAGACTTCTGTTTAAGACACAGATACTATAAAAGTCCCAGAGGTCACTCAGGTAAAGTAGAATAAAAGAATAGAAATCTAAAGTAGCAGAATGAAAGTCCTTTGAGGACTACTGATTTTGGTGAAAAACTAACAAAAATGAGGTAGGAATAATACGTCAGGCAGGGACACTAGCCAAGAAGAATCTCCCTGTTAATTAGGAAATAAGCTGTCTTAATTAGTCATCCTGCAAAACACTGATTGTGGATCCAGCTTTCAGTTTCTAGTATCACTGTATGATTACCATTAATGCATAAATGTGTAATTTACTAGGTATTTGAGAAACTGTAATTGAAAACTGACAGTTTGTTTGTTATTAGCAATATTAAGCAAATACAATACACATTCTGTAATTAGCATAAAATATACCTCTTTATGATTAAAGGATATATGACCATCATGTACTTGATCATCAATTCTATAACAAACTGTTGAATTTTGATTTTGTTTTCATCATATTAAAATTAGTAAGCTATATTTTAGAGGTCATCAGTATTTGGATACATGCCAAGCCAACAGGAAAAAGAAACAGTTCACATAAATAAGGGGTATTTCTTTGTGTGCAAATAATAAAATGGTCATCAGAAATTAGTAGATGAATACATTTTATAGATAAGAGAAAGTACTTAGTGACTCTTGCTAAGAATAAACCTGTCCTCTGTGATTTTCAACTTAGGAAGTCTGCTTGAAGCCTAGAAGCTATCTTTCTTATACGTGGTTCAATACAGCCTTTTTTAATTTTTTAATAGAAGAGGTGGATTTTCTATTTTGTGATGGGGACTGAATACATAAGTGTTTGTGATTTCCTATTTTTAAATAAACACTATAAGTGAAAATATCTTCTGTTCTAACATAAAGAAAAAAAATCCATACTTCGATTTTTCCTCTAACTCAGTGTGTGTTAGCAGAAATATAATTTCACCACTTGGTACCTCAGTTTACAGTAGTTAGAGAAAGACAATGATTTCCTCAAATGGTTGTTTAGAGGCCTAATTAGGTGCTCTTTGTATCATTCGGAGCTCCTCAGAGGAAAGCAATTAGTGTGTATATGAAAAATATTGTTATCTAATTAATTCATTATTGAAAAATGACATGATTATCTGACATATTCTGAATATAATTGCACCCATTACTATTTTTAAGGCTCCCTTTCAACTTGCAGGGAATTTCACACCTGAGAAAGAAAAATGTTCCCCTAATTGAATCATCAGTTCTATGAATAATTCATCAGAGTGACTTTGTGCACACTGCATTGCTAGGCTTCATTTTTCCTGTATGCACTTTCATCTGATAAAGGGACAGCCTTGCCTTTGAACTGGAGAGACATGGATCTGATAGGTGCACCACTTGGTGAGTGAGGAATTGGCTGGATGGTCACAATCCAGTTTGGACTCACTGTCCAAGTGAAGGTCAGTGATGAGTGCTGTTCCTCATGGGTCAATATTGGCACTGTGATAATATCTTTGTTGGTGACATGGAATGGTGGGACCGAGTTCTGAGGAAATTGACATCTCAGTGTCTTCTGCTACATCATAGAAACATATTCCTTTCCTTCCTGCAAATTTCCTTTCCACTTTCATTACATCTTTTGTCTTTGGTTCCACTCAGGGGTTCTGCCAGTACTAGGATCTTTGGCAGATAATTTTTTTATATTTAACAAATGTTTTTTACTATGAAAGAAACTCCAATAACCTCCTACAGCTAAATAGATCTACACATTACTACAAGACTTTTTATTTTACAAGGTTCTTATGAAAAATCATCCTAATGTAAGACCTGAAGAGTATTTTGCATGACTGCATCTCAGTTGTGGTAGACATGTTCAGGCAATAGCTCATCTGAGCTGCATAGGTAGTTTAGAAATTCACTGCTCCTTACCCCCAATCAATATTATGGGTACAGGTCAAGAAATTATTCCCAAAATAATGGAAAAAAATGCAGTTTTTTGCCCATTATAGGTCACTATATAAGGGAAGGCAATGCTGTAACTATGCAGAGGCTTTGCCACTTCTGTCCCCTGATGGCACATAGGAAAATAACAGAATTGAGACATGCTGAAAGACAGGTTTGTGAGTTAAACAGCACAAGTAAAATCTGGCACCTGTATAACCTCCTTCAGTGCCTGTGAACTGTTATGAATATAGACTGAGTTTTTAAAAATATCAGTAAGTCTCACATCATTATACAACATGTGAGATTTAGTGAGGATGTTTTATATGGTTTTAGTCTAAAACACTGTCAGAGATGACATTGGTACTAAGAAGAAGCAGGGTGGAGTCAGGCAGAATTTTACCTTTGTTTCTTAAATAACAATGTAAAATGTAACATCTATTCTCTAACCATCTTTCTGTGCATTATTGTCATTTCAAAGTATGTGTACAGAAATATTGGAGAAATACAAAGTTAAGTACAAATTAATAGGAGCAGATTGAGCAACTGCCTTCAGATATGAAGTACTTTTAGAACTCTTAATACTGTTGTACTTTCTTTTCCAAATATTACCTATCAGAACAAAAAGTCAGGATGATCAGAAGAATTGGTGGGAACTAATGCAGTCTCCTTTCTACTAAATTTCTGGTAGCACTCCTAATTAGCATAACAGCTGATTAGGAGTAGGTCCTAGTAGCTCATCTTGGAACAAAGTTTGCATGTTCCTAAATATCATTGCTACTAAATGCCACAGAGGAGTTACTTGGTTAAAAAAACATTACATGTGAGGTTTCACAGAAGATAAAGATTTACCTTTTTGCCATAAAAAACAGTAACAAAAATGAATGGCATGTATCTGTTCCCTCTAAGGAAACACTTTAATTTTGCTTAATTGTGTTAACACTTTCCTTGTCAAAATACAGAAAAACTAAATTATATGAAATTGAGTATTCACATGAAGATTTTGTAAGAGCAGAAACACTACTATGAGAATTTTCTTGATCAATAAGGCTAGGTCTCAAATGGCAACTTCTACAGATGTTTTATTAATTCCATTTTTATTTAAGGTCAGGAGTAGAAACCTGACCAAACCTATATTCATTAATTTCAGGCAAGAATCAGATACAGTCTGAACAAGGTCAGCTTTCTTTTTTTTTTTTTTTACAGCAAATAAAAGATGAAGAAATTCAGGTTCATGTCTATAATTCTGGCTATTACTGAAACCTGAGTACCATTATTGACTGCTACATTAATTGTGGGAATTTGTTCAGGCTCACTGTAAAATTTATGAGGTACAAAATCTAAAATGAAAGCAAGTCTACTGGAAAAATGATGACTAATTCAACACATTCAGATTTTTATCAGGTTACAGACTGGGCTAATGAGGATTTGTTGCCCTTGAAGAACATGAAGAATGCTCTGCCTTTTCTGATAACACATACCACTTTAATATTCCAGGAAGTCACTCTGGCCTACAGATTTTCTTCATGTTGCCCAGATAGGATTATACAGTACTAATCTCCTGGTATAATAGTGAAGACAGAAATATTCTACTTGAGCAATCAAACAGGTATTACCATGTTGTTAAACAACCTTCTACCTATGTAATCAATTTACATTGCAGAAATATCTTTGAAGGCATATGCCTTAAAAGAACCTGTGAGAGGGCTAGATGGGACTAAAAAGGAGCTGTTAAACATCAGCTAGAGGTATATCACTGCTCTAAAGTATCCAAATACAAATATTTCAATGCAAATAAGAAATTAACTTTAGTGATTCACATATGCTTCATAACTTTTTAGCTCATTATAGAATGACACAGTGATCTATCACCTTTGATATTATTTCCAGTTTTACTACTTCCTTTGCATTAAGGCTGTAGCATTACTTCAAATTTCTTTCCTAACCACATTTGGTATCTCATAAATTCAGAAGACAGTTAAAATAGAGAAGTTTTACAAAGCATAAGCTCAAGGATCTTTGGTAATAAAATTATTTCTTTCTAAGTTCTTGCTTATAGAGCAGTCTGAGAAAAGTGTGGTAAAAAAGAAAATTCAAAAAACCGAGTAGCAACACAGCAATCCTACCAGCTCCATCTATAGAAATACTTTACTGAATCATACTTTTGTGTGTGATATGGGTTCCTTTAATATGTGGTGCTGTTGTTTTGTCTTCTTTTTTTTTTTTTCTTTTTTTTTTTTTTCAAAAATTTCTATTAGAAAATTTAAATTGATTCAACTACATGTATATGGAAAGTGATTTATTAAGCTGTGGAAGTCTGGGTATGAGGAATGAAGTTTTAGGGGTTTGTCCTACTTTCTCCCATGTTAATCAATGACCACCTGAGCTGCATTTGGGCCATGGGCCATGAGTTGGCTTTACCTTCTGTGACCTCTCAGCTACATTCACGATCCCTGTTCTTCAGTGAATGTGCCTAAGATGAATTCTCTTCTGTTAATGTTCATTACTTTGAGATACAGTTTGCCACACACACCATTTCTAAAGCACTGAAATACATTCTAATTATAGTACTTGAAATTTTGCACGAAATTATCCCATAACATAAATTAAGAACTGATATACCTGCTTTGCTGTCCAATTTTTTGATTCTGCCATATTTTGTAACCTGCATAAGTATGATATAATTTCCTAAGCAGAATTCTATAGTTATTTAATATCAAATATAGAACATGAAAAGCAGGTCACAAAAGTTCAAAATTATTCTGCAATGTTTAAAACATCTCTTCACAAATGTGCAGAATGCAATAGAATAGATTTTGTTCCTGATTGGCACATGCAATATATGAAAATTCATTAGTTTGGAATCTGAGTTTTGATACTCCTTTCAGCTTAGAATTAATTTGTCTTAGCTAGAGAATTGACAGCATTTTGATAAAATAGAATTAATGTAAAAAGAGTAAAACATAGCAAGCAAACTGACTTACATTTGGAGCAAAATACAGAAAGAGAAGCTGCTAATTGCAATCTGACTGACAGATATTTCATACTTCATTAGTGAGCATTATCTTAATTTCAATTAATAATGCTATATTGCTGAACTCAGTAGTACAAAATTGCTAAATTAAAATGATTCAGTTTAAACTTGTAATAATTACAGTTTCACCAAATAATGTTACTGGAAGTTTCATTTCAGCAGATCCCCCAAAACCCCACTGGAATCATAAAAGTAATATTCAAGTACTTGCACTTCAAGCAAGAATTAATCTCTGCCATGAAGCACGTGTAATGTAAAACATGATAGAATAGACTAATTTTTTTTTTATTTACAGACATTAAATGAATCTTGAAAATATCAGGTCATACTTAACTATGGAATAGATAGTTATTTTGGACTGTGTACTGTAAACCCATGGAAGTACACCTCCTTAATTAGGATTGGATCCAGTCCATGGAGCAAGCAGAGTTTAAACCTGAGCTGTAAGCAAATTTCAGTGTTACAGTGAACATTTTTAAAATTAAAACTCATCATGCCTCCTCTAAAACTACCTAGGACAAAATAAGTTAAAAGTATTTGTTAAACTATCTACAGCTATGAACAATAAACTGACAAGAGGAGCAGTTACTGATCTTCGGCCCTTCTTTTCAATGAAGGGTACAGTAACAGCTATTCGGCTCTGAAACCATATCAAATGATAATATCTGATTTGAACTCCAAAAATAACATTCAGAGATTAATTTGTTTAAAACTTGGGCAAATGTACTGGCATACAAAATTAATATGTAACTATTAATTTTAAAGATATAGCTGGAGATCAATGATTTTGATTGGCTTTGATCATAAATGTAATTAAAACTGAAGTGATGGCACATGAGTTTGCAAGAGGGGAATTTAACTTCTACAAGACAGTTCTTGTTCAAGACAATTCAAAATGAAGAACTTCAATGATATGAGTAGCAAACAATGATCAGTTTCAAAGGACATAACATACATAGAAGCTTACATTATTATGTCATATTGTGAACAAGGATTCACAGTATGTGAAAATATAATGTAAAATGGGAAATTAATGGACAAATGTGAAATTAGTGGACAACACAGAAAGGGAATATTGAAGGAAAGCAACCTGTAATCTCAAACTATGCCATTTCCATTCAGAGCTGATGAAACTGGCACAGACCCAAGGTATATGGATGATCCTGTGGACTGCAAGACTTGTAAATCCAAGGTAAAAGGAAATAAATTAAAATGCTGTAGCTGAATATGCTACAGTGGAGACCTACGTGAATTATGTTATTTCAGATAAAGATGATGGGAACCTTACTACTTTTGATTGAGCTGTAGTCAAACACAGTCTGAAACAACACCACAGTGTTCAAATGAATGAAGTAGATATGCAACAAACTCTTGAAGTGAGATAAGCAACAAAATGTAGAGAAACTTTACAGAGGATACACAGATGTTTTAGCAGCCACCTCAAGAATGCTACTGAACATTACATACAATATTGAACTGATCGTACTGTCTGGAGAATTAAAACAGAAGAACCAACTAAGATTTCTGAAATAAATTAAATGCTTGTTTTATAGCCAGAGAAAAGCAAATTAATAAAACATAGCCTGGAGTAGCAGTTAGCAATTTTCTCATTGAAAATAGTTGCTACCTGGAGCTCCCAAAACTCCAATTCCACATAAAATTTGAAGACAAACTAGGCTTTATTAAAGACAGAATACAAGAACAACCTGAGTTTACCACTGCTCAGCTCCAAATATGATCAATCTCCATTGCATTCTTCCAAATTTGTAGAAGAAACTCCTCAGCTGGAAAGTCTGGATGAAAATTGGAACCCTAAAAGTTTATGTCTTGGGAGCTGTCTTGGGGGTTAACTAGTGCTTATTGATATCATGTACATGCTATCATGGCATCATTTCCAAATGTACTCCACAATGCAGGTTTAAATGAATTATGAATGCTACAAGAGCTTTTACATTGATGAGTTAACAATATTTGTTACAAGAGTACCAGGAGACTGACGGCACCACAAAAGAACCCCAATGACAGAGTTTTCTTTTGAAGAATGAGTTAACATGAGACTATCTTAAGATCTGAAAGCTGAGCATTTCACATGAAATCTCAGCTGCATTAAAATCAGTGGAGAAAGCTTGTAATAGCTTCAGTAGGACTAGGTAATCTGTTGTTAAACATTTCTTAGTCTGTTGTTATTGACCAATAAATAGCAGAGGTACCTGTTTTCATGCTTCCGTATTTAAACCCATGCCAAAACCACACAGCTTTGCTCTTTCAACACTCCCCACTCCCTGAAATCCTTATCTCATAAACAACAGCTTGTTTTCCAGAAGAATGTGACTAAGAACGAAAGAAATCATCTAAAGATGTTTTTATGTTTCACCTATCAGCTGTTCAAAACCAGAAGATATTTTTTTGCTGTATATTGCCAAATTGCTCTACGGTCTATGTATATATATATATGAAGCACTGTGTTGGTCAGCAGTGGATAAAAAGCAATCCTATACAGCAATCACAACAGTATGCCTGGATGTGTGTTTCATGGATTAGCTATGTCAGGTTTTATCTGGAGTATATTAGCATTTTTCTTAAAACACAGGACAAAATTTCCTGTGTTCCTAAGGTTACTTCTACTTTCTGGGTAATAGAAGCAGTGAAGACATTGGCTGTCACTTTGAGACAAAAGGCAAGTTCTTATTCCTTGTTTTGATATTTTAGAATAAAGTCCTTCAATAAAACAAATTTCTGTAGCAGTACCAGTAGACTTTACCTGTTTACTGTTAGAGGAGAGTGAAAACTCTCTGCTTTTTACAGATGATACCTACCACACAATTAGATAAAATAGTGAAAAGGGTAAAAAAGTGGATAAAAAAGTGCAAAGAAGAGCAAGAAAACCTCTCTTGAAAGTTTTTATCTTCTATATCCTGCAGGACCTTATACAATGCTATAAGCTAGGGCTCATAATAGTCTAGATGTATCAATAAAATGCATGAATACATCACTTCTCATGTGATCTCCCAGGAATACACTCGTCACTTATTAAAAATTATTCCACTAGGAGAATGAGTCAGTTGTTTTGCAGTGCTCAGGAGTCAATAACAAACTAATAAAGAAACAAACAAACAAAAACCCCAAAGTCCCACTTAAGACAAAACCTGCTCCAGAAATCTTTTGTGACAGCTAAAATCATAAAATGGCTTGGGTCGGAAGGGATCTTAATGACTATCTAATTCCAACACACAACATGGTTGCAAAATTTTAGAAAGGAAGCATCTAGTTTCAGCAAAATTTAGTTAAGTCAGCTGTAGTCACTTCTGAAAATGTCAGAAAACCTTTACTAATATTGTGTCTTAGAAAACTGATTAATAGAAAGATTTTTTAAAATTCAGGGTATTCAGTCTCATATAAAAGCAGTTAGCTACCAATAGCGCGCTTTCCGTGGTTTTAAGTCTGAGGCATTATACTGATATCTCTATCCATATTTAAGTTTGTGATAAATAGAATTTATTTTCAGAGAGAAAACCCAGCAGTAGCAATTCTCATCCACATTAACCAGATGCACTTAAAAGATCAAGAAATTAAATTATTTTTCTTTTCATTTAAGTGACTGACTTTAAAAAAGTGACTTGATTTGAGCTATAAAATGTAAATTAAATTATTTTTCCAGGATCACAGGGCAAATTTGTGTGAGAATTTAAAACAGCTGCCAAGCCTTCCAGTTCTTAGCCCTCTGGTCTTAAACACAATCAATACTAAACTGTTTCCCAAGCAGCCTGAAGTTTAATGAACTTTCCCATTCATGGGATATAAAATAAATTAGTTTTTCCTTTCAGATTCCCAAATCAGCTAAAGAACTGTATTTTTTAGCATAACTGTAAGAGGTTTGTAAGTCACCATACTACCTTTTTTCTTTTTAGTTATTTTAAGCATTTAGGTTTCTCTTACTGAAGAACATAGAAGAATTAAGTCTACATATGTCTCAAAGGAGGAGCTCAAGAAAAATAGTAAATAGTCTCTTAATTTAATGGCTAAACACTATGTTTACTGTATATACTTGAATTCTCATCTATCATACCAACATAACTGTCAGAAGGAGGACCGTGAGGATGGTGAAGGGCCAAGTTCTAAAACTTACTTTTTGACCTTTCTGGTTGCAAAATTAGAAGATGGGAATGAATACAAGCCCAGGAATAAAACCAAGGCAGGTAAATGAAAATACCTTTTATTACCTTCTACCACAACCTCTGTTTGCTTTGCCATAAAGTAGAAATTATAGATGGGAGCCAATATTGTCCAGTAGAGAGGATGAGGACTGTTTAGCTAAAAACCTCGTCCATTTCTCTATTTTTTATGCTTCAGCCAAGAGATGAAGTAGGTTGTAGATCTAAACAAAGAAAGAAAATAAGCCAAACTTGTATTTCTTTCCCCCTTTCCCTTTGTCATTTTTTTTTTTCATATTTCATCCACTAGTAAGGCAAGGATATGGAAAAGCTCTCACAAATTCAACTTGTTATTGTAAACACCAAGAAATCAGCAACAGAGACTAAAAGGGAAAACTCTTTTTATTGTTTCTTAGTATATAAAACCAAAAAGTAGGCTTTAGATTGAAGGAAAAGATGTCAGACTTGCAATAGTTTATCAAGGTTCACAGAGTTATTGCTCTATATACTAATTTTCTCTATTTCTTTAAATAGAGTAACACTAGGGAATTTTCATTTATTGTTTCTCCTGCACTCCTCCCTTAAAGTTATTCAGAGCTGTGATTGTGCAAAGTTGTCCTCAGGCTATATTAAGTGTCTTTGCATGAGCTAGACAAGTGTATATCCTAAAGTGTCCTATTTGTTAGGTTCAGTGCACTATTCAGATGTTTTCTTTGCTGACTGAACATTAAGTATTCAGTGTTCAGTCAATAATTCAATAAAAGATTTATATACCTTTATCCATCTACAGTCCCATACCTGAGTTCTTCTAAGTTAAGATCATATTTAAACACTGTCCTGACCAGAGCCTTAATTCCCTTTACAAATGTATTATTTTTCATGTGTACTTCAGATGCTATCAATCAACATAACCACAATGAGGAGTCATCTGAAATTTAAGCGACCTGCAAATGATGTCTTCAAAGCACACACAAGCAACATTAGCTCAGAGGTGCTAATGTTTAAAATGCAAGTTCAACAGCTGCCGATATAAAAAGTTGCAATGCAGTCTGCAAGTTTCATAGCTCACATTTTGGTATCAGTCACAGCAATAAGAGAAAGAGGATAGAGATTGAAAGCCATTCAGTCATGCTCTGTGATTAGTAGACTGAAATGCATCTGATTTGTCTCTCTCCTACCATATAACGAATAGAACTAAACAGGATTTTTCTGATTAAACTGAGCTTTTGTCACAAAACATTCATTTGCCAAATAGAAGCATTTTGCAAAACCAGATTGGTTTTGATGAATTACTGAGTAAATGCAGAAAGTCTGCAAACAACAAACTGCCTGATTTTCTGTCTGCTCACCTTTGGAGTTGCCAGAATCCAAGGATATTCTGGAAAAACAAACACTTCATGCATATGTCTTTGAAAACAAACATAGTTTTGGTACTTGTAAAGACATGGACGTAAAACAAAGCAAAAACCAAAAAGAAATTTTCCTAAACATAGACAATAAGTGAAATATAAGACAAACCAGCTATATCACACAGGATGATTATCAGAGTTTTGTATGCAATTAGAATTACTTCCACTGCATTTAGACCAGTTAGGAATGTGCTAGAAGTACCAGCTCTGTACTTTGTGGTCAGTCCTCCGAGACCTCTCTGGTGGTTAACCAAGTTTCCTCTTACGTGACCAGACAGTATCAAGTTCGCATTCAGCACTCATTTAAGAAACTTGCACATATAAAATATTCCAGCTCCCCTTACAAGTGCCATTGCTCCAAATAGCCTGGCAGGGTTCTAGATACACAAACTCATAGGTATACAGGACCTGAATGTTTCATCCAAGGAACATCCATTCCAGCACAAGTCAAGACACAACTGTCATAACATAAAAATATTCATTCTGTGTTGATACTATTTGTCATAGCAAACTTTGAGGAAAAACCTTGATACCAATTAATTATTTATTTTGACTTCCCTTAGTGTGGGAGAGCTGGCAAGACTGTAGCAAATAGTGACAGCAGACAATTACTACACAGATATTTGCTTCTAGTAAAATACATGTCTCTAGGAAGTACTCAGAGTATAATAATCTTCCAATCCATCATATATTTGCTGGGAAGTACACTTTAAATTTTTCATGCTTCCTGACCATAAGTAGAAAGTTGCTTGCTGAGAAAACACCATGGTTTGCATCTAGTGACAGATGAGTGCCCCAGCAATGAGACAGTGGCTTGCCTTGCATGGCTAATCCACAAACTCACACCCTGCACTATCATTTCTATCCACAGTGAGCAGTCTGAAAGGCAACACAGAAGCAGGCCCAGTTGCTATACCGAAAAAAGCTGTGGAAAAACTCAACTCTAATTTGATCATTCACAATCTAAAATTACAACTCCAAGGATAGAGCATTTCTTTGACAGTGTTGCTTCCGCTGACACAGCTTAGAAATGGTCAAAGTTATAACCAGATGAGCAAAAATAGAAATGATCACAGTCTGTCCAAACTAGCCAGTTCAAGTGAGAAATAGAGCTAAATTACTCAAAAGATGAGAAAGGCAATTAGCTTATGCAAAGCACTTCCTTTCAGTGCCAGATTTTCTGTTGTTCTACACTTTTATTTACCAAATACTAAATTCATCATTTCCCAAGATATATCATATAAATTGGTATTCTAGTTAGCAGAATATTTCCTTATTATTTTAATTCTTCTTTTCCTACCTGTTGCTCCTTTTGTTGCATTGAAAATATCCTTATTCAAGTATGCATCCTAAAATGTGGTGCATGTATCAACTTAGCATCCTCTACTGCTAGCCTGTCTATAATTTCACCTTTATTTCTTCATACTTTTTACCATTTTTATAGCTTAGTTATGAAATTGTTTAACTTTGCCACATCAATTCTGAACTTGTATTAATAAATACTCTTCAGAGAGAAATTTGCAACTCTATTTTTTTCACAGAAGTAGTCAAGAGAATGATCATCTTCCATGCATAAGTCACATAAAGATTTAATTCTAGTTTATTCTGCTTCTGATTATTTTTCACAGAATCTCTCCCTGTGAGTGAATATTGATATTATCTCCCCAAGTTTCTTCTTTTGCTGTTACTCTATTAGATAACAGAGAAAGGTAAAAGGGGAAAGAACATTCTCTCACCTCTAGTGAATCTACATATTAGTTGCAAAGCCCATACATTGTGCTGCTATGCTGAGTTTGGCCAGAATTAACCCAGGAGAGAAAGACTGCTCTCTGTGCCAGAATCCTGTGGAAAAGTCATTGACACATAGTCACTTTGTAGAGAAACCCTCTGTGTTGTTGTGCCAGGCACTCCATATTTAGCTTTAATGCTTTATTCCTGAAGCACAAAATGTGCTCAGCAGGAACAGTTCTCTATCGTGTTAATTATTTTAGTGTTATCCACCCTAAGTAGTCCAAAGAATTCCTAATAACGTGTGATAGAAAGTCAGATTAAATATGATCTCATAATGAAAATGACATGTGTTACGTACTTGTAATTAAATGTGTTATAGTTTATTTACCGTTTCGAAATGTCAAACAATTGCCAGCTACTACAGGAACTTAGTGAGTGATTTTCACAAATAATTGGTGGAATTTCATTGCACCTTAACAATAACTGGCTTTGTCATACCCTAAGGCCATCCATTCAGCCATCAGCAGGGTAGATGAAAAATTTTCTAAAATCCTGGTAAGTAACGTGAGTATTCAGAAAGAACCAATTTTAATTCTTTCAAAGCCCTGAGGCACTTAAGAGTCCGTACTACAGGTAGACATTTAATATTTAACAATCAACTTAACCATTCCTCTAAACGGATTTTCTTTATGGGTCCCAGGTGCTACTTGCATAAGGGCTATCAGATCTTCAGGTGAAGTGTTTCTAGACTTGGAAATGGGACAGACATAGCTGTGATTTTTGTGACTTAGCCATCCACAGAGCCGTCAAGGGTAGTTTTTTCATCAAAATTTATTCTGAGATGCACTTTTATGGATGACATTGATAGATGAGACAGACTAATATTCTATTTGGATATTTGGAAAAATTTCTTCACTGACAGGGTGGTCAAAACATTGGAACAGGCTGTCCAGGGAAATGATCGAGTCACCATCCCTGAAGGTATTTAAAAGTTGTTTGTCTTTGGTATCTAGGTATCTATGGCATCTAGGGACATGGTTTAGTGGTGAATTTGGTACTGGTGTTAGGTTAATAACTGGACTCAATGATTTTACGGGTCCTTTTCAACCTTAGTGATTCTAAGACACTATGACCTATTTTTAACATCACAAGTAATTGTGTAACATACTGAAGAAAGCGCATCCACTGTTAAGTTTTCCTGAAACTTTCCACGTGCGGTTAGTCAAGTCTACAAGAATATAAAAGTAATCTGGAAGACAAAACATTCAGAGTCAATTTATAACTGTTTCAGTTCAAACTCGTATGCATTATGGGTCAATTCCTTGAAACAGATGTATATTTCAAATAAAAGTGGTAAGTTTCTGGTTATACCCACATTTCCGTTACGATTTTCCATTAAAACCCCAACTGAGGGGATATCACTGTGGGTTGGGAAAAATAACTGCAACTGTAGTGTTTTCTTACTATGGCTACTGTGCAAGTCAGCTGAGACTTGAAGGTTACACTAAAATCATGTTCAACATTTGCTTCTTACCCAAAGTGCTTATTACACTGTATTCACCCTCTTCTAACTGCCTCTGTGAAGAGGAAGAATTTTTACAGAGGCCTCTTTAAGTTTGGGCTTTTTTAGCTGCCCTCTTTTTTTTCCACTTGGTCTTGTAAAAAACTTAGTAAAACTTAAAAGAATTGTAAATTCCCCTCTGCCAACAACTAAAAAAATTTCTTATGTATGAACAGGTATAAGACTACTTTTCTTGACACTTTGTGCTCTTGAAATTAAGAATCGTATGAAAGGACAAGACACTGGCAGGTGATAACATTACTGTTTGCCATTCCTAGCAAAATTTGATGATTATAAAGCAGTTCTGGATCCCCTCATTATTTTCCTTTTCTGCTTTTTAGATTTATCACTTATTAATTTGCAAATATCCAGTCCCTCACGTCAGGTTCTGTCATGGTAAATATTCCATTTCAGTTTCCTACTAAGTGGAATTGCTGTGGCTGACAATGTGGCACTAGTGAAATGCACTAATTAAATAAGTTTCATTATGAATTGCTGTCGTCTTCTATAGCCTTTCTCAGACACTGATTTTTATTTTATTTCAGTCCACTGGTCTGCAAATAATAGGAGCTACTGCTTATGTCTAACTTATTTTACTTCATAATAGCCATATACTTGCCGGTAATTCTTAGAAGGTCAGGTATGCAATATCATGCACAGAAACTTATGCATCACACAAAGGGCATCTCATTAGGACAGCAAATGTTCTCATAAGCATAGAAAAAATAATTATTGTATTTTGGTAAGATTGTTTCAGAAAATCACAATAGTAAGCTAGAATTGTAGATTTTTTTTCCAGTTAACTCTGATTCAAGAGGAAATTTTGTGAGCTTTTTGTGTATACTGATAAAAATTAAGCTTGCTCAAGTATAAGAAATCCGTAGCTGATGGTGTATTGGATTAACACTTTTCTTAATGTAACAGATTCTATTCCAGCCTATATTTGAATATGAAACATCCAGAGTTAAAGCTAGAAACCTGGTGCTCTAGATAAAAATTATAATGAGATCTTAGCCTTGTGTATTAAGCAAATGAGGGAAGGTATGATGAATTCTCAACAGAGGATACGTACACATGGAGGTTCTCTAGCTATGAGGCAGATTAATGCAATTTACCAGCCCACTGAAATGGAATATTACACTTAATATCTGCATGCAGCAGCATAAATAATAATGATATTAAACACTGTTGAGTTCATAGTTAACAATTGTGAAAAGACTTCTATTTTATATTGAAGTTTCTATTGGATAGTGACAGCAATATACCTTCTGGTTCCACCATGTAGGTAATCAAATGCCAAATGGTCAGGGAAACAAAAATCACTAATTTACTTCGCATAACTGCTGTTATTTATTTTATTTACAGGGTTCCAAATAATAGTTTGGGGGATTTTTGGGGGGTGTGGAGAGGGGCAGGTGTCCTTAAATGTTGGTGTCCTAAAATCCAACGAGTACGTACAATTCTTTCATTGCAGAACTGAAGCATAAGTGTGAAATTCATGGAGCTAAGAAGTGATTAAAAAGGTCATTTGACAATCTACAAAAAACCATAAAAAGGAATAACTTAGAAAACTTCAGAAGGTCCAAATACCTATCTAATGTCACCTTCAAATATTTTCAGAAGCTATTTACATCTAAAATTCACATTCTTATTTCCTAAGTTGACTGGGTATGAAATATCAGTGGTTTAATATCACTAGAAATGATTGAGAATGTTTACAATGAAAAATAACAAAACAGCTGAATTGTCTTGTGGAGAAAGAGACTCCACAGAGACTGAAAGTAAATCAAACACACATAAGAAGATTGTGTGTCTTTAAAAACAGCCTGTATTAGCTCACATGCACTTCATGACCCACAAAATGAGTAATACTACTTCTAATCTTTCTGAATGGAAGGTTGACCTTGAAATAGGACTTGAAATCAGCAACACCTATTCTTGAAAGTGTAAAAGACAGTGGGAAGTCCTGTCCAGAGAAACTGGAATGCATCCCAAAAAAATAACAGTTCTGCAAGAAGCTGTCACAGAACTGCCATTTTTACAAAGGAAAGCTGGAAATCTTTAGATTTATGCAAACTTATATGGTCATCACAGACTGTTGTAAAGTTGTAAGTGCTTTCAACTTTCAGGAATTGGAAGAATACATAAGGATGGCTAAATGTTCCCAAGAGTGTAAAAGTGGGTATGAAAGAATTCATTATAAATACCAAAAGAAAGGATGAAACTGACACCAGCTGTTTTCTTCTAGACAAGGACTATTTATTATAACAGTCTACATGCAGTTTTTCAGGAAAGAATATGGATATCACCCCAACAATGTGTCCACTGCACTTGATGTAAGTTGCTGGATAGATTTTGTCAAAGAGAATTTAGATACACAGTGCATCATTCATGAGTAACATGATTTTTGCATATTTTAAGCTAAAGTAATTTTACAGATCAGAAATAGGACATTTAATCTGATTTTTAAATTTTTTAATGTTTTTGTTTGCTGTATATTTCAGAGAAGTCTATTTCATGTAGAATTAAAACCAAAGAACTTTCACCTTGCAGAATTGTAAATAAATTGGAAAGCTATTCATAGCATTCTTGTGCACTATTATGCCAGAAATAAGACTTCCTATAATTTAAAATAAAGGGAGGCAGACCAGTAAGATCCATCTACTTAAAATTTCTAATACTTATGCCTTGTTTTGAGCAACACATGAAAGCCTTGGCCATTGCTTCTGGTTTTGCCATTGACAATTTTTATAAGAGTGCTCTGTTGCTAAACTATTAGGAATAGTAAAAATGACAATAAGTCAGCATATAAAGATACATAGTCCCTCTGATTACAAATATTTAACCTTCCTGTAACACACAGAAAATGCTGTAATCAAAATATGGGAATCTATATCTCAGATTAACTTCTGTTAGCAACAAAAAAAAATCATCAAATTGCTCTTAGAAATTGAAGGCTGTTTATGACTCCAATATTTTTCAAAATGTTACATTGTCATGAACAGGTAGATGGTGCTTGCAAGTCTTACACCTCAAAATAACATACACTGATGTACTTATCAGTGCATGCTAGAATGTTTTACAATTGCTCATGTGAGCAAATTTTTTCACAAGTTCACACTGATATATTTTTATGAACAGAACAATAAGGTTGATATTATTTCTGTATGGGCATGGATGAAAAATAAAACATGAGATACAGAACTTCTGAAAATGTAGCAAATAAGCTCTCTAGCGTAAATCATGGCTATCAGCAGTTCAATGCCCTGTGGAGTCACTGCAATCTGTGAAAAGCTTATCTAAATTGCCAGATCTTCTATGATGTCCCTTAGAAAAAGAGGTGTAACCCCTCTGTACTTCTTCTCCACAACACTACATCCTCTGTTTCTGCAGACATGGACAATATGCATTTCATATTTTCAGGCTCATGCTTTTATTTGAGTTTTTGCTTTGAGTCATTACTGCCATGAGTTGATTTAAGTGTACCTGTCACAGATTGATACTTTCAAAGGTTTTTGTTGAGGATTTTACTCAGTCCTCAGAACACCTAAACTCCTGTGGAGGTCTCCATGTGTACAACTGCATAAGAAAGAAGTATGTTCTGAAATTTGAACCAAACCTCTGTAAGGCATTATTATTTCAAGCAATCATTTGGATCCAAACACCAAAACAATGCAGCAAATGATAAATGCATTAATTTATAAACACTCAGTGCTCCTATATAAGATGAATTGTTAGTCTCTCCACAACTCTAATAAATTACATTTATTATGTGTTTTCAGTTTAAGAAACGTCCTTTCTTTTTGTCACACTAGGCTTTTGATGCCTATGACTAAGCCATAGCAATGCACAAATTTGTTCTTTCTCGGTTTGCTCATTATAACTCTCCTGAAACTGCTGATCCCAGAAAAAAATCCATTTATTGGTGGTACCATGGAAGGAAAGTACAAGTATATAAGACTACATTTGCAAATGAACAAACTGATGCCTGAATGTGATGAAGTAGTTTAATACAACATTCTACCATACTAAACAGTACTAGTGAGAACCAAGAGGTCTACAAAATACATCTTGAAAGGCTATATACCATAGATGCCAAATTCCTCCACACCTTTTAACAATATGCTGCAAAAACATCACAAACCTTGTACTGGGTAAACTGTGGAAGTGAGGGAAATAATGATGCAAAATATCAGTGTTATAAGTCCGGGATTATTATCTAGATTTTTTTTTTAATAATAGAAAAAAGGTTTTAAACTAGCTTGGAGTGCTCAGTCATGTGCCATGGAGAAGTGGAACTATTATATGGTGAGCATGAATGCAAGTGGTTGCAACATAAAAAGGACATTGAAACAGCCACCTGACATGGTCTTAAAAAATTCGAGTTGTAATTCTTTTGTGCTATCTATTTGTATCCAAATAACCACATGGATTTGCTGGGATATTAAGGTATTTCTCAGCTGTACTGTTTTTTCTCTGAGAATGGTGGTTCAAATAACAGTTTAAATGCAATGTGAATAGTTAGAAAGGCGCAATCATTCAGATCCAGAAAAGAAGCATAACAACTAGAGATCGCCAAAGGGATAGGCAATACTGGCAATAGGTAGGTTTCTTTGGCTTCTCTCCAGCGATTTTCTCCCTCTGTCTCCTTCCTTCCTTCTTTTAGTCTTTTGGTGATTTACATACTAGCAAAAATTCCCAGCTAAAGGAAGTCATTTGAAGAACTGGTTTAGCAGCAACCTCTGTCCTCCACTCAGGTAGGAGAAAGGCAATCAAGTTAGAGTGACAGGTTTTGGTCATGGTATTAAAACTGAACTTCACCTTGACAGATCTTCAGGACTTTAACAACCCTCTACTCTAAGAAACATTTTCTCTTCTCTGTGTGTCTACTACAATAAACATGGTCTTACATTTTAAGATGAGAGCACACAAGAGAGCATGGGGAGAGATGTTGGAGCTAAGGCTCCTCATTTGACAACAGCACAACTGGGAAAAGGCAGCAGGTGACAGCAGGAGGCATCTCTCCTCTGAGAGCTGCAGGGGCACACCTTGACTGACCTGACACTCTCTCTAGAGAGGTGTGCTGCTTACTAGGAGCTCAAATTAGAGACATCACAGAGATTACCAGTGGCTATTGCCCACTGCTCTTGTTTCAGGTGGGTCTTGGTGGTACAGCCAGTCTAAGGTTCTATGGAAGTGAATGTGCATCTCAAAGGGAGTATGTGAGTAATAAAATGGGCAGGTCTGCAACCTGAAAAGAATTTCTACTTTGCATTTATGCAGACCCTAGTATCAACCTAGTTCCTTTAAATTACGATTTACTCCTGGCAATAAATTCAGGTATTGAATTTCAAGATACTTACAGCATCTTCTCTACCATAATATTTTAGTACAAATTGTATTGGCATACTACAGTATACACTCTCATTAATAATACCCTTGGTACATGTTGTAGCATAGACTAATTTTAAACACTCTTACGCTCATAACTTTATTTATAAACTCCTTCTTTCTCCTTGTATCATTTTTTTAGAACACTGATTATCATGTGTTTCTTCTTGCAACACCTAGCAAAGCACAGTGCTAATATTTAGTATACCTTTTTTTTCAACTCCAAACTCTCCATCTTTTTGTGTCATTATATATACACAATAAGTCTTTTTGATACATCTGGTAATCATACACCAGTAGCAGGAAAAAAGATTATGTGAAACGAAAATAAAATTCATTTGTCCATAATTTATTTTTAAATCCCCTGGACAAGGGATAAGATAGGCTAGATTTTAAGTAGTGGTGCCTAGTTTCAGTTAACTTCTCTTAAAAATAGTTTAATTTTTTGCTTAAAATCTCCTAAAATAGGATATTCACATGCACTTTGTTAAAAAATTTAATTATTCCTTCAGAAAAAATATTTGTTTTCTTTTAAAAAGAGAAACCAAAAACTGAATGAAGAACTGGGCTTTGGTTCTCCAGGCAGCATATCAAATTACTCTATGTTTCTCAGAATTCTGAAAATGCAATTAAGTATTAATATCCAGCCTACACAGAGCTCTAATATTGACTAATTCTCTCACAGGCAGATTGAAAGTTTTCCACAATTAAAGCAGTCCAAAAACTGATGAACAGAAAAATTATGGCTAGGAAACAGCAAATTACATAGGCAGATACCATTCTGTCTATTCACTAAATACAATACTCACCTAAAGCTATTAACACTAAGAAATATTATGGCTTTTTTCCCTAGTGTCCCTCCCAGTTTTTAAGTTAACATATTTGGCCTCTCAAAAATCCCCTGCAGTCAGTGCATGAGTCTTCCTTGCTTGATGTCATGTACTGGTTTGTAATGCAGAGTTAACAGGGCATCAATATTTAAATATTTGCCTTCTGTCTATGATCAGGAGGTGTAAGTGAACAATGTGCTGTACTTCAGAGGAAAAATTTAACCCCTTAATGAAACTGCAGCAATTATGTGATGGGTTTGTCAGTCTACATGGGATGTCCAGAGTTTGACCCAAGCTAGACGCAAACAATTCCTTCTGCAAGTGCTACTGACACGTTCTCCCACATCTCCTGTGAGAAAACGCAGCAGAAGCAAGAAGTGAAGGACTTGTTGTGCCAGTTTCACACCAAGGCAATTCCCCCCACATCTTTTCCATCCACTTCCCCACATCTTTTCACTGGCAGTACACAACAATTTGGAATGAAATGGGGATTCAAGATGTAGTCCAATCTTTAAAATATCCGCGGTACAAAACATTTGTTGCAAAATAGACAAATCATATTCAGCCTAAGCACAACACTTGTTTGATGCAAATATCCATAAAATACTCATTTAGTTTTATGCCTTACTATTAAAATTGAAACACAGTAAGAATATAAATGTAGATTTAAGTACAGGAAGGATTTACTAGAGTGTTTTCTTTGAGATATAAGACTAAAACACATTAATGTTTTTTCCTTCCCACTCCTCATTCATTCTAGTTGTCACTCTGGATATTTGTATCTTTAGAAAAAGGAAAATTGTCAGGTCTTTATCAAGCAAAAACCAACATACAGTAGTTACTAGAGCATCACTGAATGTCCTGACTCAGTACCTGACTCAGAAGGCTTCCACATTAGAGTTTAGCAAAAGGGTGAAAGTGGTAAAAACAAACAGACCTTTGCAAACTCACACTGACTGTAATTTTTTCAGATTTTTAGAAAATCTGCTGCTCAGAAGACACTATAATTTTTATTCTCCAGAATTCTGAAGATGACACAAACCCACATTAACCACCTCTGAATTCCAGTCTGCAAGACTGCGGTTACAAGTTCAGGAGTGTTGTGTTCAGCTACCCCCACTGGCAGAGAAAGTGCTGGGAAGTAAATAGCTGAAGAATTATGTATCAGGAAAGCCCCAAGTTGAGTGAATTCAAGGAACACACACACATTAATCAGCATTACAAATTACTGCAGTGATTTATGCAGTGATGGGTCTAAACAATACTGAAATGGTTAGAAGAAAATATTTGGTATTTTCACTGTCATCAGGCAACACTCTCTAGAGACACCCACATCAGAAACTCCCCTTCAGGCTGCTCTTGCCAAATCTTTCTTTTTCTTTATGCAAGCACTTCAGGCAAGCACAAACTCCTTTGGGAGGTACTGAGCAACACAGAAACAATCCTGTTCTCTTTATCTGTAGATTTCAACAGAATTTCCACTCTCACCAAAGGTCATTCGGTTTTAGGATCATACCAATGGATACATGCAAACAACCTATAGGCCACCAAGTCTGAAAAATGCATTGACATCAGCACCTTTGAGATTATTCAATGGCTTAATTTACACAAATACAGACATGCATGAAGACTTTGCAAGTATCTCCTCAAACATATTATTTCATCACATTATATACACATATATAATCTGCAGCAAGGAACCAAGTCATAGACAGAGCCTTAGGTATGTCAGTAAGCATCAGAAGAATTAATCTAGTTTGTCTTATTTTATAGTTTTGTCTCAGTTATGTTTTTTCCAGAATTTTAGCAATTTTCCTCCCCACAATCAGCAGAGGGCATTGTTCACTCGGTGTGGAAGAAAAGAAAGTTTATACTTGTGATTGAGGCTACTTCATGATTTCTCTCTCCCATCTTAGCCACCAATTTTTACTATTTTGTTATGCTCATATTTAACAGTAAGCTTCTTTATAGTAGGTTTTTTCAAAAATGTTTGAGTATTATTTTTGACATGTACCTTTATGACTTTCATACCCATTTGAGAGACAAGAGGCATTATATAGGGCTAATTGTCCAAAACAACAATTAATCAGTGATACAACCTTGACAGGAGTTCTTCTTCATATAAGCTCACAATACAAGGAATTCCTTCCCCTCATTTACACTGCACAGGAGCAGCAAAAGGTGCTGCCTGCACCACAGTAAGACACAACCATTCCCATGGACTATCCCACTGCCTTTGTTCAGTGTTTGCACTGCATCAGCTGCCTTTAGTTACTCAACAAGCACCATCACCTGCTTTTCATCAGCAATTCCAAGCGTAAATCATATTTTTATGTGCAGTACCCAGTTTCACAGCTTCACTGAATGGCCGCTTTCAAACAGGCTATGCTGTTCTTCTGAAATTTTAAACTATCTTGCGAAATGTTGGCCAATACTGAGGGTCCAGGTTGTTAAACATTATATCTATGTAAAGCTTCCTCTGCTGAGATGCAAAGCAAAACTGAAATTTAAAACCCACCTCTCCCTAGTAAAGTCAATTTCCAGAAGGAACAGAAAGCCAGTTATTCAACCATTTGTCTTTAAAAGATGTTTAGTAAACAGCCTGCTGTTCCTCAGAGATATTCTGAGCAATGTCAAGGAAAGGAAAAGTGATGTTTTCAATAAATACTTTACCAAGTAAGGAAAGGTTCCAAATAAAAATATATGGATTTATGTGAAACAAGATCAACAGAATGTTACAATATTCCATGAGATAGGTGGGAATTTTTCGCATTTTAAGTCAGACACCTTTAAAAAAATTGCTATTTCAATTTTTTTTTTAATTAAGCAATAGGAAAATATCCCTATGGGTTTGGGTTTTTATTTTCCCCTGCAGAATAGAAAACAAGAATATAAAGCCCATTTCTCTGAAACATATTCTAGCAGGACAAAGACAGGTGAAGCCAATCCCATGGAAGATCCGCGGGCGTGCTTAGCATGACTGGGCCTCAAGCAGATTTACAGGACTGTAATTTCACGGTGTCATTTCTGACTGAAAGCCGGTGTGGAAGCCCCTTGGCAGCCGCGGCTCCAGTGACCCCACGGGTGCCCGGTTTGGCTCCCTCCACACCCCACACTGGCTCGGTCGGACCAGGCTCACTCACCAGCTCTCCCCCGCGTTTCCCGCAGGTGTCCTGTTCCACAGAGCCATTTTGTCACAGCACAGGGCCATGGGAACAGTCCGAGCCGGTGCCTCCGAGGAGGGACCGCCAGCAAAGGTCCCCAGGCTGTTATGGCCTCACAGCCCACCTGCGCACAAGTCTCGGTCTCCCCAGAGCCCATCCGCCTGGATGGCACCACCGCTCTTACTGCCTCTTGTTTCCCAAAACGTGGGCAGTTCACGGCTCCTGTCGTGTCTCCCAGTATCCATTCCCCTGGCTGGCACCACCCTCGTTGTGCGCTTTGTTACGCAAAGGGTTGGCACTTCACGGCCTCTTGTCTGGGGCTCCCACCCAGAGATGGATCTGCGTCTCAATCTGCAACTTGCAAACCGAGCTACCCACAGCAGATGTGTTCCTCAGCACTGGACTTCACTCTAATTTAATTTTTTTAATTAATGGCTGTAACAGTCCCATAGCACTTTAGCAGAAGTGATGACACACATAACAGAGTTAATTTTACTATCCCGTTTTCAGTATTTCTGCTTTGAAGCACTGCTGACTTTTGGACTAAGCTTTTCTTTAACCAAGCTGATGTGTAAAGTGACTTTGGTTGCTGAAGGACATGTCAGTAGCTATTAAATCTTATAAACAGTTAAACCTCTTTCATAGTAAATAAATGTTAGAAAACAAAGGATAAGGCTAAATTATATTCATCCCTATCTTTCTGTGAAATAGCAGAGCATGAGATTCCAAGACGTCTCCCTCCATCTTACATTTGTCCTTCCAAGTGTGCGGAAAATCACGCTATGAAAAGCCAGTGTCCATAAAGAAGACAGAGGAGTCCTGCAATTTTATTTGAATAAATAAAGAGAGAGAGTCTACCGGGGCACACACCGCGGGGTTTTCTCTCTCAAGATTTTGGAGGGCGCAACCTCCTTTTATCCCAAACACCCAGCCGCATGTTGCCCTCTTCCTCACCCTTTGGCTGAGGCACTAGAAAGGTGCAGCCTTCCCTAACTGCCTACCACATATTCCCCCCTTAAACATGTAATTTTCCTCCAAAGTTCAGAAACTCAGGCTGGTGCGGCCCCATTTGTCCATTTCAGCGGCCAAGCTGTCTGGGCTCCGTAAGGAACCTGCTACTTGAAGCTGGTAGAGACATTGAGACCCATTTCAAAGATGTTAACACCCACAGCTGCACCCATGAAATTGTTTGTAAAGACATTAGCACACATCATTTCTATCAAAAGTAATACTTTCCCAAGGATATTCCAGGACACTAAGCAACTGTCAATAACCAAAACTGTTCTCCAGACCAAGCTTTCAGGAGCACAGGATCACGACAGATCTGCTTTCCAGGCAACACCATGCTGACAACTTTTCTATAAAGAGACATGCTCCACTGTTTGCAGAGCTGGATGATGGATGGCTTTATTACCAAAAAAAATGTTTCTATCTAGTACTTCTTTTAGAGTCTTGGACTCTAAATCAGGTCATTTTCTCAACAGCTGGTTAATGCATGCTTACTTGGGGATTGTCATATATGAAGAAAAAACCAGACCAGTCAAGAAATAACTGAAACTACATAAAGAGCAGCAGCTGGTGGTAATGGTAAGTGAAAGAACACTCAGAGAACACCAACATGGTACAGGTCTGCACTGTTTATCATTATGAAACAGTTTATTAACATCAAACTACACACTCTGAAAGTTATGCAGTGTGCTCATACCACCAAAGCTGTTATTTTCTTTCTCTAGCAGTGCTTGCTATCACTTTTGTTTAGAAAAACTCTTTAGAATATACAGTGTCTCTTTGTTTTGTATTGTTGGTAATACAATGGATTCTTATTTCAACAGCAACCACTAAATGCTTTTACAGGTCAAATAATGTTTAGGGGGTTTTCAAAGCAAAAACTGCTCACTTTCCTGTTCCCTTCCTACTCAAGATTAAATAGATAATAAATAAAATTAAACTGTAAAAACCTATTGGTTCTGCAAAATAAAATGGATGTTAATGTTTCAATTGACATACTTAACTGTTGTTTTAATGCTGATCTACTTTAAACTGAATTTGTTAAGAAAAATGTATTTTGAGATTTAACTTTAATCATTTCAGCAACCACAAATCAAGTATGCCTAGCTTCAGTGGAGGAAGCTTTTGCTCTCTTAGCCACTAACTCAGCTCAAAGTTTAAAACTAGCTCTACATTCTTGTCAAATTTCTGTCACTGATAGAAATTTGCAATTTAGCAAAATATCCAGCTGCAATTTAGCTGGCTATTTTTCTGAAGAAATGAAGAAATCAAAGTAGAATTAAGATTGCTCTTTTGCAGATTGGTTGAACCTAGAGAAATAAAATTTCATCCACGGCACCAAAGCCACCAGATATTTTTCAAAATCAAAGATGTGCCAGTCAAACTGAGACCAAAAGTTCTTGTTTTAAAATGATTTGTTTTTTAATCTTAGCAATTTCCTAGTCCCTGAGCACACAGTCTATGCTAACAATAAGTATTGATAATTAACAAACTGAAATCTAGCTCAAATCTAGCACTAATCTAGCACTTCTGTTTTTAAAAGAGAAGATAAGATTTATTACAGAACCAAAATTGTCACTAGCTGCTGTCTGCTAGAGTGCATATCCTCAGCCAGTGAGAACAGAAATACCAAAATGTGCCCTAGCTGAACTGAAACAGATACATGTGAGGCTTAATATTCCTGCCACTTTAGATAAGTTAGATAAGTTACAAATTTGAAAATACAATACAATTCCTGTCTTTTGAAGCATGTACATTTGTTTGAACTTGTATCAGATAATGAATTGAAAAATCATGTTTTTGCATACCACCAGACCTACAATGGAAATGTGAGCAAGGATACTGGAGCAACACCTCTTACAAAGAGCAGAAGTTACCAGAGGGGAAGAAAAAGCTACCACTACTTGGTCTCCAAGTAACTGGGGATTTGGTTCTTTCCCAGGCTTCTCAGTCAGGCTAGCTCATGTAAATTTGATGAGGTACACAGGAATATCAAATCTGTTTTCTGTCAGTCAGTTAAGAAAATCATTGTAAGATAATATGCTGTTTGGGTCTTTATTTTTGTGCTACAGCTTGTGTCATTATTTTGGGTCTCTTTTTGTGATTGTTGTGCTTTGCTTTGTGTACTATGAATAGATCAGCACAGTTCCATGCACATATTCCAGTAATCCATCCACACACATACTCATGGACTGTGCATTTTACAGGCACATTCATGTCTCAGACAACTGAAACTTTAGAAAGCAACTCTAATGAAACTCAATATTTTCAGAGAAGGCTTAGGAGTATCTCTTCCCCAGGTTTCTTCCAAGCCCCAGGTATGAAATAATTATGATCTCCAAAGCTGCTAATTGTGCTGTCCACAAACAAAGGATTATGCTTTCTGGCAGAGAATAAGCAGCAGGAGCAGACAAACAACTTCCTTTTCATGCAATTATCACTAATAATGAATAGCTGCACAGAAGGACTAGATGACTCAGAGGGTTTTAAATTAAAATTATGTTACAAGGAAGACTGACTTTGTTTCTGTAATGATCAAACTCATTAATACTTCAAAACTCAAGAATGTGAAAATACCTTCTCTTCCAATTCTTCCTAGACAAATGTCCATCTTTCAATAAATGAACCAAAACTACCATTAAAAAATGTAGAAATTGCCCTTTTTAGCATCTTTTAAACGTTGACATGACCTATATATGATAAAAATAGCCCCTTTATGTCAGGACAGATCTTAAGTGCTTTGATGAAATTCATCTTTCTCTACTTAAGGCAGTCTTATTTTCAGAAAGAAGAGTATTTCAATTTCAGCAACAGAAAAAATAATTTTTTTCAGTATGTGAAAACAAGCACTTAAATATTATCATTAAAAATTCCAATTTTTCTTGTAGAAGTAAATACTGTTCTATTTACAAAAAGCTTTTTCCACAAAGTTCTCAATAATTTATAAAAACAAAAAAACCCTAAAATATATGAGAAAAAAACCTCTTCGATATATACTCTAAGTATAATGTTTAAACATTGTATGTTTAAATCCATGAAAAAGAACAGCAGGCTTTCAACAATGCTGTGAAAGCAGTTATGGGATATATGATTTAGTCCATTTCAGATGTATTCTGAAAACAGAACATCTCAGTCACGCAAAATGTGGATGACAACATCTGAAGAAACCACATCATTTATTCAGCTGAGTTCCAAATTTACATAAGACAGACAAGGAATGGCAATGGAAGAGAAAATTAATGAAAAGTAGAGCTAAAATTTGATGAAATTTTACAGAAATAGAATCAGCTGTGAAAAATTTGAAACATTTTCCAAGCATCCTTTGCAATTAGCCTTTTCTTTGTTTCTCACTTTTTAAGGATATTGATTCTGTGCTTCATATCTGATCACAGAAAATTATTGTCTTCTCACTTAAAATAAGAACTGAAGGCAATAGTATTCCTGTTTCAACATTGAGCCCAGGTTCCTGAAAACCACAACTCTTCTGATTAAAGGGGAAAAAAAGTCAAAATAATCCAACACATGTAGCATGAAAAGCAACCCGTAAGACAGACTCACTGACAATTGAAACTCAGTTTGGAGATCCATTTTCTAATCCTGGTTGGCCTCTGACTTGACTCAAGACTTAACTTTGCTGAATTTTGCCTAAGAACACTGTGGAGATGGCATCTACTGCAACAGAGATGTCATGAGACAGACTATACATTAAGTCCTTGAGATTGTGTATGTGGATATGTTAAAGAAATACAGGGCATTTATATTGTTTATGTAATTACACCAAAAAGGCTTGTGGTGTCAATATTAAGAGAATATCAGAGGACAAGGTACTTTATCAAGTAATCCAGTCAGTTGTGCAGGTCATTTGCTGTATAGATTCACACCAATATTTGAGTCACATTACAGTATTTATTATACCATATAAGTCTGGAAAACATGTTTGACATTGCAAGGTTGTTCGACAAACTGTACCTGCTCTGAAGGGTAGCAATTTGCACATTGATTCACTCATCTTTGTTATTTTAACAAAGCAAATGTAAGGACTCTTACTGCAAAGACTTTCCAGAGTATAATTTGAGCTTGTTGCAGGCAGAACTGAGAGGCCCACCAATGGCAGGGGACCATCTAGGCAGAAATGCAGATGATCTGGGTCAAACTATATTGAGTTACCAATTAATACAGCTTTTCTGGTCAGTGCAATTTTGTTTCTCTAATTGCAGGGATTTTACAAGAATCTCTAAGGGAATAAAGCTCCCAGCTACTATTAGAAATCAATACCAGCAGAAATACTATTAGCAAGGAAGCTTTAAAAAAAAACCCCAACACACAACTCAGTTAAGCTTCAAGGACTACAGTCTCTCATATATCAGTCCCATCATGATGCACTGCTGAAGGCAGAGAGCTGCCAGTGAAAGTTGCACCCTCTTACATTGCAGAAGAATGTGGCCTGTGAGATTAACGTTCAGCATCCACCCAAACATGTCTTAATCACTCCTTAATTTAGACAGCTTTTAACTTGGTTATCCCTTCACTGCATCTGCACTGGATGGAAATGAGGAGTGGGGAGTGGAGAATGCCTGACAAATCCATGCACATTCAGCAAGTCGATGAATATGTAATACAGCTTGCAATAATACCTAAGTAATTCTTTCATTATGAACTCAATCCAATTCTACTATTTGATTTCAGAAATGGATTTTGAATACAGGGCCTGTTTGACTAATTGTATCCTCATTTCCCTATTCTTTCCTATTTAAATGCTGAGTGACATAGTTCTGTTTGGGAAAGCAGTGATTTCATTACACCAACAGAGGGAACTGCCATTCCAGCAAAGTCACAAGAGCCAAATTGGCCTGGAAAAAAGTATCCCTTCCTAGACTGAAGAGATTCACATGAGAAATTCAAGTAAAGTGTCACTCTCCAACAATGACGACAGGATTACAAAAATCTAATTAGCTGTTTCATTAGCTGAATCCTATCTGTGGAGACAGCAAACAATGGCTTTTCGGAAGCTGTCCATCCATTTTTAATACAGGCACTGTCATGGAGATGCTGGGTCTAATATATTCTCTGCATTGCCTCTGCTTGCAGAGTGACTTCAAGGAGGTATTTCAACTGGTTTGCTAGCAATAGTAAAGATTTAAAGGTGCAATGCATATCTAGAATCACACATTGCGTGCATCCTACTGAAACAGTCTTCATTTCCTACTTCCCTACCTCATTTAATTGACTGCACTTCTTTTTCAGTCTGTTTGGACTGCACCAGAAAATCTTCAGAGCTAAATACACATACTCAAATCTCCTAATAAATACATCTAATTAAGATTAATTGAACTGTTGGAGGTAAATGAAGATAGCATCCACAAGAGACTATTAATTTTTGAGTGACTAAGGTAGAAGAGGCACCCCTTCCTTCCCCTAATCAACTTCAGTAATTTCATTTCCATCAAAAACTCCATTAACCCATTAATAAAACAATTAGGATGGAAGCAATCACTGAATTTGCAGGCTGGAATAGCAGGGATATTTCACATGAACATATGTATGTATAAATATGTGTGTGTATATATATTTATATATGTATATATAGGTCTCTTCCCACTTTAGACTGTCACTACTTACCTCCTTTATTCAAGGCTCCAGAGTACTCCAGAACTTGCTTCATCCAGTGCAATTTGTGGTTGTAGCAGCTTTTCAGATTAACAACTTAGGCTCAAGTATTTCAGGCCAATACCTATTGCTCTCTCAGTCAATGCTATTTTCTGTTCAAAGCACTTAAGTGGTGCCAATACCACCAGTAAAAGATAATTCTGAGATTCCAACTTAAGGCCTTCAATTCACTCACACCACAAGCAAACTAACCTGCAAAACTCTATTATTTGAAAATTAGGAAATGAAAACCAATCATCTTTACATCTACAAGACAGAGGAAAACCAGGGAAAGAAACTGCTACAATCTTAGTAATATTTACTTTTGTACTAGAGTAAGCCCTTCCACTTCAGAGTCTGAAAGCATATTGCATCACAAGATGAAGTATTTTCTCAGCTAAATACCTCCAAACATTGCCTATCAATGGAGACCATCAATACCATCAACTTGCGTGTTTTCATACTTAACCCAGAGAGACAATGATCTATGTAACTTTTTTTTTCCTTATTTTTTTAAGCAATAAGAGAAACTGAGGTATGGCAAACTGAAGGCAATAGCCCAAGTTCCAGCAGCATTAAGGCTACCAAGGCATTTCAAATAGATCCCAGCAGAAAAAGCAGCTACAGACCTAAAAGGAATAATTGTGAATAAATGCTTAATCCTTCACTAATAACAATTCAACAAACAACAGCAACACAGAAAGGGTTGAACAGCATTCATTTTGATAAATTCAATTTTTATTGCTTCCTTCTTGCATGAAATTCTATGAGCTACTTGAATATAAATATTTACATTTAAGAGACATTATAGTGAACAGTCCTTTAGTAACAGCAGGACTTTACAAGTGATGTGGCTGTCTAAATTTCTGTGGTTTCACTATTATTTTCTCAAAAGTACAGAGTAACTTGGTATTCAAAAATAAATTAATTCTTTCCTAAGGACCTGACATACAAGAAGCCAATAATTGAATGAAGAAAATGTGTAACATCTGCTTGGGGTGAAAATAGAAGCTTCACATCATAAACAAATTCCATATATTTCTTATCAGAATTCTGAGAAATTTGAGGTAAAACCAAAACTGATCCTGGAGAAGAGAAGCGGGTCATTTAGCCACTATCTTAGCAAAGGCAGAGTAGATACAGTTATAAGGAAAAGGTATAAAAATACTCCAAAAATTTAAATTTATTTTGTGTTATCAAATAAAAGTAGTATCTCAGGAAAGGAGTTTAACTCTTAACAAACTCAAGTGTGGTGTTAGGTCAGTGTCATACATAATAGGAGACAATTTAAACTGCCCTAAAAGGAAAGACATTATGGTACATCTGTGCTACAATTACAAACCTACAGAAAACTTAGAAATCTACAGAAAACTTTCATTCTGACCCTTTATCACAACCAAAGATGCAACAGTGCATTCTGTGAAGTTTAAAGACAGTGACTGTCTTCTAGTAGAGAGGATTAAATTAAACAAAACAAAACAAAACAAAAAAAATCAGAATCAGGCTGAAATGAAGCTAGCACTGGCTTTGTCTTAATTTCTTAGCAGACCTACTTCTACCACAGTCCAAACAGAATAACAATAACAACCAGTGATGGCAAGAATAACTGAAGAAGATGAGTAACACAGTATGTACGTGTTTGTGAAATGGCAACCACCCTCTTCAGGAACAACAGAGAAGTGTGTAAAGGAAAAGCCTATGCAACTAGGCGGAACAGGCTGTTCAGATTCATACCAACTACTAGTCTGAAAAAGAACCACAAATAACACATTTTAGAGAGGAAAATAACATTTTAAATACTGTCACTATTGCATATGTTAAAACTAGAAATGATGTGAAAGACAGGTGTGTAGCCACAGGTTTGTAAAGCTATTGACAGCAGCCAGGGAGGCTTGGAGAGAGTAAATTAAAAAGTAATTATGGTTTTGTAGTGCATTTCATGGACACAAAAACACCCTACCTGGCTGTTCTGATGAATTGCCACTGTGGTGTTCATGTTGTGTTTGAACAACATTTCTGCTTCTTTCCACTCTACAAATTTAACAATTATTAAGAAAATAGTTCCCAACAGTCACACATATTTTCAGCCATTTTCTTTGCCGTTCTGGGGGCTTCTTCCATAAGGCAATAACTCTCTTTTACTTTGTCCTTTGAATGTAATTTTGGATTGTGAAATCTATAGTTCTACTTTAGAGAATGCAATTTAAACCAAACTGTTTTAGACAACAAGTGTATTGCCATTAGACATCTTTTACTGTCTTTGCTTTGAGGTTGTTTTTTCCCGATATAAATGGGAGCTGTAACTTTTGACTACAAAAAGTACTTATAGGATCCAAGACTTAAATATATTGTCTTAAGAATTCTCATCACCTAGTACTTGTAATTCACATAGGGACATAAAAATATAACTGAATAGTTTTCTAATGCCTTTAATATAATTCTCTCAAAGTGATTTTTACTCTGGAGGTAGTGAGACAGAAGAGAATCCAGCTCACTAACTCCTCTGGCTCTACAGTGTAACCAGAAGTAAAAACTCTGTTTTGGAAGGAAAAATAATCTGATAAGCCTTTCAGACAGACCAGCTATTGAAAATGCATGAAATCTGAGTCTGCTTCATCCTCAGAAAACTGTACTGTGAAACTTTGCCATGGCTAAATCTTAGGCAGAGTGCTTAACAGAAACCAGTTCAAGACACATATAAATATAGATTCAGCGGTGATTTATGTGCCCAGGAGTGAAACTACATACTCTGCTTTTATTTTTTTGATTCTCAGAACCAAGTCTAAAGATAAAGGCTTTCTCTAAATATTTGGGATGATTTATATCTTATAATGATGATTAATAGTAGAGAACAAATTAAGCAATGGACTGACTGCCTGTGGGCTGAACATATTGCAAGACTCATGGAGCCAAGCAGAAAACAAGCAAAGGGTGTCTGTTTAGGGCATTCATGTGGCATTCTCAATTTCGGTTGTTGGCTACAAAGTTTTTCATCTTTTTTGTGCAATCATTGTCAAAAATGCCTACTGGGAAGGCAACCTGAACAGATTTGGACACTTGAAAGCAGTTTAGTAGCACTTGTGAAGAACTTTCCCTGAACTGTGAAGAGTCATCTCTATGTTAATCTGCATGGTTTATTAACAATAGTGCAGTGCCACAGAAATAGTGAGAGAAAGCTTGAGCTGGGTAATACGGTCTTTTCAACAGGGGTCCCTTTACAGCTTGATCTAGGGCATATCCTTAGTATGTTTTTTTATGAAGGTTTTTTCTACGTGCCATGAGCATGAATAACTCTCACCAAGAAGAAACCACACCTAGATATGTGATTTAGCAGATTATATTCCTTCTTCCCTCTGTATGCTGAGGAATCAGAAATTGACTGGATTTGTGCAATGTCCTTCATATTAAAAAGAAGCCACAGAGAGAAAGGACAAACTCATCATGGACAGGACACAAATTACAGGTCCCAACTAAAAAGTCTTATGAAAAACATCACTACCTATTCTAATTTTCTTCAGATAAATAGTCAAAACTTGCTGTTTTTGTTTGGGCTGATTTACAGTAAGTCAATATGCTCTAAAGTGCTCCTCTTGTTTATGATATTACCAGTTCAGTTGTTTGGGTATTTTTAAGTGACATCGTTTTTTTATCTTACGATTCAAAATAGCCAGCGTATAAAGAGTTGCCAAAGACACCGTAATGCCTGTCAGACTTACATCCCCACAGAAAAATGCAGAAAATTTCCATGTAACCATAGAAGCTCTTCAGTAGAATACAGAAAAATATGTCCTTGTTTTACCCTAGGCAGAGTCTGCTGTACTGAAGGAATAAAAGTTAACTTGCCACATTGTGCCATTTGTATGTCCTTCCTAAAACACTAGTAGAGGCACTAGTATATCAAATAGATGTCACAGTAAATATTCTGTCTTTTGCAGGGGTATCTTGGTTATACAAGGCTCTTTGTAAATTAACAAAACTGCACTGGAGAACCAAGCAACATCTTTCAATTATAAGTACCTTTCAGTACTTTTATCTGTCTCTAAATTTTTTTTAATTATTCCCTAGGCTTTGAATAGATGGGACAAAAGCATATTATCTCTTACTCTGTAACTTCTGAATATTTCCATCCCAGTATTTTACCCCTTTGTCAGTCAGTTCAAAGAAAAGTAAGGGAAGAGGTTTAAAAATTAAGCGAAAAATAAATATTGATATACCACAGGAGGGGGGAAAAAAAAAGAAATAATACCCCACTCCTTCAAATCCTGTCATCAAGTCAAGCTGGGAAGTTACAAAGCATTTATAGAGACAATCAGAGTTAATTTAATTTCAGATACTCAGAAGCATATACAAATGATCCTGCTAATAATAAAGGTCTCTTTCTGCCTGTAATAGTACTTCCCTGGTCCTGTACCTATCTAAAATGAAGAAATTCACTCAGTGAAAGGAAATGAACTCACAGCTATGATTTCAGCATTCTCATCTGCTGTCATGTTAACTTCAGACTTGAGGTCAGAAAGTATTCTTCACTTTGTTAAAGGGAAAAGTAACAAAAAATCCCCCAAAGGAATCTGGCACTTTCTGCAGAAGGTTATTAAGAGAAGTCAAGCCATCAGTCAGAGTATTTGAAATGAAAATTGCAATGGAATTACTAGTCCCCACAAATGTTTCAATTCATAATCAAATTAGCAGCTCAAGGTTTAGGGAGTGAATTAGAATAGATTGCCTGTGCAGTCTTCATAAGTTTTCATTGCTTCCTTTTATTTAGGAGATAATAATTAAATGTGATTTGAAATGGTATGTAATACAGTACTGCTTAGAAGTATTTCATGATTCTTAACCAGAATAATTAGATCCTCTGATATTATTTGAAACCACACTACTATAACCTCTATTAAACTTTGAGGGGAAATAAAAGGAAAAAGAAAGAAGAAGAGAAAGGTGAATTTGTCTGTTTTATTGGAAATCAGAAAGAAATTCTCTTTAAAGAGATACATTCTATTTTTATTGCCTTAGTTGTCTGGGGAAATCTCATTCCATGCTTCCTCTACTTTTCACTAAAATAAAATTTGCTAAAGAAATTTGCTAAAGCTTCCAATGGCATTTGTTCGGTGACAAAAATGCAATGTGAAAATGAAATCTCAGGGAACTGAAAGAAACTGACAAGGCCCTAAGTAACACGGAATGGAAATGTAAGATTAGTTAGTAGGACAATTGAATCACTTCGAACACCACAGCACAACTGAATAATTAAAACTACTCCAAAACTCTCTTGAGTGCATTGCTACCACTGTTCTTCAGATGCTGGAGCTCATTGACACAGAGGAGGGACCTGCTGGCAGCAGAGCTCTGTGGCTGCCAGCTGTTACTCTGAACTCCATGGTTGGGTGCCTGACATTTTATGAAATGTAAAAGGGAAGAAAGTAGAAAAGGGCACAGAAAACTACACTTATATATAAATACACGATTTAAAATCAGCCCTAAACAGACCTTTTTTCTAAGCTAATTAGGTGTGAAACAAACAATAGCCCATAGCTGTCGTTAAAATTCTGATTTCTTCATAGGCAGATCTGTATGAAGAGATTTTTTCTTCTAATTTGTATGACAACACCATGCTCTTTGATAACTTTAGTGAAGCTCTCATACCTGTTTCTTGTTCTTAAAAAACCACTCCTTTATTGAATGATAAGAAGGATCACACTGAGAAAGAGACGCTGCTATTAAGATTTTTGGAATGAAAAGTAGCAGGCCTTGAAAGTGATCCTTTAAATTCATGCTGCTAAATTGAGGATTAGCCTTCATTCTTTTTCTATTTCTAATTCTTTCTTTCAGCTACCATATATTATAAAGAACATAAAACCAAAGTTAGAGCTGGTCTTTTAATAAAAAGAAATACTTTTTTACTGTTATTCTATCCTTAGATATAGAGTGATTGCCAATATCTTTCTCCATAAGAGAACAGGGCAGATGTACCGGAGGGTGTGCAATGCATATGTTTTTGTTGTAAAAATAAGTTTTAAAATATAAATGCTTAAAAGCAACATGAGACTAACGTACCTAAAGGATGCATTACTTTGTTTCACCCTAGAAAGGAGCAAAACAACAGTGATGTAACTCTTACACTTTTGCACCAGAAGCAGCCTGCGGATTTTGTTTGCTCTTACACAAGCATGTCAATGTTCTACTTTAACTTTGTCAGACAGACTTGCTTGCTATTACAAATGCATTCTAATAGAAGTTCTGAGTCTGCATCATTAATTATGTTTTCCTCTTTTTATATTTCCTCTGCTAGACTCAGAAAATGCATAGTTTACAAATTTTACTTTATATTTTTGAGCTCTTCTTCCAATATTTACAAAAGAAGCTGACTAATTAAGCTTGTAGTTATTAGTTCTCTTTTTCTCTTTCTCAAAATTGATTAATAAAAACACAGTGAAGAAGTCCTTTAATCTGTTAGATAAAATCATAATAAGATCCAGTGATTGAAAGATAGATCGTCTGTGCAGTCTTCATAATCTTTCATTCTTTTCTTTTATTCAGGAGATGATAATTAAATGTCATTTGAAATGTGCCATACACAACAGAGCAAGTTAGAAAGGTTTCAAGTAGAAATAAATATTTCAGTTGACAATAGTAGCTCCTTGACATTGTGAAGAATCAAAAATTATTAGAGCTCGATAAATGAAAATTATCTCTTCATGATTTGAAGTGATTTATCAGAGCCATGATACATTTCTAAGAGATAGCCTGTAGTTTGGTCCCCAGTTGTTGTCTTTTGTCCTTTCCACATATTAAATATTAAATAGCAAAGACTAATGTCCTTTCTTCAAGAATTACCACATAAAATACTAGGGCTTTCATAATCATAATACTATGGAATATACACCTTTCAATTAGCCATGCTGTGGATTAATAGTGTTAGAGATTCGGAAACATATGAATAGACTGCATGGTAGAGTCAAATTGGAGCTGACAAGGTTTAATAGTTCAGCTGTATTTTATGGCAGAATAGCTATGGTTTTCCTAAGGTATGAAGAATAATGAGTTAGTGAATCCTGTTATACCTGTGCTGATTGCCTGCTTGACCAGCTTGAGTATCTCTCTATCATGTTTCTAAGGCTTCTGCAAAATTGAGGCAGAGACATGCCCGAACATGGTCTACTGTCAGTATGGATTCAATTTGTAGCTGGGATAGAGCACACCTGCATGTTCTGACTCAGGCTTCCAGGAAAATAGTTAAATTGTAGCAAAGAATTGTGAGAAAGTAGGTATTAGATCCACACAGGATAAAGAAGTGTGCTGGTTTTGGCTGGGGTAGAGTTAATTCCCTTCACAGTGATTAGTATGGAGCTGTGTTTTGGACTTGTGCTGAAAATTGTTGCTAATAGAGATGTTTTTGTTATTGCCGAGCAGTGCTTGCATAGAGCCAAGTTCTTTTCTGATTTCTGTACTGCCACGCTGGTGTGGGGTCTGGGGATGCACAGTAAGGTGGGAGGAGACACAGCCAGGACAGGTGACCCAAACTGACCAAAAGGATATTCTAGACCATATGACATCATACTCAGCATATAAAGTATAGGGAAGAAAGAGGAAGGGGGAGATATTTAGAGCTATGGCATTTGTCTTCCCAAATAGCCCATTAAGTGTGATGAAGTCCTGCATTCCTAGAGAAGACTGAAACCCTGCCCATTAAGCAGTGAGTTAATTCTTTGTTTTGCTTGCTTTTCCATTACTTATTAAACTGTCTTTATCTCAACCAATGAGTTTTCCCACTTATTCTTCTCATTCTCTCCCCACTCTCACCGGTGGGGGAGTGAGCAAGCAGCTGTAACTTGGTTTCTGGCTGGGATTAAACCATGACAGAAAGGTAAAACCAAAGACAGGTAAACTTGTGTAGTGGTTTGAGTTCGTTCACCTGAGTTTTTTGGCTAAACGCTACCACACTTACCAGATTTTATTTAATTTTGCTGTGAGATAAGGATTAGGAGTAGGTAAAGCAGGCTCAAACTTTAA